>JBBBDQ010001127.1:8875000-9217500 GCA_037127315.1 Ascarosepion bandense | reverse complement strand
GATAGATAGATAGATAGATAGATAGATAGATAGATAGATAGATACTGTCTATTATCGGTTGTTGCGACAGAGAAATGTGTGTAAATTTTTATAAAACTCCATAATGAATGCAAATTCCGATGATAAAATTAGTTACCTTTCTATAGTCTTGACTGGCAATCAGTCTACCACAGAGAGTAAAATCTTCTGCCCCGCCAGTCGTGTCTCTTTCATGACATGATCGCCCAAGCGTGTATCACGTATGGCAATTAACTAACTGATGTCTTCAATAGTAGTTTAGACTAAGTAGCATCTAGTAAGCTAAAATATTCAATTATTTAATTATATTTATTGATCTTTTCGTTTTCTCTAGGTTATTTAAAGCCAGAAAATATTTTTTGATTGAAAAAATTTATGTTTTGTAAAAATTTTGGTAGAGTGAGGAAATAATAATTGTTTAATAATACTGAAGTTTTACTAATTAACCTACAATTGGGGGGGGGGGGGTGAGAAGAGGTGGATTCATACCTTTCCCAAAGATATTTGCACGTATGTGAATATGACTAACTCAAAGAAAAATGGCTCTCCAGTTAATAATTCCGTGCCATTATTTATTACACCACCCGCACATCCAAGAATGCACACCTGGTATTCCTGAGCGGTCAACCATCTAGATACTGACTAAACTCGACGTTGCTTAACTTCGGTGATCGTACAGGAACCGGTGTTTCAACGTGATGTGACCGTAGGTCTGTCTGTCTGTCTTTCTGACTCTGTGTGTGTGTGTGTGTCTATCTCTTTCTTTGTGTGTGTGTGTATATATGTCTATATGCATGTGGCTGCCTCTATGTATGCGTATCAGTTTTAATTTTTTATGCGTGTGCCTGTGTCGTTATCTGTGTACCTGTGTATACGAATGTAGGTGTGTATGTGCTTCTTTGTGTCTCTATGTGTACCTGTGTGTATATGCGTTTCTCAGAGTTTCTATAAGTAGATATGAGTATTTCTCATAGTGTGTATCAGTGAGTGTGCCTTTATTTGATTATGCCTATATGTATATTTCATGTAGGTATGTATGTATGTAAATGTGTAATCCAACGCTTCCGAGTGTGTCTATATGCTTCGGGGGAACAAATATTAGAAAATGTATGCTTTTAACAGTGAACATTGCTGTGTAACTTGTGGTGGCTATTATCGATGATTCAAACATCAATCGTGTCCTAAATCTTTCTGACCTCAGATATCTCCTACAAAGTCTGCAAGCGTCATTCATCGAGGCCATCGTTTCGGTGTGAAGCGGTTTCGTCTGTGTTCCATTGCCCACTCCGAAACCTTTCGTTCAGCGCAACCAATTATGAATGAACGCCAGATACATTCTTATATTCTGTTAATCATATATTCTTATAAGCCTATATTCTTAGTAGATCATACAGTTTTTTATATGTATATTCAATTATCAATGAATATCAATGCTCTTAAGTGATCTGTTTACGGATCCAGAAGACATCAATCCAAACAAAAATGCTCCTTGATCTCCTTGACCAATGAAAATGTATTTCGCAGTTTGTCGAGCTGATTCTGTACTCCTCTCTCTCAATCTCTTTCTCGTTGTTTACTTACCGCTCTTTCTCTGTCTCGCGCGCTCACGCGTGCTTTTTACTCTCATATATATATATATATATATATATATATATATATATATATATATATATATATATATATAAGCGAGAGAAAATATATATATACATATATATATGTGTGTGTGTGTGTGTGTGTGTGTGTGTGTGTGTGTGTGTGTGTGGCCGGGCAGTAAAATACGCCGGATCAAAAGCTGGTTTCTCCTATAAAGAAGGTCACAAGTTCGATCAAAACATTTTCTTTCCTGGATATGCATTCTCTCTCTCTCTCTCTCTCTCTCTCTCTCTCTCTCTCTCTCTCTCTTTATATATATATATATATATATATATATTAACTCCCCAAAAAGGAGAGCATATAGGTAAAATCCCAAAAAAAACAAATCCTATTAATATTATTTTTATTAATATTAAAAATGATCCAGATAAAGTGCTCGATGTAAATAGTATTATCTATTTACAGAGCTAAATGTGCATATTATATAAAAAAAATGGCGAAATCTACGTTCTGTTGAATAACTATTTCAGTGAAAAAAATTCTCGCCTCTTCAGCAATTTAACACACACACACACACACACACACACACACATATATATATATATATATATATATATATATATATATATATATATTGGAAGTTTCTGTAATGACTAGGTCCTTTGCCAACAACAAATAAAGTTAAACTTTAATTTGAGGGTGGATTTTTTTTCTGCATGTGTTATAATACTGACGTAATCCAGTAGTATTGGGTTAGTTGTTTGCAATGATAAGGGTTGTAGAGGATTTGTAGAAGGCTTTTTTGTGTAAATTGTAGCCTAAATTACTTTTCTGACTTAAAATATGTGAATTTTTTTTTTTTTAATCATATCACCCCGAGCAAGGCGGTAACGCCACTGATGTGCAGGGGGCTACATAAGAGTGAAAAGATTGGAAAAGAGAAAGCCGGAAACCACATCCTAAACAGGAAACAAGGGATGAGCCTCTTCACCTGATCAATAGACGTGGGTGGAGTGTGAACCGGGCGATAGTTTAGTCTATATGTGTGTGTTTGTGTGTGTGTGTGTAAAGAAAGGTGATAGATCCTTTATCAATCTGTCAAACTTTTATTACATAAATGTAACGAGCATCCATTAAAAATAACATTTATGTAATATATATATATATATATATATATATATATAAAGAGAGAGAGAGAGAGATTTAGTGCCTACTCATATTTGAGTGGATGTTCCGTTTATTTCTTAAACAGTATATTTATTTATTTCATTTTCGCCTGCTGTCCTGAATATGCGAGAAATCGCATATTCAGGAGGAGTCGGGGAGCCTATATGTCTCTTTAATGAAAATTATCGAATATTTAGGCCGGTAGGCAAAAATAAATAAATATGCATAAATAAATAAATATATAAACAGAGCGTTTACTCAAATATGGGTATCCACTAAAAATAACGTTTAAGTAATAAAATCTGTTGGAGTAATAAATAAAAATCTATCACTTTAGAAATAGACAGACAGACAGACAGGCAGGCAGATATGTGTCCCTGTGTGTGTTGTGCTGGTGAATAGATGCTTATCAGTCGAGCAAAATCTTTACTACACCAAAATTATGGATCGCTAAATCGATAAATGCCGATATATACATATATGTATCTGTGTGGGTGTTTGCGTGTGTGTGGGTGTGACGGACTGGTTGACTGTTGAATCTACAAATGTGAATAAGCCGTATATTGTTCATATAAACATTGATAAACTACTTATATACGTCTCTCTCTCACTTTCTCTGTGTGTGTGTGTGTGTGTGTGTGTGTGTGTGTGTGTGTGTGTGTGTGTGTGTGTGTGTGTGTTTGACAGAGAGAGAGAAGGAATTTGAACAATATCTTCACTCAGGGTATCTAGATATGTACTCTCTAATAGGTAAACAACAAAATTAAAGTAAATTTTGTTTTAATTACATATGCAATCTAATGACGAAGTCATATAAAAATATAGATATAAGTGTTTCTGCATGTTTATCTACGAACACACTCTATATATGTGCCAATAGTAATAATAATTGTTCCTGGACATGACGGTAAATTGCATCTAGCAGCAAGGCCTCTGATTGGGAGGTTGTGAGGAGCATGGAACCACTTCTTAATTGCTGTTGTTCTCACATCCACTCTGAACCGGGGTGGTAGCATCTTTTAGAGTCCCAGCTATGGGTAAATAGTTAACCCCTAAACTGGGGTCAAAACACTATGAAAGTATAAAAATACACTTTTATAGAAAATATATACATAAAAATAGACTTTTATAGAAAAATATACATTTTTTAAAGGGAAAATATTACCAAAAATACATTTTTGAAGAAAGATTATTACCATAACACATTCAGTTTTCTAAAATAAAAAAGAATAAAAACAAAAAATTTTCATGAAAATCTAACGAAATCAACCTTCTCACTATCACCGAACATTTAAAAAAATACCTCAAAACACCACCGTTTTGGCATTAAATAAAACACAGAGGTTGATATGCCATTAAACAAAACTCAAGCTCAAATAATAATAATAATAGGGTAGGCCAATATCTGTGCTGAAAAAATATGAAACTTTTACAGGAAAAAAAAAACTACAAGAAACTAATATGGACATCACCCAAGCCCGGTTACAAAAATAGGACATGTTACAATTTTATGGGACTTTACAAATACACACGGACAGAACAATCAAAGTTAGTGCTTTCTTATTGGCATGGTAGTCCCTGCAGATTGTAATGTATCTTCTGTGCCATGTCCCTTATAGACCTAGGCGATCATCCCTAACCCTAGTAGCTCTTAGCACACTTTCTCCTGTTACCCAACCCGAACCTCGTTCTGCCATCCACATGGTCAGGCCCTTCAAATTTGTTATCCGCTGCTTTCCTCTATCTCTGTTTCTTTCTATCTGACCTGTGGATATCAAACTCTCCAAGCCCTCCTTCCACATCACATGTCCTAGGAACTTCAGCTGTTTTTTCAATGCATGAATTTACTTTTTGTTTCCATCCTTTCTAAAACCTCATCATTGCTCACATGCTCGGTCTATGATATCCGCAGCATTCTTCTGTATAACCACATTTCAGTTGCTTCAAGTTTTTTTTTTTCATCTTTGATGATATTGTCTTGCATTCACTCCCATATTGAAGAACAGACATCACATAGAAATCCAATACTCTCTTTGTTTCTAGAGAACTTTTCCAGTCTCTTAATACTTTGCTCAGCTTCTGGAATGCGTCCTTGGCCATTCCAATTCTCCTTCGGATCTCAGTGTCACACTTTCCGTCTTCCGTTAGAACCTTTCCCAAGTAGTTAAATTTTTGTACTTGCTTGATTTTAGTATCCTCAGCCTGTAATTGGCATTTTGGACTCCTCTGTTTGCTGATTACCATACATTCGGTTTACTTGTAGTTTCTTTGTAATCCTGTTTTTCGACTTTCTTCATCTACATTTTCAGTAGGTCTTGTAGTTTTCTTTTCGCGTCGGCTATCATCACTGTATTATCTGCGTATCTTATGTTGTTCAGATTTTGACCGCCGATGAAGAATCCTGGCATAATTTCTAGGGTCCTCAGAATAGTCTCGCTGTACAAGTTGAATAGATCCGGTGAAAAAAACCCATCCATGTCTTACGCCTCTTTCTATCATTACTTATCTGCTGAATTAGCAACTAGATCCCACCCTTTTACAGTGAAACCGATAAAATGCAGCCGTAACTTCTACTCCAACAGTTTCTTTCCTCGCACTTCCCGACTGTGGAATTCTCTTCCAAACGATTGCTTCCCCGACGGCTACAATCTCCAGGAGTTTAAATGTAAGGTCAATAGACACCTCCTAACACACTAACCTGCTCCCATTCTATCAAACACTCTTCCCATCTGCCCAACCCTCATCCTCGCTATCCTTACTCATCTGTCACCTTCCTCCTGACATTCCCTATGTCTATCCACTCCTTCTCTTTACCTTCCCCTATGTAGCCCCATGCGCAATAGTGGCAGTGGAATGCCTTGCTTGGAGTGAGATGATTAAAAAAAAAAAAAAAAATTCATTTCCTGTCCGTATAAAAGCGGTTTGCTGCCAGTAGAGATTCTTGATTATTCTAATGTCTTTGCCAAATATGTCGAGGTTACTGAGCATTTCTATCAATTCTTTGTGGCGTACTTTGCATAATCTACAAAACACAGGTAAACTTCTTTTTTCATTTGTATCGCCCTTTCTGATAGCATACTAAGCATAGATATCGCACTCCTGGTTCCAGTGTCCTTGACGAAACCGCACTGTTCTTTCTCTATTTCCGGACTGATTCTGTCTCGCGCTCTATTCATCGGGATTCGGACAGTGAGTTTCATTATGTGGCTCATTAAACTATTTTTTCGGTAGAGTTCGCATTCGATTGCGCCTGCTTCTTAGGCAGAGCCTTGATAATTGATTCTCTTATGTCATATGGTATTACACCACTGTTGTAGAATCCATTTATTATTTCCGTAATCTTTTGTATTCCAAAATCTTCTAAAGCTGCCAGCATCTCTATTACGATGCCGTCTGGTCCAGCTGCTTTGTTGGCCATTGCACCTTTCACTTCGGATTTTAATATTTCCGGTCCGTTAGCATTTTTAATTACTATCGGTTGCTCTCTCACTTGTCGTTGAAAATATCTTTTATATATTCTTCCTATCGCTGGAATATTTTCTCTTTCTCTAATATGATCGTCCAATACATGGATTTTATACATCTTGTTGAGGAGCATGTTCTTTGTTCTTTCAGTTAACTTATTTCTTTACTTACATAACTTAATTTCAGCGTATATTACTGTAACTCTAAAAGGTTACTGCATGAGTAATCACCAAAATGGAAGTTGGGAATAATAGTACAACAAGTACAAGACTCGCACACTGCTTGAAGTAGATACACTGCTAGTGAATTGCTAGTCAGTATAATCACTCTACTCTATTCTACTCTACTCTACTCACCTACTAGGACGGATGCCCAAGGGAATTCCTAGCCCTTAAGCTCAGCCAAAAATATCCCGTAAACCCAGCTTAAGGCTGTAAATACAGTAAGCAACTTCAAACGACCGAAATAGTTTTCGGCTTTAAATAATCCGTAAAGCTGTAATTTTACTGTAGTAAATTCCGGCTTCAATATTGAGCATACGGTCAAATCCTGATCGATCCCCGATGTTTTGCAGTGTCCACCCCATCGGTATTTAGATGGGGGACCCTTTGAGAACCCCGTAAATACTGTAAGCAACGTCCTACAATCCGAAATAGGTTTCGGCTTTAGATATTCCGTAAAGCCATAATTTTACTGTAGTCATTTCCGGCTTCAATATTGCGCATACAGTCAAATTATTTTTAGAGGGGCCACTATTATTAGTAGAAGGGTAACTGTTATTATTCAGGTAGGCCAAGTATTTATTTGTTATCATGCTTTATGTTACGAAATATATTTATTTATGTTCCTAACGCAAATATAACTAACTAATTCTTTTTTTTTTTTTTTTTCTTGTGGGTGAATGGTAGAAATGTTTGTGAATTAAATTCAGGAAAAATTTCCTATGTTTGTTTGGACTTTATGGCTGAAGAGTGGGTAAACCCATACAATGTTGCGTTTACGTAGTTTCTGCTTAACGGTGTCTTTGCGAATCTGGAAAAGCCATGTAGGGATAACCCAAAACTCGTATAATTAAATATTATAATTGATTAGGAAATTTGGGGCACAATACGAGATTTTTATGTAGAAAATATTGCATCTGTATGAGGAAGTAGATATATATATTATTTATGCTCACGTCAGTCGATAGAGCACTGTCGGAAAAGGTAGACTTTGTAAACACTAGCTACTTACGGCTTTACGCAACGTTCTTCGGCTGCTTAGTTGAACGAATTCGGCTCGGTTAATGAATTAAATGTTCCCGATTACTGGTGGTGAGTTCGGTGAATAACACGCTATAATGTCTGCCTTTCTCTGGCGTGCGCCGATAGCTGAAGGGTTGTGATCTCCGGCTGATGACAAAGAAGTCGAGTTTCGATCTCGGCTTGAAGCAAACGGTTTATCTAGCGCCACTGATGAGCAGTGATATAGTGAAACAGGCTTATTCGGATGATTACATATGTGTGTGTGTGTGTGTGTGTGTGTGTGTGTGTGTGTGTGTGTGTGTGTGTGTGTGTGAATTAATAAATATACATATGGGAATACACACACGTATAAAAATATTATTCAGGTGCTAATAAAACAGTGCTCAATTAAGTATAAACAGAGCT
The DNA here is from genome assembly GCA_037127315.1 of Ascarosepion bandense. Taxonomy (NCBI): domain Eukaryota; kingdom Metazoa; phylum Mollusca; class Cephalopoda; order Sepiida; family Sepiidae; genus Ascarosepion; species Ascarosepion bandense. The sequence continues at coordinate 9,209,608 of JBBBDQ010001127.1, read as the reverse complement.
ATTAATCATATATTAATAACTTTAGCCATTGATAACTCTCCAAGTTTTTGGTCTACCCGCTGAAGCCAGGAATTGAATTTAAAACTCTTTGGATCTAGTGCCATTTTAGTATATGTCAAAAAAAAAGTTTAATTCTCAGCGCCTCCTTTCCTTTGCGTGCATGAGTGTAATATATTACCTTGAACTGCAAATGTAAATGACAAGCACATCCGGCCGTAGGTAAAATCAACAAAGCAACAACCAAAGAAGCAAAAATGCGTGTGAGTTCACGCAATATATAAAGTCTACAATTTTTGGCTGAATAGACAGAGACTGGCTAACGACTCCCGACAGCTCCTTCGTATGTGCGAACTCTCTCTATATTTTATATATACGTGTTCCTTGTTGTTTGCCCAAATCCAGCGGCAGTATATAACATGTGTAGTCGCATCAATGTAAATATAAAATTAGTTCGCTCAAGTCCTAAGCGACAAAATGCATCACGCGAAAACCAGTTAACACTTTGTCATAATTTGTCACCTAAAATTGTTCATAATAGAAAAAAAATCAGATAGATAGATAGATAGATAGATAGATAGATAGATAGATAGATAATGCCCATAGCTCAGAGGCAGAATCTGGATAGAAACAATCGGATGTCTAACCATACTGATGAGCTGTGATACAGCGAAACAGATCTGCCTGTGGATGACTATTTACGCTCTCACATCCCAGTTGAGCACTATGGAGGAATGGTAGACTTTGAAAAAAACAGTAGCTACTCACGCATCTACCCATCGTTCATTCAGTAATGAATTTGAACACTCTCGGCTACTGGCGTGTGTTTACATCGTATATGACACGCTAAAGTCCGCCTTCCTCTACCGAGCGGCCATAGCTCAGAGGTAGACTGATGTCAATTCGGTCGGGTTTCGATCCTGACTAGAAGCAATTGGGATTGGGTGTCTAACCGTACTGTCTACGGATTACTATATATTACATATATGTGTGTGTGTGTGTGTGTGTGTGTGTGTGTGTGTGTGTGTGTGTGTGTGTAGTTTCAATCTTTCAGTATCTTCATATATATATATATATATATATATATATATATAATTATTTCACTTCAGGTAAGGCGATAATGCCACTATAGGTCACTGAAAGCGTAAGAGAATGAAAAGACTTCAGTAACGAGAAAGGACAATAAAAAACAGGTTTCAGGGAAACTGAAGACGGCGATTGGAATTTTATATTTCTAAGATGAATATACGAAACGAACTTCAGCTATTAATAACTGTTTTTATTAGAAATATTTACACAGTTATTTTTTTATTGTTTCTTGATAATTTGCTTAGCTTTTAGAAGTAGTCTTTCTCTATTCCAATGTATCTTCGTTTTTCCATGCCTCGTTTTGCATCAGCCATTAAAAAAAAACAATAAAATGAAACAATTCTCAGATAGTTAAACAGAACACTTCTCAATAGTTCAATATCTGTAGTAGCTTGATTCTGATTTTTGTAATTTTTAGCTCGTATCTTCGGCTATCGTTTTCTTTAATTGAAAAAAAAACGGTAAGCTGTCTTAGTTTTCAGTCTTTAGTTTTCAGAAAGAGGCTGCTGAAAAGTTTCACATTCAACAAATATGAAATAAAATATGAGAAAGCAAATGGTTCATCAGCGGTGAATATTGGGTCGACTTTTTTATCAAGAGATTTGCAGACAACCCAAGGCAATGTAATGAAAGATTAATGACAACAGTCAAAATTTGCATTAGAGCTGACAGGACAAAATGGAGGTTTGTATAATTCCTAAGCGAGAAACCAGAAATAACAAACAAAAATCAACTCCACTGACATTTCAAGAGAAATGCAAAAGAAATGCAGATGAAACGACGTAGAAATTGTTGCGAAGCGAATATTTAAATAAAGAAACGATAGGTCAGAAGAATTTCCAAAAAATTATTGTATGAATATATAATTATTAAAAACAACAACGACGAAAGAAATTTCCAGAGAACAATTTCCATGACCAATAATTTTCTTGAATTTTAATAAGTTTAACGAATGTGCCCATCGCCACTATTGCAGTCATGCTTGGTGTGTTTATGTAGAAAACATGCCTACTGCTATTATTTCTCTTATAACGATTACTGTAGATTCGAGTCTAAGTAATAAATAGCACAAAACAATATAATTCAAACGACAATACATTTATAAGCAAAATGATTACAGGGAAAGAAAAACATTTAAAATAAAGAATGTGTGTTTGAATGCGTGAAATTTGTGTAGACCTACGTAAAGGTCACATGTGTTAAAGAGTACAAAAAGTGACGAGAGAAAATACATTGAATGCGAATGTGACCCAATGGGAGACACGTTTTGTCCACCTGCGACTACATCTTATAGACGTAATTCTAAAAGAGGAAAGAGGATGTGCAGGATTAGCATTACCTATTTATAGGCCTAAGAAGCGTCTCCTAGCAATTTTTTAAAGGAACGTCAAGTAGGATAACTCCCACCACTCTAAATACATTTTCACTAGCAATTTTAAGCAATCAGGAATCATCAAATTGTTCGATCTGAGCCCCGGTTTTATTTCTCTTTTGTCTTGTTTCGGAATTCCTTGCAACCTTATTAGTTTTCATGCGGGTTCTTTTGCAAATTATACTTTTGAAATGACTCCGAATTGTGTAATTCTCATGTTTCTTGTTAGCAGAATTGAAGGGAATTTCCAATGCTAATGAGTACTCATCATTCTTGTATTCCTTTTCACGTCGTCTTTCCATTATTGGGCGTGAGGCATTTAAGCCTTTTTTAACTTTCTGGTTTTCTTGTCTTAACTTCCTAGGTTCGTGCCGTGTATAGAAACGTCAAAGCAAGTCGGGTGTTGAATATTTTCAAAATAGATAATGTTCGAGCATTTAATGAGCTGATCAAATTTATTTTGTTTGAGTCGAGTTTCGCATGTCTTTTTCGTTCTGCTGATGTACGTTTTCGGTGTGTGTGTGTGTGTGTGTGTGTGTGTGTGTGTGTGTGTGTGTGTGTGTGTGTGTGTGTGTGTGTTTTTCTCTCATCTCAATCTTCTTTCTTGAATCTGCTTCCAGTGTTTCAAGATAAGTATTCACTTTCCCTGTGAGCACCCTGATAATTTTCTAACTGACCAATACAAATTGTTGTGTTTCTTTAATGTTTTTGGTGCATCACAAAATTTGCGAATTCTCCGTTTCCAAAACAGCATCCTCATTACTTTCCTAACAATTTCTACTACATTTTTTCTCAAAAATATTATCAAGTTACATATATATATATATATATATATATATATATATATATATATATATATATATATATATATAATATCCCACTGCAAAATGTTCACTTTAGAATATGGATTAAAAAATGAACGTGCATATACCCAATAATTCGCTTAAGGAAATTGACAAGGTATTAAAATAAAATAAAATAAAATAAGTAAATTCGTATATCAAATTTTTATGGAAAAAAATTTTCATAATAAATATATAGATATTAGAAAAATGGGATAATGATAACAGGAAGTAAATTAGAAAAGAAATAGAAATTTTATTTATAAATTAAACGTTTTGAAAAAATTAGCAATAAATACGTGCTGATAAGAAGAGTAAATTTACTCAAAAGCTCCTTTAAGTTTGAACATTATATAAAAAGTTCGTTCCTTTCTTTATCTCTTTCCTGTTTTCTATAAAAAGAGGTCAAATATGGAGAAAGCAGAAAGGACATTTTTGGAGCTAGAATATATACATCAAAGGTAATACGATAGAGGGAGAAGCAAGAAAAAGAAAAACGGAAAATAAAATTAGTTTAAAAATAAGTTGATACTCAGACTGTTAGGGAGAAAAAAAGAAGGAAAAAAGTAAGTATGTAGAAACTGCTGGCCAAATTTAAAAGTGAATCTTTATTCTGATTAGTTAAAAGGAACTCACACATAAATTTTATATCTTCCCACAAACATAAAAAGCAAAACGATGGTTTTTTGTATTTAAATGTAAATCATTTACACAACCAACATCTAGCATTTCTTGATAACGAGATTCTATTTCGAAACATAGAAATTTCCGTGTCGCAATGTACTTTTAATTTCTAATTATATATATATATATATATATATATATATATATATATATATATATATATATATATATATATAATGACTTAGTTTTTGGTCAGAATTAAATTAGAGCAATACACGGTTGTATTAAAAAGTGTGCAATACAATTACATTGTAGAACTTTTGAATATTTTTTTATTTGTAAACGAGTTATTAGGCAACCCAGCAGGTTTCTAACACCTGATGTCTTAAAGACACCAGGTGTTAGAAACCTGCTGGGTTGCGTAATAACTCATTTACAAATTAAATATATATGTATGTATAGTGTTGAGTTTTGATTATGTTAAACGCCGAGGGGTTTTTTTTTTCGATGGTTTTACTGATGGAATGTATTTTGGCAAACACGTTTTTTATCATAAAGTGCTCGATATCGTGGTGGAGATTGAGTCTTGATAAGTAAAATGAGTTTGTCACTTTAACTGAACAAGTTCATCGGGAGGACACCGTTAAGTTGTTCTCACTCGTCGGCCCTGATGAGTGAAAACATAATAACGCAGGGCACACATACAGTATATAGAAAAATAAGAAGAAACTTGTATCAGTGAAAAGTACATATAAAAACAAAAATATAAATGTAAGAAAAGTCAGTTGCTGATGCGGAGTGATTCTCTGAGTGTCCGTTTAGGAAACTCTAAAGTCGGGATGGTGAAGGTGATATCAATATATATATATATATATTACATTGCATTTGACGAGATGGTTTTGTTGTCATTTCGTGCTATCCCGCGGTGTGACGTCATAAAACCGCATCGCAAACTTAAGAACTGCGTTTATTATTTTTGGTAACTATTGCCGTTGCCAAGCGGAGTTTTATGTCAACACAAAATAAAATCGTCGGTGATGGTGGATTTTATAATATTTCAGTTTAAACAACCTCTCTGAAGATGGCTCATGTGAGCCGAAAGCTTAGAAGAAAACCAATAAATAATTATCCAAATGTTGGAGAATTTTTGTCTTTATTTTCAACTGAAATTAAAGCAAAAATACGACGTTTAGAACGGCTCATGATTAAACATAATAGACATTCATTGTCTCTTATATTTAATAGCATATGTCTAGAAAATTACTTGCTGCCTCGATATACTAAATATATATATATATATATATATATATATATATATATATATATATATATATATATATACTACCGGCCATAATTATTAGGCCACCTCAGTGTTTTAAAAAAATTATGTATTTCATACTATTTTTTAGTATTTATTGCCAAGTAAATAACTGTAAATGAAAATAGAGTGTTTATTTTTGTTAATACTGCACAATAACATGTGCATCAAATGAATTTATAAATATTTAATAATTACCTATATTGCAGTTTCATCAATGAAAGAATGAAGAAAATTTTTCATATTAGTTTTATACTCCAGAAAACAATTTCATGGAGATTAAATGGAAACCAATATTCACGAAAATTGAAAAGCTCGAACCAAATGTTGATTATTTTTTTCAGGAAAAATGACGAAATGTAAATTGTACGCAAAGTGACTTGCTTTTTAACACTGCAAAATGACAGACATCAACACGTATATATAAAATATGCAATTAGATTTTATTCGCTCTTCTTCGGTGACTCTCTCTCTCTCTCTCTCTCTCTCTCTCTCTCTCTCTCTCTCTCTCTCTCTCTTTCTCTCTCTCTCTCTCTCTCTCTCTCTCTCTCTCTCTCTCTCTCTCTCTGACAACTGATGTTATTTAAATAATTGTCTTCATTTTGTCTTCTTCAGGTGCATTCTGTCCCACATCGTGTGCTGACCATTTTGACTTTTGTTCGTCAAAATAAAATCCAGGTTTTGCTAGCTACATTTTGCACTCAATAAAATTTCTCTGCGTTGCCCAGGGCAAAATACACTTCTTAGCAAAATTCCACACCGACCCAACGAATATACCACACTAAATTCAGAGCTGAAGCTGGTTCGTAAGCTGTCTGTAAATCCGACGTATTGATAGTGAAGTAATTGCACTAATAAAAGCGTTCCCCATAGCTTCGCCGCCACATTATTTGGCTGTACGTTCTTTGAAAAAATCATCCAGATTTTCGTTAGATTTCTGTTTTCTTGTAACAAGTAAATGACTTGTAAATATCTCGGTTAGGGTTTTAATAAAAATGGCGTCCAATTAAGTGCGGTGTCGTAGTCTGAACAAGTATCCATAAACTAATGCCGTATGGTTGACACAGATTATCAAGGCTTTAAGCTTATTAGGAATTTTTTGCAAAAACTATACACTCATGACGCCATTCTTTTACTCTAGTGGGGGAACTAGAATCGACTGCTAGTCTTTCAGGTTGCCATCCTATATTCGAATTAAGTTCAGCCATTAGACGAGTTGAGTAAATTGTCGTCTTCTTCTTCTTCCTCTTCTTTTAACGGCATTCACCCGAAGTGGGTTGAGTCGGCTCCAATCAAGGCCATCCACCCTCGTCGATCGGCAGCAGAATCGACGGCATGATCTAGCTATTTGCGGTTCCAGCGTCGGACACCAAAAACGCGAGGACCGAACATGAGTTCCATATCTGCTTTGACAGTATAGAGCCAGGTCTTAAGTTGACCACCTCGGCGCTTCCTCCAACCAGTGGATGCGTTGAGCGCCACCAGTTTACGAACAAATTCATCACCAGGCCGGTGCAGTACGTGGTTGAACCACAGGAGTTTCCTTTTAAGCAAAGTTTCTCCCAGGCCAAGGATGTTGCAACTAGCGCGGATGGTCGAGTTGGGGATCCGGTCGGAGAGGCGAACGCGCAGAGTACGGCGAAGGCAGTAGTGATCGAAGACCTCAAGTTTATGAATTGTCGTAAATATTGGTAACTAAGTGAATCCAAGCTTCACTCAACTACTTCTCAGGTACACATTCTAGAATCCCAGACTTAGTGACTATCTATTGGAAAGAGAAGAGAACTCTAACTTACATGATATTTTGATATTTAAATAGTTTGCAACAGGCAGCAATCCTTCTTTTCTATATGCTTTATTAAATATGACTGTACTACATGACATTAAATTACATGACCCGGCAAACAAGGAAAGTAACACTAAACGGTAGTACCTTGTCAGTCATATTTAATGAAACCCATATATATATATATATATATATATATATATATATATAGTAAATAACTTAGAGAGCCAACGACCCTACCAAGGTTTCACCAAATTGGATCTTCAGGGAAAGTTGGCTCTTATTATCTTAGTTATTTACTTAGTTTGCTCTACTTGCGTATTGAGCGCTTTTTGTTTTAGGTTACTCGTCTCGGGTTTTTTTCTTTGGGCTACGTACTTTGACTGATGTTCGGGTGCTTAGCTCGTTCTTTTTTTATTACCATTTTTTTTCATTCCACGTATATAAACGGAGGGTTTTTCGAAACGAGTATAACGACAAGTTTATATATATATATATATATATATATATATATATATACAAAGTTTGTCAATTACCTGATTGATGACGAATCTTTGTGGAATTGTTCGGTCCATTCGTTAGGTTGTATCGTCTATTGTTTGTCAATTTTATTGTTTTCATTATTTTTAATTTTATATCACGTTAAAACTTAATCCATCACCCACAAGGCCTCGGTAACTTTAAAACTTTTTCAAAACAGTCAAGTGGTGATTGGGAAGCTCTAGTCAAGATATGGCGGCTATACTTCATTTTGGTCTGATCTGCCCCTTGTAAAGATAAACCATAATAGGAATAGATCTCTATGAGAAATACCTTCCGGTTGAGTAACCCGACCCGCTCAGTATGTCTCCAACTGAGTGCTCGCTTTGTCTGCCGCATCCTTCAAACTCAAACCAATCCTTTCGACAGAATGTGCCATGTTACAGGTCCTCACCTAGCATCTCGGCTTCAATCCCTTTTATATAATTATTATATATTGTACATTGACAGCGATGTATATATAATGCAATCTCTCTCTCTCTTTCTCTCTTTCTCTCTCTCTCTCTCTCTCTCTCTCTCTCTCTCTCTCTCTCGCTCTCTCTCTCACACACACACACACACACACACTCACTGACTGCATATAAAGTAGAATCCTGGTTACTTGGTAAGGTAAATTCCATAGGAGATTAAATCCAATGAGAGCTCAATGTTAAGATTTAACAGTGTATTATAATGAACATAAGTTGGATGTTTTTATATACCCAATAATAATATTATATTTCGCGACTCTAATATACACCGCTCCTCAGACCAAATTCATACAACAATAAATGGGTTAAAATTATCCAGATAAAAGAATCAAGTAAAAAAGAAAGAAGAAAAAAGAAAAAGAAACAGAGATGAAAAACAGGAGAGAGGAAGTTAACAGTGTTAGATATCAGAGTTTATATTATATCTAGACGACAAAACGGACTTGGCCTAGATTTACAATGACAGTAGTTATGAAAGCCAGTATATATTGACTTGGATTTTTATTTGTCTATTTTAAGATGCATGACATTAAAAATTAAAATTAGGGGTTGAATTTTCCTAGAAAAAATGAATTGTTAGTTTTTCTTATTAATTCTAACCGTAAAAATAATACTATGATATTATTACATAAAACTTATTGGTAGTAATACTAACACAATAATAAAAAGACTAATATTTAAAAACATTAAAGTAATAATAAAAATAAAAATAGTAATAAAATAATAATAATACAGATACTAATAATAAAGACAAAATATAACAATAATTGATAAAAATTGCGAAAATAAAAATAAAAATAATAATTCATAAAACTTCTTTAAAATACTCTTACATTAAAATAATACTTAGTGGAATGACTATATTGAATCCATTGCTAAATCCACTGCTATGAAAGTCGGTTCTCTGTGCAGGGAGGTTTTTCCCGTCTGAATCTATCCTGCACATATATAAATCTACCATCCGCCCGTGTATTGAATACTGCTGCCACATCTGGTCGGGTGCCCCTGCTATTTACCTCAGGGTTCTTGACAAAATACAACGGAGAATCTGTAATGTGATCGATCCCGACTTGGCAGACCGGCTGCAGTCACTCTCTTACCGGCGTGACGTGGCTTCCCTGTGCCTCTTCTATAAATACTTTCACAGCTTCTGCTCTGATGAACTTAGATCACTGGTGCCCTCTAGGTACGAATTTGCACGAAATACTAGATTAGCAACTAGGTTCCCCCCTTTTACAGTGAAACAGATAAGATGTAACCGCAATTTCTACTCCAACACCTTCTTTTCTCGCACTTCCCGCCTGTGGAATTCTCTTCCATATACTAGCTTTCCCGACAACTACAATCTCCAGGAGTTTAAATGTAAGCTCAATAGACACTTCCTAACACACTAACTCGCATCCATTCTCGCAAACACTCTTCCCATCTACCCAACCCCTTATCCCCGGTATCCTTACCTGTCTATCACCCTCCTTCTGACATTTCCTATATCTAACCACTTTTTCTCATGTCTTTTCCCTATGTAACCCCCTGCGCAATAATGGCAGTGGAATGCCTTGCTTGGGGTGAAATGATTTTTTTTTAAATTATATGAGAAACTATAAGTAAAAATAAAAATAAAAATAATAATTAAAAAAACAAAAGTAAAATAAACATAATAACAATAATAATAATAAAAAATTAAGTCTTTAACGGGAAATTCTAGATTTTTTCCAAATCAAACTTAAGTTTAACTTCGATTTTGTCATAGAATCCTATACCTATTTTTTTGTCTACATTTAAAAATTAGTTCATTCATAGACGCTAGTATCTAACACTATTAAGTTAACCTCCTCTCTCCTATTTTTCTTCTCTTTTCTTTTTCTTTTTTTTTTTCTTCTTTCTTTTTTACTTGACCCTTTTATCTGGATAATTTTAACCCATTCATTGTTGCATGAATTTGGCCTGAGGAGCGATCTATAAAAGAGCCGCGAAATATAATATGTTTGTAAAAATATCCAACTTATGTTCATTATATAAGTAAAGTATACCTAGTGAGCCAGACAGACCTACCTAGGTTTCACCTAAACTGATCGTCAGGGAAAGCAGGCTACTGAACTCTGTTGACTGATGTTCATGTACTTAGCTCTTTCTTTTTTTTAACCATTTTTTCCCTTCTTCCTAGATCTGTGGAAGGTTTTTCGACACGAATATAGTTATTATGTCTTTTATATATATATATATATATATATATATATATATATATATATATATATATATATATTAGTCATCCGCAGACAGATCTGTTTCGCTGTATCACAGTTCATCAGTACGGTTAGTCTCCGATTGCTTTTAACCCAGAATTAAAACCCGACCGAAGTTTTACATATTGAGTCATTTATGTTAGAGACTGTAGCTCTTGAAACGTCCAGCATTCGGGCTGATTCAGTCACGCTTGCGCCTGCCATAAGGCGCCTGCCAATTTGACTCCATTGGAAAGGCTGATAGGTCTGACATGTCGAGGGATTTCAGTAGTTTCTGATGATTATACTGAAAAAAAAAATAATTTATTAGAAATATAGACAAGCAGCAACAGAAATACATTATGAAAATGGAAATGTATAAGTATTTGACGATAATACAAACAATTCAAAATCAGGTTGCTATTTGGAAGGTGTTCACATTATTTTGTCCAATATATATATATATATATATATATATATATATATATATATATATATATATATAGGGCCCGACAATATTTTTCGGACACTTTGAAAAAAGTACTTCAAGGTGGTTACTAGTGCCAAAAACTTTTGAGATTGTAAGTACGTAGTTGAAGAGTGAAAATCCACTACTAGTGTAATCATTTTGTTTAGTTTGGCTTTGTTAATTTTAGTTTTTTGTTATTTTTTGCGAAAACTTGTGCGACACTATTTTTCGGACATGACAAAAATCCTATTTTATTAAGAGCTAAGTTCATGTATATGTTGCTGTATGCAAATTTTCTGCTTGTACACTTAGCTGTCATCATTAGAATCAATTATCTGTTCTATTTTACTGGCAAAACAATTAAGTTTAATGAGATAAAATGCATTCAAAAGAAGTCGTTTGTTTGGCACGGAAGAAGCGGGATGATGGCCTCAGCATCAGAAGGATCGCCATGGATTTGAAGCTGTCGAAATCAACGGTCGAATACATGCTGAAGACAAACTCCGAGCGGAAAAAGAAGAGAGGACGGAAAAGATCAATTGGCAAGAGGACTGAAAGGAGAATGAAGAGGACTGTGACACGGCTTTTAACATCTGGAGAAAAAGTTACAGCAAGAAAAGTGCAGGAGAAATGTGAATTGGATGTAAACCTCCGAATAGTACAAAGAACGCTGCATGGGATTGATTTGAAGTATGCAAAGGCTAAGAAAAAAATTACACTAACAAAGAAACACAAAGGAGCAAAACTGGAGTCTGCTAAAAGGTGGTTAACAAAGCATGTTGACTTTAAGAAGGTTATATTTACTGATGAGAAGCGTTTCAAGTTTGATGGGCCCGATGGATGGTGTACTTGGTCGAGAAGGGGTGAGTCTGCTGTACTGAACAAACGACAGATGGGAGGAGGAGTTATGGTTTGGGGTATGATCTTTGCTAATAGAAATATATGGTTGGAGTGGCTGAAAGGACGACAGCACAGCGAAAGCTACAAACAGTTGCTGGACGTGAAAGCCCTACCAAGGATAAGAAGAGAGATAGGGAATGATTTCGTTCTAAAGCAAGACAATTGCAGCATCCATGTGTCAAAACTCATGAAAGAATGAATGGCTAAAGTGAATATGACTACTTTGGAATGGCCTGCAAAAAGCCCAGATCTAAATTTAATAGAAAATGTTTGGGAAATGCTTGCGCAACTTGTCTATGATGGACCTGAAATAACGAAAGAGGCTCAACTATGGGAACGGATACTAGATACCAAAAAACAAGTAATAGAAACACGTAGAGATGTTATTGTGCATATGTTTGATCATTATGAAGAGAGATTGATAAAAGTTATTGAGAAGTAAGGTGATATTACAAACTATTAACAGTTTTTCAACGATGTCCGAAAAATAATGTCGCGTGTGTTTTGTAAAAAATGATGAAAAATAAATATTTTTCCTTACTTAATCGATTTTCTTCCATTCTTATTACAGGTATTGTCTTTATATGTTTATGCTATTCTATTGAAGGAATTTCGCCACTCTATGGTCCTCGGAAAGTCGAATACTAAAGTGTCCGAAAAATATTGTCGGGCCCCTGTATATATAAACTTTATAACGACCGTAAATTTATTTTCAATTTTAAATAATATATAAATAACAGACATAAGATTACAAACAAATAAATAAATGTAAGGGGAAGGGGGAGAAAGAAGGAAAGAAAGGAAAGGGAGGGAAGGGGAGAAAGGGATATAGAGTCCAGTTCCAAATATGGGTAGTATCTGTTTGAAGTTATTTGGCTTTCTTAGATGGTATGACCTCTGAAAAAAAAAACAATTCCCCTGACTTTAGGCGTCTATTTGACCTCATCAGGTCAACTCACTTGGTCAGTATAACATCACTAGCGTTACATGAACAAAGTTCTCCTTGGTGGTGTGGGCTGTACTTTAAACATTTCTTTGTATATTTCTTAAGCTGAAGTTTCCAGGGATTCTTTTATTGTGTTGTTTTATTCCACTTTTTATCCTTCCAAGCGCACCTACTATCGCTGATACTATTCTTGTTTCAATTTACATATTTTTTTTTATTTCAATTTCCAAGTTTTTATACTTTGATAGTTTTTCAAATTCCTTGGTTACAATCCGCTGGACAAGTCATATCAATTAATAAGCAAGTTTTTTTCTTTGCGGTTTTTAACAATAATGTCCGGCCTATTTGCTTCAATTTTCCTATCTGTATAGATGGCGTAATCCCATAGAATGGTACATCTTTTATTTCTGTAACCGGTGTTGGATGATGTTCATACCAGTTTACATATTTCCAAACTGTTTGCACATTGTCCAGTGTAAATTTTCACCCACTCTATCGTGACAATTTTTATATTCATTTGGGGCAAGTGCAGAACATCCTGAGATTAGATGGTGTATGGTTTCCTGATATTTATGACAGAATCTACATTTTGTATCCACATTAGTATGTATGATATTTGACTAAAAGTTCCTAGTGAAAAAACTCTGATCTTGCGCTGCAACAATAAAGGATTCAGTTTCGGACATTAATTCAAATGCTCGTAACCATCGATGAGTATTAACTTTATGAACATCGGATTTATTAGCACGTTCTGGATATTGGCCATGTAGAAGTTTGTCCTGCCAGCGTTGTTTCATCTGTTCAAGTGCTTTATCCTTAGCTTTCATTTTCATATTTTTTCTACAACAGTTGGTTCTTAAGTTCTGTTTTGGTTTTCTATACTATCTTCTAAATGTAAATCTTTTTTGTATTTACTGCCTTCTTTCATTATTGAATACTTTTTTCTTTCTATTTTCTTGTTTGACTAATTGTATTATCCAGTCTTTGTTGTCTCTATGCATAATAATATTATTATTATTGTGTATGGTATTATATTGCCAGAAAGTAATTTTGTCTAATTACCAAGTTCCCTTCCGGGTCTATGAGCATAAAGGGCACTCTTGGTGAGTTATATATGCATATTTGAAACGTTTCATTTAAATGGAAAAGGTTTCGCGGATATGTGCAATTCTGTACAAAGAAAGTTTTTGTAGCTCTGATATGATCAGGAATTTTAATCACATGATATTCGGTACCCTTCCTTATCGTACCCAAAACCCCAATCACAACAGGGATAATTGTAGTTTTATGTTTCCACATTTTTCTTACTAAGATTTGCAGGTCCTTATAATTTGACAGTTTTTGAAATTCTTTTTTTAGAAAAATTAGAATCCTGCGGCAAGTCGTATCAATTAGTTGATGGATTCCTTTTTGGAAATCTTTTATGATTATGTCTGGTCTATTTGATCAATTTTCCTGCCTGTAAAGATTGGGAAATCTCATATTAATATTATTATGTCATTTTTCATGATAAATTGATTTCTGCTATGGTCGAACTACCTACCATGTCTACCGGAAGACTTAAGGCAAGTTGTGGTGTGCTGTTATGGCTCCATTTCATGCTTTTTTCATATCTCCCTAACATCCCTAGCGTTATATAGACACAGTTCTCCTTGTTGTGTGGGCTATACTTAACAAAACAATTTTTGTATATTTCTTAAGCTGAGGTTTTCAAGGATTCTTTCAATGTGTTTTTTAATATGTTTGTTATTATTATTATGTTGTCATTTTTATCATATTTCCATTTCTGCTATGGTCGCACGACCAACCAAGTCTGCGGTAAGACATAAGGCAGGTCGTGGTGTGTTGTTATGGCTCTATTTCATGTTTTTTCTATCTCCCCTATCATCCCTAGTGTTACATAGGCAAAGTTGTTCTTAGTGTGTGGGCTGTTCTTAATTAGACAATTTTTGTACAACTCTCAAGCTGGGGTTTCCTGGGATTCTTTCAGTGTGTTGTTTTGTTCCATTTTTTATCATTCCAAGTGCACCTACTATAACTGGCACGATTCTTGTTTTCAATTTCCACATTTTTTTTCTATTTCAATCTCCAGGTCTTTATATTTTGATAATTTTTCGAGTTCCTTAGTTACTATGTTACAATCCGCTGGACAAGCCATATCAATTAATAGGCAAGTTTTTTTTTCTTTCTGGTTTTTAACAATAATGCCCGGCCTATTTGATTCAATTTATTATTATTATTATTATTATTATTATTATTATTATTATTATTATTATTATTATTTCCTTTGATTTCTGGTGTATACTCATTTCCTTCCTGGTCTCAACCAAATATCTAAGGTCAGAAATGGCATCATGACATTTTTCAGTGTATATTTGTGTAAAAAAATAAAGAAATAGAACAACCTAAACACATACACATTTTACATAGATAAATCCTTTCATAAGGTTTGAGTTATGCGTGTGAGAACATTATTTTGTATTTGCTTCATGCATGGGCTTCTAGTGATCCAGTCGATTTGACTATCAGAAATTTTTCCAATCAAATCCAAGGCGTCAACCGCAACTAGAATTATTGATGTCTTTATCCGACACATACTTGAAATTTCCATTTCAGCATCCTTCTATTTTGATAGTTCTTGAAGATCTTCAAAGCGCCATTACTATATGTGGGAATTACTATATTAGTGATAAAGCACATTCTTTTTTACGGTATTTGATCACAATGTCTTTGCTATTAATTTCATTGTCGTGTCTGTATGCAAAGTCTCATTAAATTGTTACAGGTTGTTACAGGTCCTATGCCTGTAACCAGCTGTAGGTGGTATTCATACCAATTTCTCGCAGTTTACTTCCCATAAAAGTTATTGTTATTATTAGAAGTAGTAGTACCAGTATTATTATTATTATTATTATTATTATCATTATTATTATTATTATTATTATTATGTCATTTTTCATCATATTTCGATTTCTGCTTTGGTCTCACGACCAACCAAGTCTGCGAGGAGACCTAAGGCACGACGTGGCGTGTTGTTATGGCTCCATTTCATGTTTTTCTATCTTCCCTATCATCCCCAGCATTACATAGATAAAGTTTTCCTTAGTGTGTGGGCTGTACTTAATGAGACAATTTTTGTATATCTCTTTAGCTGGGGTTTCCAGGGATTCTTTCAATGTGTTGTTTTGTTCCATTTTTTATCGTTCCAAGTGCACCTACTATCACTGGCACAACTCTTGTTTTCAATTTCCACATTTTTTCTATTTCAATTTCCAGGTCTTTATATTTTGACAGTTTTTCAAATTCCTTGATTGCTATGTGACACTCCGCTGGACAAGCCATATCAATTAATAGACAAGTTTTCTCCTTCTGGTTTTTAACAATAATGTCTGGCCTGTTTGCTTCAATTTTTCTGTCTGTGTAGATGGTGTAATCCCATAGAATGGTTACATCTTCTATTTCTGTAACCAGTGCTGGGTGATGTTCATACCATTGTTTGTTTACAGCTTTTCCATAATGTTTGCACATTGCCCAATGTAAATATTGCCCAACTCTATCGTGGCGATTTTTATATTCATTTGGGGCAAGCACAGAACAGCCTGAGATTAGGTGGTCTATTGTTTCTTACTGTTTATCACAAAACCTGCATTTTGGATCCATATTATTATGCTTAATATTTGCCTGAAAGTTTCTAGTGAAAAGACTTTGGTCTTGTGCTGCAAGAATAAAGCCTTCAGTTTCAGACTTTAATCCAGATGCACGTAACCATCGATGAGTATTAACTTTGTCAACATTGGATTTATTGGCACGTTCTGGATATTGGCCATGCAGAGGTTTGTCTTGCCAGCGCTGTTTCATCTGTTCAAGAGCTTTATCTTTGGCTTTCATTTTCATATTTTTTGCCGCAATAGTTGGTTCTTGGCTTCTGTTTTGCTTTTCTACAGAATCTACTAACTGTAAATCTTGTTTGTATTTACTGCCTTCTCTTATTATTGAATATTTTTTCTTTCTTTCTTCATGTTGCCTTACTAATTGTATCATCCAATCCTTTGTTGTTTCTATGTATGTTAGTAAGCCAATAGTTGTTGTCTTGTATGACAATTCCAGCTGAATAAGACCTCTTCCACCTTCTTTACGGGGTATGTATAGACGGTCTACATCAGCCTTTGGATGATGCATCTTATGCTTAGAAAGAAGCTTTCTTGTTTTAGCATCCATTCGCCTGATGTCGTTTAGAGTCCAGTTTAAGATGTTAAAGCTATATTGGACAACTGGGATTGCAAGGCTATTAATGGCCATAACTCTGTTCTGAGAATTCAATTCAGTTTTTAATATCATTCGTAGCCTTCTATAGTACTCTTTACGCACTATTTCTTTCATTTTTTATGGTGAATGTTTTCACTCTCATTTACACCTAGGTATTTATAAGCTTCTTCTGGTTTCAATTCTTTTATTGTTACAGCAGGGTCTAAGCTAATTGAGGATGTTTCTTGTATTGATCCACGTAAAACTGTAGCTTTAGCACATTTATTCAAATTGAATTTCATTCCAATGTCTTCGCTGAAGCATTTTACAGTTTGCAGAAGACCTTCCAGCTCATTATCATTCTTAGCATATAACTTTAAGTCATCCATGTAAAATAGATGGCTTATTTTCTTTTGACCTATTTTATAACCACATTCTGTCTTATTAAGTTGACTGGTTAGTGCTATTAATGATATGCAGAATAGTAAGGGAGATAAAGAATCACCTTGAAATATACCTCTTTTGATGTTTATTTCATCAGACTTATAGGTTCCATTTATATGATTGAGGTAAAGGGTTGTTTTCCATATAGACATGCACTGTTTGATGAAATTGATGATGACGGGCGATATCTTGTATATATTTAAAATCTTTAAAATCCAGTGATGTGGCACACTATCGAATGCATTTCGATAATCTATCCAGGCAGTACTAAGATTTTTCTTTGTACTGTAGCAGTTTTCCAGGATCATTTTGTTAATTAGCAATTGGTCTTTACATCCATAACAGCCACGTTTGCACCCTTTTTGTTCAAGCGGTATCATGTCATTTCTTTCTAAGAATAAATATGTCTGTTTTGCTAAAATAGATGTTAATAGTTCATATGTTGTCGGAAGACATGTAATTGGTCTGTAGTTTTTTGGGTTGTTTGTGTCACCATTCTTGGGTAGAAGAAATGTAATTCCTTTGGTCATCCATGCAGGAATTTTAGTGGGATCATCAACCATTTCTTGAAGTTCTTTGGCTAGATTTTTATGTGATGTATTTAAATAATATAGCCAAAAGTTAGGAATTTTATCTATACCTGGGAATTTCCAATTGTGTGCTTTTTTTTTGGTGCAAATTTAACATCCTCTTCTGTAATTCCAGCCCATGTCTGTTCTGGTTTATTTTTCATTCGTTCTATCTCTTGTGCAATCCAATCTACTTCCTTGCTATGTTCTTTAGGGCAAGCCCATATCTTTTCCCAGAACTGTGTGACTTCTTCCATTCTGGGGGGGACTGTCACTTCAATTCTTTTTTTACCTATTTCCCTGTAAAATCTCTTTGTATCGGTTTGAAAACTCTTGTTTTGTCTGTAAAATCTTGCTCTTTTCTCATAGCGCCTTATTCTTTGAGCCTTCAGTTGTATTTATTATTATTATGTCATTTTTCATCATATTTCGATTTCTGCTTTGGTCTCACTACCAACCAAGTCTGCGGGGAGACCTAAGGCAGGTAGTGGCGTGTTGTTATGGCTCCATTTCATGTTTTACTATCTTCCCTATCATCCCCAGCATTACATAGATAAAGTTTTCCTTAGTGTGTGGGCTGTACTTAATAAGACAATTTTTTTGTATATCTCTTTAGCTGGGGTTTCCAGGGATTCTTTCAATGTGTTGTTTTGTTCCATTTTTTATCATTCCAAGTGCACCTACTATCACTGGCACAACTCTTGTTTTCAATTTCCACATTTTTTCTATTTCAATTTCCAGGTTTTATATTTTGACAATTTTTCAAATTCCTTGATTGCTATGTTACAATCCGCTGGACAAGCCATATCAATTAATAGACAAGTTTTCTCCTTCTGGTTTTTAACAATAATGTCTGGCCTGTTTGCTTCAATTATTATTATTATTATTATTATTATTATTATTACTTTAGTACTCGTAGTATTATTTTATTAGTAGTAACAGAAGTAGTAGTATCAATATTTGATTAGTAATTGTAGTCGTATAATAGCATTAGTAGTATTTTATTATTATTTTATTATTATCATATTTTATTATTAGCATTAGTATTAAGTATTTTATTATTATTATTATTATTATTATTATTATTATTATTATTATTATTATTATTTTACTATTATGAGTAGTAATACCTGTTGTGTATATTATTACTCTTATTATTATTACGATTGTACCCCAACCCTCAAAAATGATGGCAAAACATTTTAGAGGATTTTATATATATATATATATATATATATATATATATATATATATATATATATAGTGTATTGAGGCAGTAGACAATTATCTATACATATATTGTTAAATATAACAGACAATGAATGCTTATTATGTTTAATCATGAGCCGTTCTAAACATAGTATTTTTGGCTTTTAATTTCTAGCGAAAATAAAGACAAAAATAGTCCAATATTTGGATATTTTTTATTACACTGGTTCTAAGCTTTGGGCTCACATGAGTCATCTTCAGAGTGGTTCTAAGGACGTTAACATAAAGATATCCACAACCAAAGATGATAATGGTCACCGAATAGCAGACGCTGGTCGTAGATTTGTAATGCGGCTCTATGACGTCACACTACGTGTGAGACCGAAATGTTAACAACAGAACCATGTGTCTAAATGCAATTAAATATATGGTGACTAGATTAAAATGTCATTTTATCGTGCATGGGTTACTTTCTGATCATAATTGCATTTAGATATGGTTCTATTATCATTTCGGTCTCTCACGTGGTGTGACGTCATAGAACAGCATTACAAATTTACGACCTGTGTCTGCTATTCGGTAACTGCTATCGTCGCATAACAATGTTTTATGTCAACACAAAATAATATCATCTTTGATAGTAGATCTCTTTATGCTAACATCCCTGTAACCTTTCTGAAGGTAGCTCACTTGGACCGGAAGCTTAGAATCAGCATAATAAAAAAATATCCAAATGTTGGACAATTTTTGTCTTTATTTTCACCTGAAATTAAAGCCAAAATACGATGTTTAGAATGGCTCATGATTAAACATAAAAGGCATTCATTGTCTGTTATTTTTAACAACTAGCAGAATAGCCCGGCGTTGCTCGGGTGTAATGAAAGCTTTAAAACTAATCCATGGTCCTGGAGCTCAGACTCTTTGGACATTGGCACGAAAGACTAAAAAACAATAATTGTTTCCAGTTAAAGAGAAAACGTAGACTGAAAGAAAAATGAATGGATGTAAGTCAAATTTTGAAGTTTGGTGAGAATCGGATAAAAATTGTGTATTTGTATAAAGGACATACAGACAGATAAACAGACACACGCACAAACATCTTGCCTTATATATATATATATATATATATATATATATATATATATATATATATATATATATATATTATCGATTTTCTGCACTTGGACCACTCCTTCTATAACCCGATTTTTTCGATTATCGATATTTATCGGAGGTAACGTGACACAAAACCTAGCTAAGAACACTCGCAGACGCTTATAGTACAACTGTGTGAATTTTCAAGAAAATCGGTTCAGCCGTTTGGGAGTCTATAGGTAACGGACACATGCACACACACAGACAAAGTTCTATTTATAGATAAGTTTATATATATATATAGTGTATCGAGGCAGCAAATAATTTTCTAAACATATACTGTTAAATATAAGAGACAATGAATGTCTATTATGTTTAATCATAAGCCGTTCTAACCGTCGTATTTTGGCTTTATAAATAAAAACAAAATTCTCCAACATTTTGGATAAATTTTTATTAATTTGGTTCTAAGCTTTCGGCTCACATGAGCCATCTTCAGAGAGGTTATTAAGACGGTAACACAATAACATCCACCATCAGCGACGATTTTATTTTGTGTTGACATAAAACTCCGCTAGACAACGGCAATAGTTACCAAAAATAACAAACACAGTTCGCAAATTTACAATGCGGTTCTATGACGTCACACCGCGAGATAGCGCGAAATGGCAACAGAACCATGTATTCAAATGTAATGTAATGTGTTATGACCAGGTTTAAATGTGATTTTATTAAGTGTGGGTTGTTTGGATTTAATGTAGATGGTCTCCAATATGTGAAGGCCATCTACATTAAACAACCCAGCCCATGGCGACGCGGTAACGAAGCTTGTATTGCTTGTCAAAAGCTAGTCTTACCTGGTCATTGCTTTCAAACCCGGCCGGCGAGCCGTCAAAGTGTTTCTGAGAACAGATACTAAACTTTTGATTTACCCTACTCTCCCACTGGAGCGAATTGTGACACAAGGTCAGTTTTTAACATGGGGAACCTGAGCGCGTAGGCTCAGGCCATTTGTCAAAGATTACTCAGCCCCTGCTTATGCGGTAACTGGGTACAAAACTGGTCTTAGCAGGTCATTGCTTCCACGTCGGCGAGCAGGAAGTGAGCATCTGAAAACAGATACTACACTTTTGATCTACCCTACTCCCCCAATGGAGCGAGTTGTGACACAAGGTCAGTTTTTAACGTTGGGAACCTAAGCGCGTAAGCTCAGGCCATTGGTTAAAGATTACCCAGCCCTGCTTATGCGGTAACTGAGTACAAAGCTGGTTTTAACTCGTCATGCTTGTCAAACCTGGTCATTGCTTGTAAAGCTGGTCAAAAGCTAGTCTAAGCTGGTTGTTGATTTCTGGCCGGCGAACAGGCAGTGAGTATCTGAGAACAGATACTACACTTTGATCCTGACCGACGGGCCGCGGAAGATCCGCACAGGGAAGTTTAGATAAACGACTTTTTGGAGTGTTTTTGTTACGCCAACAACCAATAAAGTTGTTACAGAATTACTATTAACGTACAGACGTAGGTTAAGTGTTCTGAATGCAATAAAGGTGGAATTGAGAGGGAAAGATATCAGGGGTTTTTTATCATCGGAACTAGTTAGAGGGAGTTGGTTATAGGGTAATGAAAAGGAAAGTATAAAGAGAATTTCGGGAGCTTTTTTATTACTCAAACAGCCAGTGAAGTTGTTACAGAATTCGTATCACCTTATGGACATAGGCAAAGCATCCTGGGTGTAGTGAAGGTGGAATTGAGGTGGGGCACCAGGTGCTTTGTTTATCACTGGAAGTAGTTAGGAAGAGAGAGGAAGAGAGAGGTGCTGAGAGGATAATGAGAGGGATAGTAGAGAGAGAGGAATTTTAGGAGCTTTTTTTTTTATCACGCCAACAACCAGTAATGTCGTTACTGAATTACGGACGTAGGTTGATTGTAGTGATGGTGGAAAGGGGTTTCTTTTATTACAAAAAGTAGTTAGAGGTAGTGATAGGTTGATGAGGCAAGAAAATTTTTCTATTTGCCGTGTCCTTTCAGGAACGTGGGCGATGCTGGCCTTCCACATCTCTCCATCCTTTGTAGCTTTTAACACCTTTTCTCTTGTTACCCCTCCCAAACCTCACTCTACTATCCATTTGTTCAAGTCCATTAAGTATGCGGAAAAGTATAGACAGAAGAATTTCGTGAGCTATGTTTATCACTCAAGCTGCCAGTAAAGAATGAATAATGAATGCAAGCGTGTTTTGTAAACAGTCCCCCCCTACAGTTCTCCTGCCACAGTTTCAAATCATCCTTCCCTTACAAACCAAGGCAACATTGAGAAAAATAGTGACGTAAAAGCTCACTGTACGGTAATATTAAACACAGTATTATAAATTAGCGATGTGCGGTGTGGTGTAGCGAATATCGGCTCAGGACGAGAAATCAGAGAGCTGAGTTCGAATTCCAGATGAATTCGTTGTATTCACTTACGCGCAAATACCCTTTGGAAAGGTACTTAATCCGTCTCTTAACTCCAGCTATGAGTTTAATTACAGGACAGATTGGGTTCTATATCCTTGGCTGGTAACCAGTCTACCGCAGAAATCAACGGCAACCTCTTGCGGGGAAAAATCTTCTGCCTAATCAGTCATATCACTTTTGAGACATGATCGCCCAAGTATGCATCACGTATGGTTTTTAACTGACTGATTTCCTATGGCAATAACATTTTTTTATCGTTTCACCCCAAGCAAGGCAGTAATGCCATTGGTTCGCAGGGGGCTACATAAGAGGAAAGTGAAAGGTTACGTTAATATAGAATGAGTAAAAGAAGGGTGAGAATACTTGGCGTTAAGGGAGTTACGTGAGAGTAAAGTGAGAGGAACAAGATTCAGGGTGTGTCGAGGAAAGGATAACGAATGATAGGAATCAAGGAGATAAGAGATGGCGATTGACGTTGCATTTAAATTTTCTGAGATTGAAGCAAATATACGGAAGGGAGTTTCACGGGCGGGAAGTGCGAGAAAAGAAGCTATTATAGTAGAAGAGGCGGTTGCATTTAACTATTTTGACAGTAAACAGGTGGGACCTTGTTGCCAGTCTAGTTGCTCGAGTAAATTCGTGTAAAGGGGGCACCAGGAAGATAAGCTTGTAAGTAACCATAATTTTTTTTTTTTTAATCATATCACCCCGAGCAAGGCGGTAAGGCCACTGGTTTGCAGGGGGTTACGTAAGAGTGAATAGATTGGAAAAGAGAAAGTCAGAAACCACATCCTAAACAGGGAACAAGGGATGAGCCTCTACACCTGTTCAATAGACATGGGTGGAGTGTGAACCGGGCGATAGTTCAGTCTATCTACTCCAATTGAAAAAAATAAACAAAAAAGAAAAGTGAAAAGATTGGAAAAGAGAAAGCCAGAAACCACATTCTAAACAGGGAACAAGGGATGAGCCTCTTCACCTGTTCAATAGACGTGGGTGGAGTGTGAACCGGGCGATTGTTTTAGATTATTGGTGAAAAAAAATACTATCAGCTAACGGTGTTAATAAAGCTATTTTTTTTTCTACTATGTGGTGAATTATAATGTGATCGGTATTATCAATGTGCGGTGATAATACTCAGCCGTATAAATATTTCAGTTTTATTAACACAGTCATTTGAATTTCAGATAAAGATGCATTTTAAGGAATTTTCTTAAGGTGTTGATCAGAATTCTTCCTAGTGCTTCTAATTATTCTTTTATGTGCTATGTTCCATCATGACGTTGGCGATCGTGGCTCTCCACAACTTTAAATTTTGTCTTTACGCCATCTCTCCCAAACCTTACACCGCTATCCTTTCTCTCAAGCTGGCTAGGTAGGTTTGCGTCGCTCTCTTCTGCCTCTCTTGCATTCAATCTGTCCTGTGAGTATCAGATTTTCTAAGTTATCTTTCCTCATTATGTGCCCTGGAAATTTCAGCTGGCTCTTTTTGATGTTAAGTATAAATGTTGATTTTCGTAACCATTGCCTCTAGAACTTCGTCGCTGCTCACATATTTAGTTCTTAGTATTCTCAGCACCCTTCTGTAGAACCACATTTCTACTGCTTCATGTGAGGAGATTGTCCACTGTTCACTAACATATAGGAGGACTGATATTAAATAGCAGTTCACCGCCCGGTGTATTGAATATTGCTGCCATATCTGGTCGGGTGCCCCTGTTGCTCTCCTTGGGCTTCTTGACAAAATACAAAGGAGGATCTGTAACGTGGTTGATACTGACTTGGCAGACCGGCTGCAACCACTCTCTCACCAGCGTGATGTGGCTTCCCTGTGCCTCTTCTACAAGTACTTTCATGGCTTCTGCTCCGATGAACTTAGAGCACTGGTGCCGCCTAAGCACGAATTTACACGAGATACTAGTTTTAAAACAGTTAAACAGATAAGATGTAACCGTAATTTCTACTCCAACAGCTTCTTTTCTCGCGCTTCCCGCCTGTGGAACTCCCTTCCACAAGTCTGCTTTCCCGACAGCTACTATCTCCAGGTGTTTTAATGTAGGGTCAATAGACACCTCCTATCACACTAACTCCCAATTATTCTCAGAACACTCATCTACCCAACCCTTATTCTCGGTATCCTTACCCGCCTATCACCCACCCTCTGACATTTCCTATATTTAACCATTCTCGGTATCCCTACCCGCTTATCACCCACCCTCTGACATTTCCTATATTTAATCATCCTTTCTCCACTCTATGTAGCCCCCTGCGCAGTAGTGGCAGTGACATGCCTTACTCGGGGTGAAACGCTTATTTAAAAAAAAAAGTATTCTTTTATTTGGTTATATCGATAATATTTTTTTTATCCTCATTACAATTCATCATTATGTGTCGAGTCTTTCTTCTTCTATTTGCTGTGTCCCTTTCGTACGTTAGCAATAATGGCTCTCCACAATGTCCTGTCCTTTATAGCTTTTAATAAATTTCGGTTTTTTTATCTTTCTTAAACCTTGTTTTGCATGCATTTACTGTTTTCCTTTATCCCTCTTACTTTCAATATGTCCCATGTCCATCAGATTTTCCAATGCTTCTTTTCTCATGATGTGCCCTAAAAATCTGCCGTGTCTCTTCAGAACGTAGGCGATCATGGCTCTCCACAATTTCCTGTCCTTTGTAACTCTTAGTAGATTGTCTCTTTTTGCCATCGCTCAATCCCTGCTCCGCCATCCATCCGCTCAAACTCGCCAGGTTGTGCGTTGCTTTCCTCTCTCTCTCTCTCTCTCTCTCTCTCTCTCTCTCTCTCTCTCTCTCTCTCTCTCTTGGCTCAAAATCTATCCAGTGTGTATCAAATTTTCCAAAGCCTCTTTCTTCATTATGTATTTTGGGAATTTCTCTTTCTGATGTTAACTATAAGTATCCTTTTTGTTTCCATTTTAAAATCTCATCGTTGTTCACATGGTAGGAGTAGATAGGTTCACATGGTAAGAGTAGATAGGTTAACCTATCGTCCGGTTCACACTCCTTCCTGGTTTTTTGAACAAGTGTAGAGGTTTAAAACTTGCTTCATCTTTAAGATTAGATATTCGATTCCTTCTTTTTAAATTCTTTTTATTCTCTTTCACTCCCTCGTGTTTTAGCGACATCATCACCTTTGTTGGGGTGAAAAGATTATATACATTGTTAGGTTGTTCGTTTTATACTAATCCCCGGTCTTTTAAACAGGAAGGGAGGTTTATTCCTGCCAAGGACTGGGTTGCCGGTTCTTTTTAAAGTTTTTTGTTGTTGCTTTCATTCTCTTTCACTTTCCAGTAGTCCCTTGTGTCTTAATAACATTATCGCTTTGCTTGATATGAATTTATTTTTCTAAAAGTTCATGGTATTCTCAGCATCCTTCTGTAGAGCCACATTTCTGTTTCTTCAAGTCTCTCCTTCATCTATCCAGCATTCATTACTACCAGTCAGTTAAGGGCCATAGGTGATACACGCTTTGGGCGATCATGTCTTGAAAAAGACATGACTGACTGGACAGAAGATTATCCCGCAATAGGTTGCCATTGCTTTCAGCACTAGACTGGTTGCCAGCCAAGGCTACAGAACCCAATTTGTCCTATTATTTAACCCATAATTGGAGAGAAGAGACGGATTAAAACCTTTCCCAAGAGTATTTGTGCGTAAATGAATGCAAGGCATTCAACTGAAATTCGAACTCGGCACCCCGATTTGTCGTTCCGAGTCGATATCCACTGCACCTCAAATTCATTACTATATATGTATTAAAATTCTGCCTGCTCCTTACTTTACCTGCCACTTTTGTGGTGGGTGGGGATCCAAATCATCTTTCAGTCGCGTCTCTGTCCTAGAAGACAAAGTGCGACTCAGTTGTATCTTTGTCCGAGTACAGGCATTCAATTGAAAAAAATAATATTGTGAGATACCCAGTCCCGTAAAACAGTGTACCGCGGACGTGCCACCCCATTGTACCAGAGGAGTAGACCTGTGCTCGTGACCGGGGCCAGCGCGACCGGCAATTGCAGGGACTTGGCAATTTTTTTTGCTTTGCCTGCTCGTACGCTTTCGGGCTCTCCACATTAAACCTTGACCTTTCTAATTCAATAACTACTTACTAAGTTAGTACGTTACGCCCTGCCAATACCTCATAAATAATGGCTTTTCCAGTTTGATCGCAAGAAATAACGGAAACGACATATAAGAGACAAAAGAGATCATAATGTTCTCATGTGTTTAAAGTTTACTCCATTGAAATGGAAAAAACTTTTTAAAAAGTGTCAAATCATTTCATTTGTAGCCATTCCGTCAGTTAAGTGTCATACGTGATACAAAGCTTAGGCGATCATGTCTCTTTTGAAACATGACTGACTAAGCAGACGATTTTCCCACAGTAGGTTGCCATTATTTTCTGCAGTAGACTGAGTGTTAACCAAGGCTACAGAATCCAATCTGTCCTGCTATTTAACCCATAGCTGAAGGGAAAAGCGACAGATTAATACCTTTCCCAAGTGTATTTGCGCGTAAGTGAAGGCAATGAATTCAACTGGAATTCGAACTCGGCTCTCCGATTTCTCGTTCGAACTAATATCCACTGCACTACAACGACATCCTTCTTTAAATAACTCGAATTTATTATTGTTATTGCGATATTTTCTTAAGGTTGTGAAGCTCAAATATTTAACGATCCAATATGGGATTTTCCGCGGGGATTTCCTAGTCGTGAAACTCGCCATGAATTTATTCAATCAGTAACTTAATAATTATGTTTCATCAAATAATTAAAATAAGAAACCATGAAAATTTCAAGGGTATTTCTAGTACTTATACTTATCACCATTATTATTATTATTATTATTGCAAGTACACTTTCATTTTAGGTAAACTTTTAATTTAATATACGTTTCAACAGTCACCGGTGGTGTAGAGATAAAAGAGATTCAGTATCAGTGAGTAAGAAGGTGTATTATTGAATTTTTACTACGCAACCTTTCTTGATACGGTCAAGTGGCTAATCCGGTACGTTTCCGGAACCGGAAAAACGGTGGTGCGCCTGTATTATTGTTGTCATTATTATTATTGTTGTCATTATTATTATTATTATTATTGCTGTTATTATCTGAATCAAAGTCATCTCGAAGCCATCATTAGGACTCATGTGACAGTACTGTCTCGTGTTTCAGTTTCTTTTCGACATTTCTTATGAACTGCATGGTCAATATCATGTTCATCATCATCATCATCATCATGGGCGTCTTTATTATTGATGCTGTTGCTGCTGATGTTGTTGCCAGAACTGTTATTGATATTTAACGCGTGGGATGAAGAGAAAGAAAGAAAGAAAGAAAGAAAGAAAGAAAGAAAGAAAGAAAGAAAAAGAAAGAAAGAAAGAAGGAAAGAAGGAAAGAAAAAAGAAAGAAAGAAAGAAAGAAGGAAATGTAAGGACAAGATGATTGAAGAACAAGTGTGGAAACGTTACAATGTAATGATAAAAATCGACGGGAAAAGAAAATGTGACAAAAAAAAAAAAAATGTTCAACTGAAAGATTAAGAGTAAGAAATATTGTTTAGTCAATAAATGAAAAAGAAAGAAAAAATAAAGGCGAATGTAATCAAGTAATAAAACTGAACAGTTTGAAGAGAGCAAGAATGAAAAAGACTCAAAGAGAGAATGAACGAAAGATCGAAAGAAAGAAAGAAAAAAGAAAAGAAAACAACATAAAGGTGGACAGAATTAAGTAATAAGAATGAACAATTGAAAGAAAGAAAGAAAGAAAGAAAGAAAGAAAGAAAGAAAGAAAATAATAAAAATAGACAGACTGAGGGAAAAAAAGAAGTATTACTAAAAGATAAATGAAAGAAAAAACAAAGAAATAAAAGTGAAAGAAAGAAAGAAAGAAAGAAAGAAAGAAAGAAAGAAAGAAAGAAAGAAAGAAAGAAAGAAAGAACGGTGAATGGAATCAACACCTTGGAGAAAGAAAGAAAGAAAGAAAGAAAGAAAGAAAGAAAGAAAGAAAGAAAGAAAAAAGAAAGAAAGGTGAATAGAATAAAATAATAAAAATAGATTAAGGAGAAAAGAATTAAGAAATACTAAAAGAAAAAAATGAAAGAAAACACAAAGAAAGAAAGAAAGAAAGAAAGAAAGGTGAATAGAATAAAATAATAAAAATAGATTAAGGAAAAAAAGAATTAAGAAATACTAAAAGAAAATGAAAGAAAACACAAAGGAGAAAGAAAGAAAGAAAGAAAGAAAGAAAGAAAGAAAGAAAGAAAGAAAGAAAACAATACAAGTAAATAGAACCAAGTAATAAAAGTTAACAGTTTGGAGAAACAAAAAAAGAAAGAAAAAGAAGATGGGTGTGGTCTGGGGCGAGATAAAGAGGCGTGGTCGCTTCTTCAGTGCGTGCACCAGTGAAAGATGCTGCTCCACGTGTTCGTTCCTGCCCACCTCTGTCTTTGGATGCTAAAAAGCCACCCACCACCGCGTCCAACACTTCTCTCCAAACACGCACACACTCACACTCGCACATAAACACACACACACGCACACGTACACACGTTGTCCACTCGCTCAGAGTCAAAATCGAAAGCGGGTCTCTATAAAAAAGACGATACTCCGTGCAACAAAACATTCACGGCAACATCATCGCGGGCCTTTTGCTGACAAACACAGCGCGCATCGACATCAATTTTTTCCCCCTTTATTAGGATTCCCCAGTAGCAGCAGACCGGCAAACCACACACACAAAACATCCATCAACGATGGTGAGTAAAACCATTGAATCAGACGTTCTTGTTTCAAATACGTTCTCAGCTATTCTTTCTTTTCTAGCTTTTGTTTTCATGTTGTCGCCGCTTTCCCTTTATCTTTCTGATTCTTTTCCACTCTTCATGAACTGATACCCTTTTTTTTATTCGTTTCTCGTTGTCTTCCGCCGCCTCCTCCTTCTCCTCCTCCTCCTCCTTATTCTTTTCATTACTTTCATTATTATTAATAAGATTATTATTATTATTATGTTTTGTCTGTGTTTAGGTTAGTCCAAGTTGATCCCAATTTTAAACAAGTGTCTTCAAGAGACAACAAGTTTTATTAAGATCAGGCGATGCAAACTGATGAGGTGCCATAAATAATGTAAATGTGGTCATTATTTGGAGAGAAATCTACTCGAGATGTGAGAAATGTCCATGAGTCTGATTTTGGGCAATTTCCATATTTTTGAGCTACCAAGAATTTTACCCACATATAGTTGTTTTAAAACTTTAAATTTCATTCCCAAAACCCAAAGTAATGCCGTTGTCTCGAGATGTCACATTCTCTCTCAATGTCCTTGTATTTTTTTTGTTTAATCATATCACCCCGAGCAAGGCGGTAACGCCACTGATGTGCAGGGGGCTACGTAAGAGTGAAAAAATTTGGAAAAGAGAAAGCCGGAAACCACATCCTAAACAGGGAACAAGGGATGAGCCTCTTGCATATTATTATTATTATTATTATTAGTAGTAGTAGTAGTAGTAGTAGTAGTAGTAGTAACTCAAGATACCAGTATAAACTTTTTTCTCAAGACAAGCGACGGTGGCACAAAACTTGTATTTTTAATATATTTTTTACTTTTATGTAATTTTTAAACACAACCTGAAGAAGACATGCACAATGCCAAAATATTGTTAGACATAATTAAACATTGGGTCTTCTCTTTCCTTATCTTTTCCCTTTTCTTAAATTGTGCTATTCATTAGGTGTTGTAATAATAATAATAATAATAATAATAATAATAATGAAGCCATTTCTGACATTTAAGTGTTTGATTTGGTCCAGAAAGGAAACGAGTATACAACAAAAATCAAAGGAAATAATATTAATTGAATTTCTCTTGTATACGCATTCCTTTCCGGATCCCGACCAGAGACCTAAGGTCAGAAATCGCTTCATGATATTTTCCACTGATCATTTTTATACAAAAAAAAAACAAAAACAAAAAAAACTAAATTCAGACATTATTATTATTATTATTATTATTATTATTATTATTATTATTATTATTCCTTCTTCTACACCTTTTTTTTTGTTGTTGTTGTTGTTTTCAACCAATCTTACATTATGACTGTTTTCCATCAAGTCGTACGACCTCAAACAGCACAACATTTTACATAATATTTGTAGTGCCGAGCAATGCAGACTTCTGAAGCGAAGAGATTCTAGGCTTTCTTCCTATTATTATTATGTCATTTTTCATCATATTTCGATTTCTGCTTTGGTCTCACTACCAACCAAGTCTGCGGGGAGACCTAAGGCAGGTAGTGGCGTGTTGTTATGGCTTCATTTCATGTTTTTCTGTCTTCCCTATCATCCCCAGCATTACATAGATAAAGTTTTCCTTAGTGTGTGGGCTGTACTTAATAAGACAATTTTTTGTATATCTCTTAAGCTGGGGTTTCCAGGGATTCTTTCAATGTGTTGTTTTGTTCCATTTTTTATCATTCCAAGTGCACCTACTATCACTGGCACAACTCTTGTTTTCAATTTCCACATTTTTTCTATTTCAATTTCCAGGTCTTTATATTTTGACAGTTTTTCAAATTCCTTGATTGCTATGTTACAATCCGCTGGACAAGCCATATCAATTAATAGACAAGTTTTCTCCTTCTGGTTTTTAACAATAATGTCTGGCCTGTTTGCTTCAATTTTTCTGTCTGTGTAGATGGTGTAATCCCATAGAATGGTTACATCTTCTATTTCTGTAACCGGTGCTGGGTGATGTTCATTATTATTATTATTATTATTATTATTATTATTATTATTATTATTATTATTATTATGTCATTTTTCATCATATTTCGATTTCTGCTTTGGTCTCACTACCAACCAAGTCTGCGGGGAGACCTAAGGCAGGTAGTGGCGTGTTGTTATGGCTTCATTTCATGTTTTTCTATCTTCCCTATCATCCCCAGCATTGCATAGATAAAGTTTTCCTTAGTGTGTGGGCTGTACTTAATAAGACAATTTTTTGTATATCTCTTAAGCTGGGGTTTCCAGGGATTCTTTCAATGTGTTGTTTTGTTCCATTTTTTATCATTCCAAGTGCACCTACTATCACTGGCACAACTCTTGTTTTCAATTTTCAATTATTATTATTATTATTATTATTATTATTATTATTATTATTATTATTATTTCAATTATTATTATTATAGCTCAATCTTCCAGACGGTTTTTCTTTTCCAATCGGAGATCTTGCATTAAGGGTTGTTTATTTTTTTTTTTTTTGTTTTTTTTTTGTTTTTGTTTTTTTGTTTTTTTTCTCAAATCGTGCTTCCTCAGACATATAACACCTTTCACATAATATTTCTAGTGTCAAGCAATTCAGACTTCTGAAGCGAAGGGGTTTTGGGCTTCATTCTAATTATTATTATAACTATTACTATTTCCTTCCTTTCTATTTAGTATAATCCCTTACCGGGTCATTTCCTAATCCCTAGACTAATGCAAGTTATAGATTTTGTTTGCATAAATTCTGATAATTGCTAATACAAACTTATGAAGATGAGCAATTATATACACTACAATTTTTTTTATAAATATCCGGTAAACAAGTACTGTTAAGGATCATTCATATGCATGTCTATAGTTTTCTTGACAGTAGACAATTAATACCTTCTTTCTTTCATTTTAAAGGATATCTTCAAAAATACAAAACTAAAAGACTTCTTGAGTTTTCTAAAAACAAAATTTCACCAAAATCTGAATAAATCAACCTTTTCACTATAACCTAACATCAAATAAATATCCTAAAAACCTACATTTTTGGCATTAAATAAACCACAAAGGTTGATATGCCATTTAAAAATATTCAAACTCATTCTCATTCCTTTCATATTCCATTAGTGAGGAAGAAGTTTCACATAGACAGTTTCTCAGAATCGTTACATTGTGGAATAGATTCTCCGAGATGATGCCTTCTCGATCACGACAATCTTAACCTTTTCAAGTCAAGGGTCAACAATTATCTATCCTACTTATCCTCATCATATGCTCCCTTGCTCCCTTTCAGTACGCCCTTACATCCACCTTCTATCTTAAGTGGCTCTTTGACTTTTTATTGAGTGAGCAATAATAAAAAATATATATATATTTCTAGATCTCTTTCGCCACACTCAAAATTGTCAGATTCAAAGGAAAAAAGGTTTATTGAGTTGTACTTTGTAGAAAGAGCAGTCAGTTAAGTGCCATGCTTTGGGCGATCATGTCTCGAAAGAGACATGACTGACTGGGTAAAAAATTATTCCTCAGTAGGTTGGCATTGCTTTCTGCGTTAGAATGGTTGCTGGCCAAGGCTATAGAACCCAATCTGTCCTATTATTTAACCCATAACCGGAGGGAAGAGACGGATTAATACCTTTCCCAAGAGTATTTGCGCGTAAGTGAATGCAAAGAATTCAACTGGAATTCGAATTCGGCTTTCCGATTTGTCGTTCCGAGTCTATATCAACTGCATCACAACGCACATCCAAGAAAGAGCAGTACTCCAACGATTTAAATTTGTAACTAATTTCTCACTGAAAAACTTAAATTCTTTGCGAGTGGAGGGATTCATTTCTTGATAAGAAGTATGGTTTCGATTAAATATTATGGTTTCAATGCACGATCTGATTTTAATTTTTTTTCTATCAGTTTACAAAGTTCTATGTTCCAAACACGCCAATGATGGTGGGCAAAACTGACACACTTTGTTTCACATTTTTTAATTCAGTTCCCTCCAAACATCTTAGCATTTTTTGCAGTTTTTATTTAGTTTGTCATTCGTCAGAACAGCAAAATCGAAGTTTTTTTTTTGTTTTTTTTGTTTTTGTTTTTTTGTGATCATTTTGAGTTTGATTTGATTGACTGATTATTTTTACGTTTTATCAACTCTTTACAAATTATTTAAATACAGAAAATGTTTTTAGATTGTAATTTTTTTTTTTTTAGCCAATAATGTTTTATGGATACAAGTCTTATTAATTAGGCAATACCTAAGGGAAGAAGAGGTGGGGTCATATCTTTTTCAGTGGTATTTTAGGCGTAAGTGAATATAATACTTCCGAGCCTTTATCCATTCTTCTTCTTCTATGTGCCCTGTCCCTTCAGGACGTAGGCGATCATGTATCTCAACGTCTCCCTATCCCTTGTGGCTCTTAGTATGTTTGCTCCTGTTGCTCCTGGCAACCCCCGTTCCGTCATCCACCTGATCAGACCCTGCAAATATGTTATCCGCTGCCTTCCTCTGTCTCTCCTTCCTTCTATCTGTCCAGTCAGTATCAGGTTCTCCAGGCTCTCCTTCCTCATTGCATGTCCCAGGAACTTCAGTTGTCTCTTCCTGATGCTCAGCATCAATTTCCTTTTTGTTGCCATTCTTTCTAACACTTCGTCGTTGCTTGTATGCTCAGTCCACGATATCCGTAGCATCCTTCTGTAGAACCACATTTCGGCCGCTTCCAGTTTTGTCCTCATTTTCGATGATATTGTCCAGCATTCACAGCCGTATTGAAGAACTGACATCACGTAGCAGTCTAGCACTCTTTTCTTCGTTTCTATTGAGATCTTCCTGTGTGTTAGTATTTTGCTCATCTTCTGGAACGCGTCCTTTGCCATGCCAATTCGCCTTCGGATCTCCGTGTTGCACTTTCCATCTCCTGTTAGAACACTTCCTGGGTACTTAAATTCTTGGACTTGTTTGATTCTGTTATCCCCCACCTGTATTTGGCATTTTGGGTATCCATTGCGCCACCCAAATATCCAAACTTAAAGAACCTGGTATTCCCAAGGGGTCACTCATCTAGGCATTGGTTAACTTCGGTAATCATATGTAGCACCGTTTGAATTTAAAAGTCCTAAAGAATTTAATTATTTTAAAGACAAATTCTAGTTGTTTTATTAATTTAATTATTTTTAAGACATATTCTAGTTGTTTTATTAATTTAATTATTTTTAAGACATATTCTAGTTGTTTTATTAATTTAATTATTTTTAAGACATATTCTAGTTGTTTTATTAATTTAATTATTTTTAAGACATATTCTACTTGTTTTATTAATTTAATTATTTTTAAGACATATTCTACTTGTTTTATTAATTTAATTATTTTTAAGACATATTCTAGTTGTTTTATTAATTTAATTATTTTTAAGACATATTCTAGTTGTTTTATTATATCTGAGCGAGAAAGAAGCCCCCTAAAAACGTGATGCCAGTGTACAAATATTATTACTGTTAAGTGTGAGTGCAACACACGCACACAGCGATGCTGATGTACGATATTCAATATATTCTTCACGAAATCCAGTCTAATACTCTCTACTATAATAAAGACCAATATATATATATATATATATTGTTATGGGGAAACACACCTATTCCTCAGATATCAATATCAGATATTAATATCAGACTCTCCCTCTTATATTAATGAGAGTTAACAGGAAGTTCTTGGGAAGTTCACAGGAGATCTTTAGACTTCTATTGGTGTTTAGTAGAACTACTAGGCAGCTGATATTAGTCGGCAGTTAGCCGAATACTAAGGAGTCAGCTTTCAGTGGAAGATTACCAAGTTCCTAATATTTTGGGTACGTTAAGTCTCTTAGCAACCGACATAGCACGATTATAACCTTCACTGCGAAAACTACTCCACAACATATATATATATATATATATATATATATCCCTTCTGTCACGCTTATGTAGAGAGTGACAATAGCGAGGCAGTGTCGGTTTACTTCATTAGAGAGACAATAGTGAAGTAGCGTCGGCTCAGGTCATTCTCTTTACTACCAGTTAGTATATTTTACTACCAGTTATGCCGCATATTTGCTCTTTAACAGTGCTTAATTATTTTTTTTTTTGCAATAATTATGTCATCCAGTAGTGAAATATATATATACCGTGCAATCAGACTGGCAACTGGGTCTCATCCATTCACAGTGAGATCAACCAAATTCAGACGACAATTCTACTCCTGCAGCTTCTTTCCTCGCACTTCCCTGCCTGTGGAACTCGCTTCCTTATTCTTGCTTTCCTGACGGCTGCAACCTCCAGGAATTCAAATGCAAGGTCAATACTCATCTTTTAACCACTTGACCCTAGTTCTTTCCTCACCACCCTGTATAGCCTTTCCTTTCTCTCCACCTCAGCAACTGTCATCACGCCTATTCCCTCCCTTCTCTTGCTCCTTTATAAATGGTTTGTCCTTCTCTTCACTCTCTTCTATCTAGTGCTTTTACTCTTATGTAGCCCCCTGCACATCAGTGGCGTTACCGCCTTGCTCGGGGTGATATCTCTCTCTCTCTCTCTCTCTCTCTCTCTATATATATATATATATATATATATATATATATATATGTATATATCCTCTTTATTATAATAAAGACCGTTGTTTATCTATTTGTAAATATATATAATCCTCTAAAATATTTTGGGGTCATTTTTCAAGCAGGAGTACACTTGTATTGTTATAATTGTTTTATTTTATTTGTTGTTGTTGCTAATATATTATTGTGACTAGTAAGATCTCATGGGAAAGACTTGGGGAAATCGAACTGTCAGAGACCTCCTCAGGATCCTCCTCATATTTTTGTTACCATCCGTAGTTTACCATATAGGTGGGCGCCGTATTCTTTTTTGCAGCTTTCCAATCATTTTAACAGATATATGCTTGATGATAAAAATCGAAATCTTTCTTCCGTCGAGATAAACGGTTTTTGTTTTGTTTTTTATTTAAAATACTTCAAATTAGAAATTTAAGAAACTGAAAATATCTTATATTAAATACAATAAAAAGATTTATGCGACTTTTAATTCCAGTAATAAGCCCTCATAATAGATGTGTTCATTCACTACTGTTTTTGTTCGCATTAAAATAGTTTTAATGATTTTTAGTAATAAATTAATCTAAATTATATTCTCTCCATTCCCGTTTTTATTCGTTAAATTTATCTTTTTAAAAAGTCAGTCCGTTTATCTATTCCTAATAATGTCAGTGATTTTTAATCTTATTTTATTGTAATTAATCCTATTCTATTAATCTCGATCGCAATCTATTCTCTAATCCCGTTCTTATTCTAT
Source organism: Ascarosepion bandense (assembly GCA_037127315.1). NCBI lineage: Eukaryota > Metazoa > Mollusca > Cephalopoda > Sepiida > Sepiidae > Ascarosepion > Ascarosepion bandense. The sequence goes on along the minus strand of JBBBDQ010001127.1, from coordinate 9,172,916 downwards.
CAATCTCCATGATAATATCTCTTTGTGGGTGTAGTTTATATTCCCTCTATTCCTATTCTAATTTTCAGTGCATTCTTTTAAACAAGCTTTGGTTTGTTTTTTATTCGTTCTATTCTTTTAATTTCACTCATCTCTATTCTATTTAATATGGGTTACGTTCCCCTCTATTCCTGTTATTCTCAGTATCAACGCCGTTCGTTTATTGTCAACGCCTATTTTGAGTTGTGCTGAGGTGGAGAGTCAGTCAGTTAAAGTACCATACGTGAAACACGCTTGGGCGATCATGTCTCGAAAGAGACATGACTGACTGGGCAGAAGATTATCCCGCAGTAGGTTGCCATTGCTTTCTGCGGTAGACTGGTTGCCAGCCAAGGCTATATAACCCAATCTGTCCTGTTATTTAACCCATAACTGGAAGGAAGAAATGGATTAATACCTTTCCCAAGGGTATTTGCGCGTAAGTGAATGCAATGAATTCAGCTGGAATTCGAACTCGGCTTCCCGATTTCTCGTTCCGAGCCGATATCCAATGCACCACAACGCACATCCCGAGGCGGAGAGTAGATAAACATTTTTTTTTCAGCGCGGAAAAATGGAATTGAGAAATTGGGTTCGAGTTTTGACGTAGCTTTTGTTTATGTCTACTTAGTATTGCCAGCAAAAGGAACAGCCTAACATGTGAATTAAAAATTGAATCGACCAAAATCAAGCAAGTACACAAATCTAAATATCGAGGAAGTGTTTTAACAAAGGGCGGAAAATGCGACAGCAAAAACTAAAGGCTGAGAAGAGCAACTCAGAAAATTTGACACTCACAGGATATATCGAAGGCTATGTGGTAGAAGAAAGCAATGAATCACCTACCCAACGAGCCAGTGTAAATGGTTGGCAGAATAGAGATTAGGAGAGATGGCAAAAAGACAAGAGAAAAATTTAACCAGGACAATAGATAGCGATTGACACTGCATTTAAAACTTTTTGAGATTAAAGTTTGGCTGAGAAGCATGGAGCTAGATAAGAGTTTCACAAGCGAGAAATGCGAGAAAAACTGTTAGCATAAAATTCACGACTACATCGAGTCAGCTCAATGATGAGATCTCGACACTTGTCTAGTACAAAATCGATTTATTTATAACTAGCCCGGCGTTGCTCGGGTGTAATGAAAGCTTTAAAACTAATCTATGGTCCTGGAGCTCAGACTCAGCCTAAAGAATATTTGTGTGAAGTTTGATGAGAATCGGGTAAAAAGTGTGGATTTGTATAAAAGACATACAGACAGATAAACAGACACACACACAAACATCTTGCATTTTATACATATATATTATCGATTTTCTGCACTATTGTAAGAACTGCAACCTTGAAACTTCTGAATATCGTTTCTTATGTCTTTGTCTATGAGTGTATAAAATTTGATTAAAATCGGACCACTCCTTCTATAATCAATTTTTTCGATTTTCGATATTTACCGGGCGTACCTCGACACAAAACCTAGCTAATAACACTCGCAGATGCTTATAATACAACTGTGTAAATTTTCAAGAAAATCGGTTCAGCCGTTTCGGAGTCTATAGATAACGGACACACACACACACACAGACAAAGTCCCATTTATAAATAAGTTTAGATAACTTAAAATATTGCTTTTAGTAGATAACCATGTTCAAATAGTAATATTTATTAAACAGTATGCATTATATCTACCGGCCTTCGTACTCGAAAAAATTTAACCAGAGTACACTAACCATGGGTATATCGTACCCAGCGCAAATGACGCCATTTTAATTACGATTTACTTAAATTTTCAGTATCTGATTTCCTCACCTAAATAATATTTTTTCAGTTCCTATTAATGTTAACTCAAAGTACAAATTTTTAAGTACCTGAATGATATTTCAAATAAAGATTTATATTTAATATTTGTTTATATTTTCAAAAATACCCATGGTTAGTAATAGTGTAACTTGAATTGATGGTTAGTGTTCCAGAGTTAACAATCATTACAGTTGAGTAGTGAACTCGAACTCACTACTCAATCGTAATGATTCCAGCGAGACAAGCTTGTTAACCATTACATCACGTCGAGGTGCCCTAATTCTCAATAAACAGAGTTACTACTGCGCATTTTTAACTAACGCGATGGAATTGTTGAACCAGGAGAGAGTCCTTGTAATCTACGTGCCCAGGAACTTGATTTCATCCACCCTCTCCCCACAAAACTCGCCTATAACCAAAAAGTATCATACTCAAATTCATTCCTAAGTTGTGTAAATGATAGTGGTGTAGTATGAAAATAAAGACACTGCTTGAGTTTGCCCCCCTCCTCCTCAGAAAAATCATGGCCCCCTAAGTGCCCCCTCCCTTACTTTCAGAGTTCTACAATTGCAACTGCCAATCGTCCATTCCAATGTAAGACAATATTTGAAAAAATCGATCTTGAACTATTTTTTTCGTTCATTGCATCTGCTTTTCCAATTGGTCTTCTTTGAAAAATGTCTGATGTTGCAATTATCAACACTTCCCTATATCTACAACGCCTAAGGAGTTCATACCTTGACAAAGAGAGAGTGTAAAATTTGTTACTGAATGCGGAATCTAATGGTGAGCGACTGGTCAGAATACCTCGTGGGCGTGGAATTCTGAAAGTGATGGGTTATCTTTGTTTAGGTTATCTTAAACCTCTTGGAAAGAATGGCAACAAAAAGGAAATTGATGCTGAGCATCAGGAAGAGACAACTGAAGTTCCTGGGACATGCAATGAGGAAGGAGAGCTTGGAGAACCTGATACTGACTGGACAGATAGAAGGAAGGAGAGACAGAGGAAGGCAGCGGATAACATATTTGCAGGGTCTGATCGGGTGGATGACGGAACGGGGGTTACGAGGTGTAATATGAGCAAACATACTAAGAGACACAAGGGATAGAGAGACGTGGAGAACCATGATCGCCTAGGTCCTGAAGGGACAGGGCACATAGAAGAAGAAGAAGAATTCTCGAACATTTCAACGGTATTGTATTATACATCGCCTTGATGTATAGTCCTTAATTCTGTAAGTCTATCTGCAAGGATTTCGTGACTGTTCCAACTGCCACTTTTATAGAGAACAAGTTTCGTAATAAAGGCCTTAATATTGTCTCTAACTTTTCACTCTCCTCTAGCTTAATTGCTACCTGAGTTTAATATAAGTTTTCTTTTCCGTGATATGTGGTTGAGCTGAAAGGTTATCAAACCAGCCAAGAAACCCTTTGAAAAATAAAAGTCTGAAGTTTGATCGCATTTTGGAAAGTGGGTGAAACCTATTAATTAAATATTCTGTAATAATAATTATTACAGATGAACTTGCTAATCATGACTCTAATGTAAGACGTCTAACCATTGATTAGTTCGTTTTCAACGTTTTGAAGTTTATTTAAAGCAAGAAAATAATTGTAAGAATGTCTTATTTTTAGATAATGGTTTAAGGATACAAGTCTTGCTAATTGACCAAAATCAAATGACGAGAGAAGAGGTGGATCCATACCTTTGGTTGATTCGCTTTCTACGGCTTATCAACTCTTTGCGGGTTATTTAAAACCAGAAAATATTTTAGATTGTAAGAATTTTTTTGAGATAATAATGGTTTTGTGATACAAGTATTACTAATTAACCGATAGTTGGGGAGAGGAAAATGTTGATTCATACCTTTTCCAAGGGTATTTGCATGCAAACTAATATAACGAACCTAACTGTACTTAACTGTACACGGCTCTTTGATTAACAATTCCGAGCCATTATTCATTAAACCACCGGCACACCCAAGCTTAGAGCAACAAGCGGTCACTCATCTATGTACTGACCAGGCTCAATGTTGCTTACCTTCGGTGATTGTACGGTAACTGGTGTTTTAACGTGATATGGCTGTAAGCGCATCTAACTATTATTTACATTCACTGTACATAATATATGGCATAAGGCTACAAGAGTGAGATACACAGTCGGGATTGAACTCATCATTAAAAAGTGCTCGCAAGTCTTAATTTGATCATTTTTACTCCATAATAAAGAGTCCTGTTATAACAATTATTATGCAATTATTATACTACTACATATTTTAGAAGACCGCAATACCTTTCTACAAAGGCGGCTAGCTAATCCCCATTGCAGACGACTGCTCAGGCATATTTGTGTTTGTTCAAAACCCACAGAGCCCACCTGTGGTTCATACTACATCTATGCTGAGCAGACATTAGAGTGTGCGTTATCCTACATGAACAACTATCTGAACAAGGCTAGGACGCTCAAACCCTCGGTCACGATGACATATGACTTCATGCTAACACCACTATCGACGGCTCCCAAAGGGTCTCGTCTACTGAATTTGACTTACAAGGCTTTGGTCAACACCTGGTATGGTTTTCATGGACTTTCGAAAGGTCGCCTTCTCGAGACCGACAACATCAAGGAGTCACCTTCCTGACAATTCGATGATGATGAGAAATCGAACGTTTTAGCCACTCGTTAACGCGTCCATTTTAGACGACTACACCGTGATTTAGCTGTGGAAGAAACATAATGTATTACTGAAACAGCTACTAAAACATGGGAAAGAAACATAAAAACCAAGAAATGTCATTTATTTCTGAGGAGACATGTTTTATATTGTTATAGTGCCCTATCTACATTGGAATGAACTCTTCCTCCTTCAGAAATACTAACCTACGAGACTTCCTAAAGGAGGCAGTCAAGACGCAGTGTAACTTGACAGTTCGGACGGACACTTCTATCTGCTGACTAATAACACTCTTATTTTGTTTTTGTTTTTTTTTATTTTTTTGTTTTTTTTTAATCATATCACCCCAAGCAAGGCGGTAACGCCACTGATGTGCAGGGGGCTACGTAAAAGTGAAAAGATTGGAACAGAGAAAGCCGGAAACCACATCCTAAACAGGGAACAAAGGATAAGTCTCTTCACCAGTTCAATAGACGTGGATGGAGTGTGAACCGGGCGATAGATAGATCTATCTACTCCAATTGAAAAAAAAAACAACAAACAAAGTGAGGAGATTGGAAAAGAGAAAGCCGGAAACCACATCCTAAATAGGGAACAGGGGATGAGCCTCTATATATGTTCTGTTATTCCAATACACTGGTTCAACCGACCTTATTCTTTTCGTGTCTTTCTTCCTCTGTGTGTGTGTGTGTGTGTGTGTGTGTGTGTGTGTGTGTGTGTGTGTGTGTGTGTGTGTTATATGTGGTCGAATATATATAAAGTCAAATCTTCCCCCAAAATCCGTGTTTCTATTTCTTACTTGATGGCTGATGTCTTTGTGCTGCAACAACGCAATCGTACCATTCACCTGCGTGCTAATACCCTTGGTAAAGGTATGAATTCATCTCTTCTCCCCAAAGCTATGGGTAAAATAGCATGACAGGCTGGGTTCTAGAGCCTAGAGTGGCAACCAATCTAGAAGAAGGAAAAAGAGGTTTGGGCTCCGGGAGGATGTCGTACTCAAAGAAACACATCTCTGCTGCGGCTGCAGTACATGTGGCGCCCCTATAACTCTAATAAGTCACCTGATATCTAGATCTAGAATCGCATCATTGCCGCATATAAAAGGCAGCTGTAGAAAATTAATTATGAAAAGATTGTAGCTGATAGTATAGAATAATTTTAAAAAATTAAGAATAATATTTATTATTAAGTTAAATCCACTGCTAGGAAAGTATGGTCACTGTGTCAGACCAGGATATTTTTTCCGCCTGAATCCATCCAGCATATATACAAATCAACCATTTGTCCGTGCATGGAGTACTGCTATCATATATGGTCGGGCGCCCCTGCTGTTCATCTCAATGTTCTTGACATACTTCAAAGAAGAATCAGTAATGTGATAGGTACCGACTGGGCGGCTCGACTTCAACCACTTTATCACCGACGGGAATGGGCTTCTCTCTGTCTGTTCTATAAATATTTTCATGGCTTCTGCTCCGACGAACTTAAGTCACTGCTGCCCCTGCAACAGGTGTTTATTCGTGCAACCAAACTGGCAACTGGGTCTCACCCATTCACAGTTAGGTCAACCAAATGCAGACGACAATTCTACTCCTGCAGCTTCTTTTCTCGCCCTTTCCGCCTGTAGAACTCGCTCCCATATTCTTGCTTTCCTGGCGGCTACAACCTCCAGGAATTTAAACTCAATGTCAATACTCATCTATTAACCACTTGACTCTAGTTCTTTCTACGCCACCCTGTATATTCTTTCCTTTCTCTCCACCTTTGCAACTGTCATCACACCTGTATTCCCATCCTTCTCTTGCTCCTTTCTAACTGGTTCGTCTTTTTCTTCACTCTCTCCTATCTAATCTTTTTAATCTTATTTAGCCCACTAATCTCTTTACTTTTATGTAGCCCCCTGCACATCAGTGGCATTACCGCCTTGCTTGGCGTGATACGATTATATATATAATCGCTGTAGTCGTTTAAAATAACGCAACTCATCATTTGCATTATATGTGGTCGAATAACTGAAAAGTGCTTAATGACGCTATAAAATGAGCCCGTTCTTTAGAATACGCAAATATCTCAGATGAAGCCTCATATTTTTTAATCTATCCAGTGTTGCGTATGCATTTTATTTGTGTTCCTTTGCAGTTGCACTCAAACCCACTTTTTATTAGCGTAGTGCATATACACACGCACAAACGATAAATTCGCCTAAAATACAGAGCCTCGTTTTGAAGTTTATATCTCTGTTCACATTGATGGCTTCTTCCTAAAATGATTACCCAACCAAATCGCATGAGCCGTGCGTACGTCATTTTTTCGAATCCTCTCAACGGCTACGAGAGATATTTTGTCGTTATCACAAGAACAAAAGAATAGAACTTGTCGTATTTGCCTGTATAGATCTGTCGTAAGACAGTGTGTCAATAAGCGAAAGAATGGATACGTTGAAGACTCGTTATTTATAGAATAAAGAAGCAGAAACAATTTGAAGATTGCTAACTAAAGAGAAAAAAAACGTAGTCTATTAAATGATCGAATAAATTACGTAATTTATTTTTTGTCTGGATTTCTGGCATAGGGAGTTATCATCATTTTTGCATTTGGTCACAATTATTTAAGCGCTTGTTAATAAAATAAGGCCATTTTAAATGTATCTCGACAGTCTACGATGGCAGTTCATTTAGCGGAAGGAAAACTTTATGTTAACTCCCCTGCTTTTTTGCCAAACACAGAAAAGGCTATGGAAGAAAATCCAGACAGAAAACTCGGAGTGGATCCCTGAAGATGGTTAACTGTCAACACTGACAACTTTCCGGCAACTACCGTAGCCAAGCCGGCGCCAAATGTATTCCATTAGATCTTGGCGAGAGTGTGGGGCATGTAGTCTGGACAGCTTGCGACCTTTATATACTATCGCCTAGACTTGCACCCTGGTGGGATCAGTCCAGTTTCACCATAAAAGAACTGAATTTTGACCAAACATGAAGCTTGTCTTTATCTCCCAAGATTAACGGATATTCCCTAATGATAGAATCTTAAGCCAATGGGTTGAAGGACCTGAGATAGGCCTTAGACTATGCACTAATACCTATTTTATAAGGCCTCAAAATTTCATATGATCTCAAAATACCTCTGTAATAAGTACAATCTTCAAATTTTCTTGGGAGCTTGTAACTCCCGAATCCCCAACTGCATGAGCTCGTTGAACTCGCCAGAATCAATTTATAGCCTACATTTTGGCAATTGGATCCTTAAATACAGAGAATACCAAAAATGTATACACACTTTAAGAAAAGAAAAGTTTGTATAGCTATTGTAATACTATTTTTCAGACATAACGAGATTAATACAAATTACTTATGGACTCTACAATCATAAGAGAGACTCAAAATGGTGACCTTTAGCTTTCAAACATTTCTTAGTGCAGCGGACTACTGTGCATCCAATGGGTTTAATGTGCATGGATTTTTAATTTCTTTTTTAAGTACCGCCAATGTAATCCCCCCCCCATATATATATATATATATATATATATATATATTAATGCAGCGAACTACTGCTTCAGCAACGTCGGACAAAATGTTCAATGGTGTTACTGCACATACATTTTCAATTTTTTGTTAAAGGGTCGCCATTGTAATCAGTCGAGAAACTATCGTACGACAGTAAACAATGAAATCGCAATTTGCTATAACTACGAAAGACAAGTTTTTTTCTTTTCATGAAGTGTATCTAAACCGCGTCTAGAGATTATATGCAAGTTATGAATTGGTATAAAGAGTTGCGTTTTTAATGTTAAAAGTCCTATTATGATGTTGTTTAGATTCTACTCAATATTATTAACTTAGATATATAGTAATAGAGAAAACTATTGTTTTTGGTTAAAAAATATTTACTAAATTAACAAAACAGACTAATTTGATTGTCAGTAGTTTATTTGCAACTATTTATTTTAATAACTTTTACATTATTTTACTTTGTAAAACTAATGTAAAAAATAATATGAAAAGATTTTAGAACAAATTCGTCAATTTCTTAAAGGAAAAACATAAAAAACGTCTTATTTTAAAAATAAAAGATATATTAACAAAAAATAATAAGAACCTTCTAAAATTTATTGCACAAATGCTCCTTTCTTTTCAATAACTCTTAACAGCCTATTGTCAACATCTGATGTTAGGTTTGCAATTTTAGCGGCTGGTAAGTCGTTTGCAGCAACTTTAACTGCCTCACTTGCTGTTGAATTGCCTTCTATTAGAATAAATATTTCTCTTGAGGATGCTCTACAGGTTCTCAATGGTATTCAAATCACAGCTGTTTGAAGGCCAGTCCATAAGAGAATCTTCAACAAATCCCTTTTCTTTCAACCAGGATTTAAACTTTGATGCGTTGTATTGCATAAAGACCATAGATCTACGCTTGGCTAAAGACTGGTTATCAAGTCATTCAAAGAATTATTGCTCTAAAAAATCACAGTAACTTTTGGAATTCATTTTAACCCCGTCTTTCAATTTAAATTGACCCACGAGATCATTACCAATAATCCAAGCCCATATCATGATCCCACCGCCGCCTTGTTGGCGTTTAAAAAATTTCTTGAGTCATGTTGCTTGCAAATCCATCCTCGAGCCCATCCATCGGGCCCATAGAGGGTGATCCTTGATTCGTCTGTAAAAAGCACTTTACTGAAATCAGTTTTCATGTATTTTTGCCCACTGTAATCTTCTTTTCTCGTGTTTTTTGTTAAAATGGGTTTTTTTATTTGATTTTTTACATCAGCAAACTTCCTTAATGATTTACACCTTGTTTCCCTTGACACCATAGGAGATCTAGCTGTCTCAAATATGAACGCACTTGACGCATTTTTTTATTAATTCTCTTCGGATATGTGATAGATTTCGCTTTGTTAAATTCCTGAATTCAGACTGAGACTATTTTTCCTTGGTTGAATTCCCATTTGACATATTTTCTTGATTGTTCGATTATCCCTTTTCAAATCCTTAGAAATTTGAAGCGAAGACTTTCCTTTACTAATTTCTTTGATTATATAGATCTTTTCATTCATTGTTTTTTTTTTACAGGCGATAATACTAAATTCTAGTTCTTGCAAATAACCTCTTGACTCTGCAAATTGCTATAACTACTGAAAAAATACTAAATATCAATCTGAAATTAAAAATTGGGACTTAATTGCTTTCATGCTTACTCGCTATACATAATAGTACAAATTATTTCATTTGATAATAGATATCTATGAATTTTACATAAAATATTTGATAATACCTCTTTTGCATATAATCTCTAGACGCAGTTTAGTTTTTTCGGGTTGACTCTGTATGTTGTTGCTGGTTGCGAAGAGGCTTCCATGTCTGTACGAACTTCAAAGTCCCCAAAATGTAGTTCAGCTACTGTTTGTCATTACAAGGAATCTGTTTAAAAGAATGAAGCTATTCCCTCAAGTTCGCTAGTGACTACGAATATTGAAGAATTTGTTAGTAGCAGATTGACTGCTGCTGCGAATTAGAGAATCTCTAATACTGACAGGACTTCAGTAAGACAGATCGCTAAATTTGGTGTACTCTTGATGTTAAAAGATTAAGAATTATTTCTCTCACGGGAATAAGAATTGCTAGTTTCATCAAACTTCTTTTTCACGTCAATCTAATCAATGTGTCATGAAGAATGAGTGACGAGATTGTAATGGATTACAAGGATTTTTGTTGGCTATTTTAAATTATTTATAGGCATCATTTTTAAACTCACTACACACGGAAATTAATAAAATCATTCCTCTTAATTTTCGGAAAGTTTCATCAGTGACCGTGTCAATTTTTTTGTTTTGTTTTTGCTTTTTTATTCCTTGCTTTGACTTATAAGAAACTCTTCTTTCTTGAATGCAGACGACAGTTTTATTAAATTTTAACAGCATTTTTATTGACATTTATGAGTTTTCATAAATACGAATATTTGTAATTATTTATTTTAAAAGATTACATTTTATGAATTTTTGAACACTATTTTCCACTGATTTATTGATTTATAATAACAATGATTTATAATTCTTTATTTTAACAAATGACAATTTTATGAAATTTTAACAGTATTTTATCGACATTTATGATTATTTAAAAATACGACTATTTATAATTATTATAGAAGACGACATTTTACGAGTTTTATTTAACATTATTTTTACAATGATTTATTACTATTTATAATTACAATTATTTATAATTGTTTTTTAGCAGACAAAAAATTTATGCAATTTCATTTAACATTAATTTTACAATGATTTATTATTATTTATAATTACAATTATTTATAATTGTTTTTTAGCAGACAAAAATTTATGCAATTTCATTTAACATTAATTTTACAATGATTTATTATTTATAATTACAATTATTTATAATTGTTTTTTAGCAGACAAAAAATTTATGCAATTTCATTTAACATTAATTTTACAATGATTTATTATTTATAATTACAATTATTTATAATTGTTTTTTAGCAGACAAAAAATTTATGCAATTTCATTTAACATTAATTTTACAATTATTTATTATTATTTATAATTACAATTATTTATAATTGTTTTTTAGCAGACAAAAAATTTATGCAATTTCATTTAACATTAATTTTACAATAATTTATCAGGCGTTTGCGAAGTTTTCCAGAATGCACATTAAAAAAATTAGAAAAAGAATTCACAGTGGAAAATCATTTGCTTGTTTACTTTGTAGTGTAGGAGTCTGGTTAATGTTTCTTTGATTCGGCCTTGTGTCAGACATAACCGAACTCCCTACAGCTTACAGGATTTATGCAGAGTTATAATTATCAGAAGGTTTTTCATCATCAGAAGGTTGGTTGTCGGTTGGAATGTGTGGATTAGTGTAGAAGAGTGGAATAATAAAATATACATTTTGAATGTTAAAATAGAAATTTATTAAAAGGAAGAATAACAAGAATTCGTAAAAATTCATGTTCATTGAGAAAGTTAAGTGTATCAAGAGTTCTTACAAAATGTTCTAGTAGTAATTGTTGAAATAGATAAGGAGAAAGAGAAAGAGAACAAGGTGCGACCTGATCTTATCTCCGGGTTGATTTGAAGTTGCCGTTACATGTTAGTTGTTTCGTCTCTCGGCTCCCATCTGTGTCTTTTGGCTGACACCGAGGTCATTTATATAGTCCTTTTGAATTTCACACTGGATCGCCAAGTCCTTACAAGTCGCTCCCATTGGTCAAAAATCATTTTAACACCTACTTGCGAAATCTGGTTTCGACTTTTTCGTTAAGTACATGGTCAATCCTTTTTCTATTTGGGAAAACCAGGATTTCACACGTCATTGAGAATTTTTGTAACAGTGAAGAAGAGAGTTGATTTAATTAATTTATTATCCGCTACAACTTCTTTTAATAATGAGTAAAGTTAATACTTGTTTTAATAACAAGTAAAGTTTTTTGCCTGTATGCAAAGTTTTGCATACAGGCATAAAATCTCTACCAGATTTAAATATCAAGTACATTTTCGAAACATTTGTTAACCTTCATGTTTCATCATAAAAATTTGATTATATTTGTGTAAAAATAATTTATAGCATTTGTTTTGAACAAACAGTCAATTTTAATTGGTGGGGGTCATTAAAAGAAATTACAGATTCCTCGCAATGTTATTGCAAAAATGCTGTTCTGAGGGGCAAAATTTGAAAGAACACGGCCCATGAAGAAGTCTCTCATTGAAAGCGAAAGCAACTCAAACATTTGTCAGACATGGTTATGGCTTCGGTGTTTGAAATGAGACATCGGGTATGTAAAGCTTCAACGTGGACAACATTATTCTAGTCCTCCACCACTTCCACCGGCACGGTTATAATTTCGGTAATACCTCGATCCCCGTCATGATTCAAATCTACGTTGTTTGTTAGAAAACATCGAGGAAATTAACAACAAATCAGTGTTTAAAAAACAAAATTTGAAAGCCCACTCCAGGCCCGTTTTTAAAATGTTTCAATCTAAGGGCTCACCTTGATAACTACTGCTTTAAAATATCGCTGCATACGTTCACAAGCGGATGACTTCGGAAACAGTCGAAATGAGATATTACAAGTTTTTTTTGTTTTTTATTTCATTAACTTTTATACATGAGAAGTGTTTTAACAGAAGACGGAAAGTGCGACACAGAGATCCGAAGGCGAATTGGCATGGCGAAGTTGAGTAGAGTATTAAGAATTAAGAGACAGGAAAAATTCGCTAGAAACAAAGAAGAGAGTACTAGATTGCCGTATGATATCAGTTCTTCAATATGGCAGTGAATGCTGGACAATATCATCAAAGATGAAGGAAAAACTTGAAGCAATTGAAATGTGGTCCGACAGAAGGATGCTGCGAATATCATGGATCGAGTATGTGAGCAATGATGAGGTTTTGGAAAGGATGGAAACGAAAAGGAAGTTAATACTGAGCATCAGGAAGATACAGCTAAAGTTCCTGAGGAAGGAGGGCTTGGAGAACCTGATACTAACAGGCCAGATAGAGGGGAAAAAGAGAAAGAGGAAGGCAGCGGATAACATATTTAAAGTGCTTGAGCAGGTGGGTGACAGAACGGGGATTGCGTGGTGTTACTGGAGAAAGCGTGCTAAGAGCCACAAGGTATAGGAAGATGTGGAAAGCCATGATCGCCTACGTCCTGAAAAGACAAGGCACATAGAAGAAGAAGAACTTTTGGATAGCATTTTGTATCATCGCATAACTAGAATGTTCTTTTTTAATCAAGGAAATATTTTGGATATTTGGTTATTTGTTTCTTTAATGTGCGCTGTGTTACAGTGGATATCGTCTCGGAACGAGAAATCGGGGAGCTATAGGTTAAATAGTAAGACATATTGGATTCCTTGGTTAGCAACCAGTCTACAGCAGAAACTAATAGTAAAATACTGCTGGAAAATCTTCTGTCCAGTCAGTCATGCCTCGAAAGAGACATGCTCGCTCAAGCATCGCGTATGACACTGAACTGACTGATAATATCCCTGACCCTGGTATGTTAGGACGTGTTGCCGGAATAAGCTTTTAAATGGAAACATTAGCGTCATAAAAGGCCACTGCTCTATCGATCACTAAAGATACGAGAAAATATTTACAAATCTATATATACAAAAAATGTAGTCTAGATTTTACAAAATATCTGCGATCACTGACATTACTAACTTGATACCAAGTTTATAAACATTACATATGTATAGGTTACTACATAAGTGTTATTTTTAGTGGATAGCCACATTTGAGCAGATCTGTTTATCTGTTGAACGGTATATTTATTGGTTATCATCTGAATTAAATTTATTAAACAGTATAGTTTATTATCAACTAAATTAAATACTATATTTATTTATCACCACCTAAATATTCGAGAAATCTGCACACTTTGGCAGGACTGGAAATTGCGTTTTCCTAGAGAAAACTAGCTTTAGATATTACAGGCTTTTCACCTCTCAGCTACAGAGAATCTGATGACCAACCAAAATGTCGGATTGATAAATGAAAAAGGAATTTCTTAAATATGTATATTTATGTGTGTGTGTGTGTGAGAGAGAGAGAGAGAGAGAGAGAGAGAGAGAGCGAGAGAAGAGGAGGAGGAGGAGGAGGAAAGAGAGTTTAGTAGAAATAAGGAAATGCAATGGAAAAGGTATTCAAATGACTCATTTCGCGTATTCATTAGTTTGTTTTCTACATTAATATTCTAGAGTAAAACAAAAGAAACAGTAATGGTTAATTTAAAATTCAGCAGAAGTTAACGGCTTCAGTTCAAGAAAAAAAAAACTTTCTGGTTGTAACAAATGATATTATTATCTCTTTTGCAAAATTCCGAAGCACTTTCCTCATAGTTTTTCTCTCATTCCGGCCTGAAAACGCCTACGATGAGGAGTCGAAAAGCGTTGTCTGTATAGCGTTTCCACTTTGTCTCGTTGTCTCCTACTCAGTCAGTTAAGTGCCATACGTGAAACACGCTTGGCCGATCATGTCTCGAAAGAGACATGACTGACTGGACAGAAGATTATCCCGCAGTAGGTTGCGGTAGACTGGTCGCCAGCCAAGGCTATAGAACCCAATCTGTCCTGTTATTTAACCCATAACTGGAAGGAAGAGACGGATTAATACCTTTCCCAAGGGTATTTGCGCGTAAGTGAATGCAATGAATTCAAATGGAATTCGAACTCGGCTCTCCGATTTCTCGTTCCGAGTCGATATCCAATGCACCACAACGCACATCCAATCTCCTACTAATACCCCTATATATCCTATGTGTCATTCGTGTTGGTCCGCAGTTTGAAATGAATGCAGCCTCATATTGCTATAACTGTGGAATAGATTTGAACGTCATGAACTTGCATTTCAAAGGAACTTCAACGCATGAGATTCTATTGTGAAAAGAATTGCCGTTATGTGATGTAGAGGACTTCCAGAATTTTTAATCATGAATCTAATCTTCCAGCTGTTAACAACATAAATTGACATTACCCGAACATATATGTCAACTCGGGTACCTCGACGTGATGTTATGGTTAGCAAACTTGTTTCGAGTCAATACAGTTCGATCCGCACTGGGTGCCCCATACTTCGGCTTTGTGCCACATCTAAGCTGCATTTAGAAAATCACCGTAGAAAAGTGATGCTTGTCACGCTAGAATCATTACAGTTGAGTAGTGATGTTGATCATCACTGGGTGTTCATACTTCGGCATTGCATGGAGTACTGCTGCCATTTATGGTCAGGTGCCCCTGCCGTTCTCCTCAGAGTTCTTGACAAGCTCCAAAGGAGAGTCTGTAATGTGATAGGTACTGATCTGGCGACTCGACTGCAGCCACTTTCCCATCGTCGAAATGTGGCCTCCCTCTGTCTCTTCTATAAATACTTTCATGGCTTCTGCTCGGATGAGCTTAAGTCACTGATGCCTCCTCAACAGGTGTTTACCCGTGCAACCAGACTGGCAACTGGGTCCCACCCATTCACAGTCAGGTTAGCCAAATGCAGACGACAATTCTACTCCTGCAGCTTCCTCTCTCGCACTTCCCGCCTGTGGAACTCACTCCCGTATTCTTGCTTTCCTGGCGGCTACGACCTCCAGAAATTTAAAAGCAAAGTTAATACTCACCTACTAACCACTGGACTCTAGCTCTCTTCCCTCCCCTGTATAATCTTCACTTTCTCTCTGCCCATGTATCTGTCATTGCACCTGCTTTCTCAGCTTTCTATTGTTCCTTTCTAACTAGCTTGTACTCCTCACTCTTTTCTAATTAATCTTTCTACATTTATGTAACCCCCTGCACATCAGTGGCGTTTCTGCCTTGCTCGGGGTGAAATGATTAAAAAAAAAAAATTAAAAAAAATTGTGCCACACTCAAGATGCGCTTAGAAAATCACCATACAAGAGCATTTCGACGTGGTGTAATGGTTGGCTAGCTTGTTAGCATGATAAGACATGGTAGTGTGTTCGGTCTTCATTTGGCTGCTTCATACATTTGGCCTTGTGCCACATCAAAGCTACGTTTAGAAACTCACCATATATGTCGACTTTCTATTTGTTTTCTTGAAAATAATCAGCAAAACATACAAAGATAAAGACACAGAGAAAAAGTAAGTCTTGCACCAATGACTAGCACATAAAATAATCTTTAATATTAAAAAAATGGGAAAATCTGCAGTCAGTTGCTGAAACTTGCAAAACGTTTCGTCGAGTCGAGGTGTTGAATATAACATTAATCAGCTAAGTGACAAATTTTATTTGTATTAACTCATATATATATATATTATGATTTTGATATTGATTTGTTTTTATGTCTTCAATATTTTTGTAAGATTTTACAGTTTTTGTGTTCTCGAAGTGTAAGTACCTTGTCAAAACATTTCGCCAATTTTCTTATCAAAAGAAATGAAATACGAACAATTATAAACTTTATTTAATAGAAAGTTTCTTGATATTTAAAAATCTGTCATAAAACTAAATAATTAATTTCTTTCAACTCTGTTGTTTTCTAAACAATAAGTATACATGCGTGGTATACAATGATAATGTGAGTTTCACTTCAAATATGCATTTATATATATATAAAAAGAAAATTGCACACATACAACACCTAGTATTTGTTCGCCTCCCTACAATATTTAACTACAGTATAACCCGGATATAAGATACCCGGATATATTAGAAACCCGGATATAAGAGAATATCTGCTATAAGAGAGGTTTTCTCTGGTCCCAAATTAGAGTATGTGGTAATGTATATAAAATAGACCAAACCCGGATATAAGAGAACTTTTATCCGGTCCCAACAACTCTCTTATATCAGAGTTACACTGTATTACCTTACGAAAACGAAAATAAATTGGCCATGGATACATCTCTAAAACCTGCGCAGAACTACTCGTCGTTTCTCTAGTTTACTTGGACATTTTCTGGACTTGTACAGGCCAAAGTTGTAATCCTCCTGGGAGTCGATTCCATCAAAGCAACCCTTCATAGGAATGATACGAATGGAGCGACACAAATGGAACCTAATCTCACCAATGAAACACAAATAAAATGAGGGTGATTCACTACAATGTGCGTGGCATGGTGGGTCTTAACCGCGAAGGTTAGCAGACTAAACTATCGCCCGGTTCACACTCCACCCACATCTATTGAACAGGTGAAGAGGCTCATCCCTTGTTTCCTGTTTAGGATGCGGTTTCCGGTTTTCTCTTTTCTAATCTTCTCACTTTGTTTTTTATTTCAATTGGAGTAGATAGACTAAACTATCGCCCGGTTCACACTCCACCCTCATCTATTGAACAGGTGAAGAGGCTCATCTCTTGTTTCCTGTTTAGGATGCGGTTTCCGGTTTCCTCTTTTCCAATCTCTTCACTCTTATGCAGCCCCCTGCACATCAGTGGCATTACCGCCTTGCTCGGGGTGATATGATTAAAAAAAATATATATATATATATAAAATTTTAATATGTTCGTTTTCTTAGAAATAATAACGTTCTGAACGCATCATAGATATTTTCTGACAATTAACAGTTAGTGCTTTGGGATGTCCAGTTGGTGCAATGGTTAGCGGCACGGAACGAGAAATCGGTGAGCCAGGTTCGAATTCTGACCAAGCCTGTTGCAGTCACTTTCGCGCAAAGGTATGAATCCATCTCATTTCCATCTAGCCGGAGACCTCAAACGTGCTGTAATGGTTATCAAGCTTCCCTCGATAGATCAATTACTACTGAATAGTGAGTTCGAACCTCACAATACATTAGGCCTTGTGCCACAGCTAAGCTACGCTTAGAAAATTCACCAACACAAATGGAATGTGGAATATTCGCTGCAATGTGCATGACATATCGGGTCTTAGTCATGAAGGTTAGAACTGGTATAACAAAGTAATGGATTTTGAAGACTTTATTGTTTTATGTTTATTGTCTTAAAAAGCAATGGTTAGAATAAAATACAAGATGAAAGTGAATTTATACATTTTTTGTTCTCAAAGATTTACTACAAACATATGAAACACTGTTTATTTATTAAATTCTTTATTTATTACCTCCACTCATTTTTGATAACCAACTTTTAAATTGATTTTTTAAAATAAAAAAGTTTTCTTGAAATTTTTATTTTATTTTTAATTGAAAGCTAAATGATTAAATTTACTATTTCCAGAAAGCAAAATACTCTGGTGTATTTTCAAATAGAAATTATCTTGATTGATATTTTTTTTAAATTTTGATCTTTCAATATTTCTGCTGTTTATGAGTGATCGACACAGCTGTAAACAAAAGTTAATTCTTGGTTTTTAAAAATTTTGCAAAAATAAAATATACATTTGTGACATATTATTTTTAGAAAATTAGCAAATTTGACGTTGCATTAATCTGATTTACACAAGTATTACTTATTTATAAATTAAGAAATTTAGAATAAGAGTATTTCTTAAACTCAAAGTTGAACTTTCTAACCTTTCCACCGTATTTGAAATGTGTTGACAGATGCGAGATAAAATAAGTGTATGGCGATCACAAATGACAAAATTGTACAAATTGTTTTCTGTAAGAAGAAACACGAAAAAATTACAAATTATTTTAAAAATGCGATTTGTATTAAACTTTTCAATTTTCGGTTAGTAAATGTAATCTTCACTTTATAACTAACGACAGCAAATCTTTGAAGTATTTTTATATATTCTTGAAACTTTATAAATTATTATAATTGAAAAACAAATGAAAACAATTCTTTAAAAATTTCTTTATTAATCGAATTTTTTTCTTCAGACTATAATGTATTTAATATATATTATTTATTAAAGTGATTTAAAGCTTATCAAATTAAATAATGTCATAGTTTTATTGCATATTTTATTTTACTATTGAAAGCAGATTTTCGGGAATAAAGGCAAAATGTTTTTAAAAAAGTAATAGATGATTTACATTCCCCAATGAATCCTGCATTTAACTAATAAAACAAATTTTACCAACAAAATTTAATTTCTTAAAATTTCATGAATTTACGTGGAGGCAGGTAACATGTGTAAAAGATTTTTTAAAATAATAATTTCAAAATTAATTTCATTCATTTGTCAATAAGTTTCATTAAAATCTGGCAATTAGTTGATTTTTGCAAGATTAAGGTGTTTGTCACCGGAAAAAAAATGAGTTATGTAATATTACGTTTTCCATTGTAAACTCTCGTAACGATTTGGTTCACCGCTAACTAAAATCAAAACAAGATTTTTTACCAAAATTTCGAACGTGTTAGAAAGGAATTAAAATTTTTTTTAAAGTAATTTTTAAAAATACTTTGATCATTCCTCTTAATAATGAAATAAACATTTTGATTGAAAAAGTTTGTTTTTGCTAATTTTGGGACATTTTATTCATACTATGCTGTTTTTCTCAACGATTTAAAGGAAGTACCTAATTTATGAGAATAATTTTATATTTACAACATTCGAAAAACTAATACAATTCAAACTGATACAATGCGATTTTTATCATTTACCAATTTATAAAGAAATTAATGCGAAAACAATTTTTTATTCACAACTATATAAACATTTACTAAATTATTATATGTGAACCAACTATAAGGAAATCCTTATTATCTACCATTTTATAAAGTTTGAATCGATTGACAATTAGCTGATGTTTGGCCAACCATTCAAATAAATAATATAATTAACAAATGGTATAAATAACCAATCTAATAGTGTTTATTATTTTTGGTGTCAATTCTCAAGAACAAAGAAAATGTGTAAATTTCTTTTCATATGTGTAAGTTTTAGGAGCACCATATCTAAGCTTATTTATAAATGGAACTTTGTCTCTGTGTGTGTGTGTGTGTGTATGTGTGTGTGTGTGTGTGTGTGTGTGTGTGTGTGTGTGCGCGCGCGCGCGTGTGTGTGTGTATCTGTGTGTGTGTGTATCCGTTACCTATAGACTCCGAAACGGCTGAACCGATTTTCTTGAAAATTTACGCAGTTGTACTATAAGCGTCTACGAGTGTTCTTAGCTAGGTTTTGTGTCGAGGTACCCCCGATAAATATCGAAAATCGATAATCGAAAAAATCGAGTTATAGAAGGAGTGGTCCGATTTTAATCAAATTTGACACACTCATAGACAAGACATAAGAAACGATAGTTAGAAGTTTCAAGGTTGCAGTTCTTACAATAGGGCAGAAAATCGATAATATATATATATATATATATATATATAAAAGGCAAGATGTTTGTGTGTGTGTCTGTTTATCTGCCTGTATGTCTGTATATTTTTCAGCCCTTTTATTTTAGTTTTTGCTTCGGGTTTGGCTCTAAGTAGGTATAATTGTAGTTCTTAGTCTCAGCCACGATACCATTTACTCAGAGGACTTATTTAGCCTTCAAAATTCAGTTTATGACGAAAAAAACTTATTTGACATCGATACCAGGAAATCAAAATTTGAATTACATCCGTTCATTTTTCTTTCAGTCTACGGTTTCGCTTTAACTGGAAACAAATATTGTCTTTTAGTCTTTCGTGCCAACGTCCAAAGAGTCTGAGCTCCAGGACCATGGATTAGTTTTAAAGCTTTCATTACACCCGAGCAACACCGGGCTATACTGCTAGTTGTGGTATAAGGATGTGTGTTGTGGTGCAGCGGATATCGGCTCGGAGAGCCGAGTTTGAATTTCAGTTGAATTCGTTG
The DNA here is from genome assembly GCA_037127315.1 of Ascarosepion bandense. Lineage (NCBI taxonomy): Eukaryota > Metazoa > Mollusca > Cephalopoda > Sepiida > Sepiidae > Ascarosepion > Ascarosepion bandense. The sequence goes on along the minus strand of JBBBDQ010001127.1, from coordinate 9,152,226 downwards.
CATCCGTAAATACCCTTGAAAAACCATTGTGACAAGTATTGATCCCTCTATTCTCTCCAGCTATGGGTTAAATAACAGAACAGATTGGGTCTTATAGCCTTGGTTGGCAATCAGTTTACTTCACCCGGAGGATAAACGGGTTTGCTTTGGGTCAGCAACCCTCCTATTTGTACAAAAAAAAAATAGTTACGAAAGTATCGACGAACCCCTTGACGATGGCGAGGGGTTCTCGATGGCCTCTGCTCCACTGGGAGTGATGAGTTTAAGCTTTTTACGTCTTGTGGGTTAATGGTTAGCAAGCTTGTCTTGTAAGAATCATTATAATTGAGTAGTGAGTTCGATCCTCACTTGGTACCCCATACTTTCTACCTTGTGCCACATCTTACGATCTAAAAAATTTTCTGGTTCAAAAAAACCGGCAAAGGGTTGATAAGCCGTAAAAAAAACAAAAAATCCTTAATCATCCCATGTTGTAACTATTATATTTCAAGCATTCGTCACATGACGTGTGTAGTAATGGTTTTCCACAACTTCCTGACCCTTGTAGATCTTAATAAATTTTGTCTTTCTGTTATTTCTCCTAAACTGTTTTTCGCCATCAAGCTCAATAAGTATGTTATGCGTTATTTTCCTCTGTCTCCCTTGCTTTCCGTCTATCCTGTGAGTATCACATTTTCCAAATCCTCTGTCCTCATTATGTGCTGAAATTTCAACTGTCTATTTAAGTATGAGTCAGTTAAGTGCCATACGTGAAACACGCTTGGGTGATCATGTCTCGAAAGAGACATGACTGACTGGGCAGAAGATTATCCCGCAGTAGGTTGCCATTGCTTTCTGCGGTAGACTGGTTGCCAGCGAAGGCTATAGAACCCAATCTGTTCTGTTATTTAACCCATAACTGGAAGGAAGAAACGGATTAATACCTTTCCTAAGGGTATTTGTGCGTAAGTGACTGCAATGAATTCAATTGGAATTCGAACTCGGCTCCCCGATTTCTCGTTCCGAGGCGATATCCACTGTACCACAACGCACATCCTCTATAAGTATATGTTTCCTTTTTGGTCCTTTTTCTCTAAAACTTTATTGTTGATCCATGGTATCCTCAGCATCATTCTGTAGAACCACATTTCTGTTACTTCAAGTTTCTTCTTCATCGTTAAGAAGATTGGCCAGCACCCATTGCCATACAGGAGTCCGAGAACACTAGGGCACACTGAAAACTAGCAAAGGCGTGAACAGCTACTCTTGTTTAAAAAAAAGACCAGAGAGGAGTTTGAATTGGAAGATAGACAGACTTATCTACTCCTATTGAAGAAAAAAATTTAAGAAATTTGTAAATAAAATTTCAGAGTTTATTTATGCGAAGACGTTAGTAGTATAGTGTTGAAGTAGACTTCAGAAGAAACTGGAAACACCATCCTAAGCAAGAAACAAGGTATAAACTTCTACTCCTGTTCAAAAATCCGGGGAGGAGTGTGAACCGGACGACTGACAAACCTATGTACTCCTAAACACTTCATATGCTTCAGCACGAGGATCAAATATAAAAAATTTAATAGAAGAGAAAAAGAAATTGAATACAGGAAAGAATGCACTTGGAGTAATTTTGGTCAACACTACAAGTTTCTACCAAACCAAAATAGTAAACTAAAAAAAACATTAGTCATTTGCTAAAATAGCCTCCTCAAATCAAGTCTTTCATACGGATGTCATGCATAGCACGCAACCCATTTAGAAATGTCTAAACCAGTCACATTAATTCGACCTCAGAGGTAGCCAGGTGCCTCTCAAAAAAAGCAATTTATGAATCATTTTTATATTCATTATATATTTTGGTCGAACTAGTTCGGTCATTCCCGCCAATCATCACGGACCTGCATCAAGGTCGAAAGGTTAATAGGTTGAATTCATCGCCGGAAGTTTCAATAAAGGAAGAAAATTGAGCAAAATTCGACAGAAAATTGCTGCCTACGTAGAACGTCATTCTGCAGTTAATTACATGACTTCGTGAGAGTTACGGGAGAGAAAAAGTGCAAGAAATAGTTCGTTTTTTTTATGAACTTTCAAAGCAAAAAAGGTAAGTTTCTTCAATAACTAATTGTTGATTCGATTTCAGCATATACATTTGCACAGAAATAATGCTATTTTGGATAAATTTGAAGTGGGGAAAGCCGTCGACACCTAAAACGAACATTTACCAAACTTTTTTGAAATCTTTCAAAATCTACCCTGACTGTTTTTTGTGTGTGTATATATATATATATATATATATATATATATAACTTTTCCCTTATTTTCTTTTTTTTTATTATTTCAGGTTAAAGTGACGTCAGTATGTCTGTGTGTCTTGATTGGACTAGTCGTGTTATTTGACAGCTGGACGGACGCCAGCTGCGCCAAGCCTTGCCTTATCAATTTCTTTAAATGTGTTCGCGGAGAGAATGACGGGTGTTGTTCTGTCTATGGAGGCTGCATGAAGGAATCCTGCGGCTCAGCGACTGTCCAGTAAGTAAAGAAAAAAATAACATTTGCTTTGATTCCCTTCTTTTTTTACGCCCTTTTTTCTACGAACCAAATGATAATTTCGCTACAGGTGTAGAGGCTCATCCCTTGTTCCCTGTTTAGGATGTGGTTTCCGGCTTTCTCTTCCAATCTTCACTTTTTCTTTTATTTTTGTTTTCAATTGCAGTAGATAGACTAAACTATCGCCCGGTTCACACTCCACCCACGTCTATTGAACAGGTGTAGAAGCTCATCCCTTGTTCCCTGTTTAGGATGTGGTTTCCGGCTTTCTCTCTTCTAATCTTTTCACTCTTACGTAGCCCCCGGCACATCAGTGGCGTTACCGCCTTGCTCGGGGTGATATGATTAAAAATATATATATATATATAAAATATGAATATCAAGGTCGAAAGGTCAATAGGGTAGAATTCTATGTCATAACATCAATGTAGCTGGTTGCGGAGCCATCAACCCGACTTGCTCCATGACTAGGTATCCGGGGCAGACTGCAAGAGATGTTAAATATAGTTCTCAGTATGAATTGATGAGGCCCATTTAAGGGTCTCATCAATTCATATTTCACTGCAGATCAGCAGATACCATCGATTGCTTGAGTTTTTTACAACTTATTAACCCTTTGAGGGCTACTTAAAACCGAAATATAATTTGTATTGCAAAAATAGTTCTTTATTTTTCGGAACACATTGCGTTGAAACACTGGTTTCCGTACGATCATCTTTGTCAAGCAACGTCGAGCCTGGTCACTGCCTAGATGAGTGACCGGCTGACAATACCAGATGATAAAAGTTTGGATGTGCGGGTGGTGTAATGGATAATGACTCGGAATTGTTAATCAGATAACCGAGTTCCAATTCCAGTCGAGACCGTCACATTCACTTACACGCAAATATCTTTGGAAAGCTATACATTCATCTCTTAGCATCTCAATTATGGATTAATATATAATATTTGTATCACTGAATCAATATTATCTCCAAAAATTTCTTAAGGTATAAAAACATACTTTCTGGCTTTAAATTACCTGTAATGGTTTGATAAACCGTAAAAAATAAATGACTCGATTTTATTTCCGATTAAGTATTGCATTAATAGTTTTTCTTTTCAAGGATAAAAATGATTTTTACAGATATAATTCCTTCTATTTAAGCTGTAGCTGGTGGGGAAGATGAATCTATATATTCTCTAAGGGTATTTGCGCATAAGGGTATTTGCGGTAAATTTGTTGGAACTGGTACAGCTTTGTATAATTATGCTAGCAGCGAGAGAGTTCTCTTGTATTCCGAAGATAACCTGACGGGTTTGTTTCACATATCGCAAAGAGTCTGCATTAAGTTTTGTATGTTATCCGGAATCGTCGGTTGGGTCCTCTGAATTACATCCTCTACTCTTCATAGTGAAATATACTGATGTGCATGACCTCCCAGCTGTCATGACTATCCACTCTGATATGCCTGAATAAATAGCGATTCGATTTAACCGACCGATCGGCCGAACGACGGACTAGCTTATATTTATGTCGAGGGGTAATCTTTTCAAAATAGCCGTTGGCTTCAATTTTTTTTTTTTTTTTTTTTTTTTTGTCATTGGTGGAAAATAATCCAGTGAATTAATTTTCTTCTCAATCCTTTTTTTTTATTTTTTTATTTTTTTTTATTTTATTTTTTTTTTTTCAGAACATTCTTTTGTATTATGTGCGTTGTGGTCCAGTGGATATCGGCTCGGGGAGCCGAGTTCGAATTCCAGCTGAATTCATTGCATTCACTTACGCGCAAATACCCTTGGGAAAGGTATTAATCCGTCTCTTCCCTCCAATTATGGGTTAAATAACAGGACAGTTTGGGTTCTATAGCCTTGGCCGGCAACCAGTCTACCGCAGAAAGCAATGGCAACCTACTGCGGGATAAACTTCTGTCCAGTCAGTCATGTCTCTTTCGAGACATGATCGCCCAAGCGTGTATCACGTATGGCACTTAACTGACTGACTTTTGTATTATCATGAACAAAGAAACAATGTTACCATAATCAGGTGGAGAATCAAGGCTTATCAAAACAGTCGCGTTTGGTCAGGTTATTGGCTGATAATGTATTGGTTTGTATAATAAGGACTGTATTCTTTTTCTTTTCACATTCATTTTTATAGTCGAAATAATGTAGCTTCCGTCGGAATATAAGTATGCATCTCATATCAACAGATTTTATCAATTAAATCAGCAAAACCTATGGTTATATTAATACCCAATTATAGTCACATTGTTATAGTCAACATGACGTGAAACGAGAACATGGCTGTGTGTCTATATATTTCAGCTGCCTCTATTTCTTCTTCTACGTGTCGGGCTCCTTCCGGACGTAGGCGATCATGGCCTTTCACATCTCTCTATGCCTAGTAGCCTAGTAACCCTCCCAAATTCCGCTCTGCCATCAAGTGTGTTACGCGTTGTTTTCCCCCGTCTCTCTCTTCCCTTCTATCTGACCTGTGAGTCTCAGATTCTTCGAGCTTTTCTTCCTCATTACATGTCCCAGGAACTTCAGCTAGCTTTTCTTGACGCTAAGCATTATTTTTCTTTTCGTTTTCATCCTCTCCAAAACCTCGTTGTTGCTCACATGTTTGTTACATGTTATCCCCAGCATCCTTCTGTCCACCTACATTTCGGTTGCTTCAAGTCTCACCTTCATCTTTGGTGAGATTGTCCAGCATTTACTGTCATATCGAAGAACAGACATCACATAACAATCCAGTACTTTCTTCTTTGTTTTGTCTATCAATACTCTACTCAGCTTCTGGAATGTATCCTTGGCCATGCTAATTTTCGGATCTCAGTGTCGCACTTTCCGTATTCTGTTACAACATTTCCAAGGTATTTAAATTCCTGGGCCTGTTTGATTTTAGTATTCCCAGTTTGTAGTTGGCATTTCATGCTACTTTAAAGATTGAGTGACTTCTGATCAACAAATGTGGTACAAATGATGATAGAACAACATCACTGGGTAAAGGTGAACATCTTTTCTTCCGATTATTATTGACATTTTTGTCTGTCTACCTTAACGTTAGCCGTGGGGTTCGTGTCGAAGGCAAATTCAAGAACAGGAAACACTTCTTCGTCTCCAAGAAAAAAACTAGCAGGTTACATTCAATGCCTCGAAAGCCAAACTACATTCAATCATCGCTGATCGAACCATGAACAATCAGCGGTCATGATGAATGAGTGTTTCCGTGCCTTGAACAACTATTGGGCCTCAAACTTAACCCAGATCTCCTGTAGAAAAATGATTCGTTCCCCGTACCAACCCAGTAAGTAACTGACTCTTTGTGCTATCCTCTACCTTTACAAGAGACATAAAAGGTCTAAAATGGAGTACATGTCCTATTTTGGTTGTAGCTGCCCAGTCTTTACCTTCCTGTCTCGTTAGAGTCCAAAATCATCTTAGAGTCCTTGTGGGTGATAAATTATCCCCCACCTGCAACCTCTCTCTCACCGACGAGATGTTGTAAACTTCTCACTATTCTAAAAGTGCTGAGACTAACTACATTCCTTAGTTTCACCAGTTCTAACATTCATTCCTCAGTTCCATTAGTTCTAATCATCACGGCTAAGACCCACTTTGCTACGCACATTGTGGCGAATCACCCTCATTCCCTCTATGTGGTGGGGAACTTGCTGATTACATTACATGCCTCGAAAACACAACCAGTTACACTATGGAATGTAATCGATAGGACCCTGAACTATCACCAACCCCGATGAATGGACATTTCCTCTGCAAGGCGCAGTACATATTACTTCCTTAAAATCAGTCCAGCCATCAAGTAGAACTCCTATATACGATCCATCGCTGAAAATACTGGGAAAATTGTCAGTTCCCTGTACAACTCCATCAAGTACCGCACTCCTCCTGTTCTCCTGTACCTTGACTGAAAAAGGAGTACTGTTGACATATCTAAATATGCCCACTCCTTTTTTTATTAACCTTGACAGAGTTTAAATGTGCTTACGCAGTCTTATGAGTGATTAATTATTTTCAATCCTACTGCTGATTAATTATTTTAAAACGTACATTTGTTTTTTATTCTTCTATTATCTTCAGGACGTTGGTGCGTCATGACTCTCCACAATTTTTTATCTTCTGTAGTTCTAAGATATATTTTCTTTGCTATCACTCCTAAACTCTGTCCAGATTTCTAGTTCTCTTAGGATGACCTTGCTGTAAAGAATGAATAAATCTACTCAGAAAACGCATCATTTTCTTACACTACTTTCGATCTATCACCGATTTGATACTAAACTATTTCCAATCACAATTCAAATGTTATTTCGGGGAGGTACCGTGCTTTGGCCGACTATTAAGCCTTAAACTGAGCCGAAAGCTCAAGTGAAACTCGTACATATGATCCCTCGCTAAAGATGCGTGAAAAATGCTCAGTTGACCTTTACCATTCCAGTAAGTCTCTGACTTCTGCTGCTATACAAGAGCTAAATGAGACCTAAAATGAAGTACTGTTGCCATATATTGGCAGGAGTTGGGTGATGGATTATTTTCCCTAGATCTGCCTATCTGCTTCCTGCTTTCCTGCCTGTTGGAAATCTTCCTCTGTAGTTCCTATATTTAAAAACACTGGAGAACCCTCTGACCCTGCAAATTACCGCCCTATCAGCCTTCTTCCGATCTTTGGCAAGGTGTTCGAAGCCATTATCAACGCCGAGGTGGTTCAGCATCTCACAGCACACAGGCTCCTCTCGGACAAGCAATATGGTTTCCGCTTCACCAGGTCTACAGCTGATATGCTAACGACCATCAACGAGTACATATACCAGGCACTCGACAGGAATGGCAAAGCCCGAACCGTTGCATTGGATATATCTAAGGCGTTCGAAAGAGTTTGGCATGCTGGCCTTCTATGTAAACTGCGGAGCTATGGTATAACTGGACATTTGTTTCAACTAATCCAGTCATTCCTCTCTAACCGCACAATGAAGGTGGTATTAAACGGACATGCCTCCATACAAACGCAGGTGTCCCCCAAGGCTCCATCTTAGGTCCTACACTCTTCCTGATATACATTAATGATCTCCCTGATTCCATAAGAGCCCAAGTAGGTTTGTACGCCGATGACACCACAGTTTACTCTCGCCTCCTACAAAAATCTGGTGTAGGCGTCAAAGCTAACCTCGCAGCCGAGATTGAAAAAGACCTCCAATCCATATTGGACTGGGGTAAGAAATGGCTAGTAAATTTTAATGCTTCTAAAACGAAGCTACTCTCAATTAACCATCATCGACAATCTCACCTACCTCCCATTAGCATGGACCAGGCTTGCCTCCCAGAGAGTAAAACACTACGCCTCCTTGGTCTCACACTTTCAGCGGACCTCAAATGGAATGACTATATCGAATCCATTGCTAAATCCGCTGCTATAAAAGTCGGTTCTCTGTGTAGGGCCCGGAAGTTTTTTCCGTCTAAATCTATCCTGCACATATATAAATCTACCATCCGCCCGTGCATTGAATACTGCTGCCATATCTGGTCGGGTGCCCCTGCTATTCTCCTCGGGCTTCTCGATAAGGTTCAGAGGAGGGTCTGTAATGTGATAGATACCAACTTGGCAGACCGCCTGCAGTCTCTTTCCCACCGGCGCGACGTGGCTTCCCTGTGTCTCTTCTATAAATACTTTCACGGCTTCTGCTCCGATGAACTTAGATCACTGGTGCCCCCTAAATACGAATTTGCACGAGATACTAGATTAGCAACTAGATCCCACCCTTTTACAGTGAAACCGATAAAATGCAAACGCAATTTCTACTCCAACAGTTTCTTTCCTCGCACTTCCCAACTGTGGAATTCCCTTCCACACGATTGCTTCCCCGACGGCTACAATCACCAGGAGTTTAAATGTAAGGTCAATAGACACCTCCTAACACACTAACCTGCTCCCATTCTATCAAACACTCTTCCCATCTGCCCAACCCTCATCCTCGGTATCCTTACTCATCTGTCACCTTCCTCCTGACATTCCCTATGTCTAACCACTCCTTCTCTTTACCTTCCCCTAAGTAGCCCCATGCGCAATAGTGGCAGTGGAATGCCTTGCTTGGGGTGAGATGATTAAAAAAAAAAATCAACTTTCCCGCGCATGAAATGTTGCAAGCCTATCACTATTTCCATAGAAAGTCCTCAGCCGGACTACATTCCTTAGTTCCATTAGTTCTAATCATCACGGCTAAGACCCGCTTTGCTACGCTCATTGTAGTGAATCACCCTAACTCCTGTCTTGTTTCACTGATGATATGTATGTTATACTGGAGCAATTGGGTTGGAGCTGCCCAGTCTTTACCTTCCTGTCTCGTTAGAGTCCAAGATCATCTTAGAGTCCTTGTGGGTGATAAATTATCCCCCACCTGCAACCTCTCTCTCACCGACGAGATGTTGTAAACTTCTCACTATTCTAAAAGTGCTGAGACTAACTACATTCCTTAGTTTCACCAGTTCTAACATTCATTCCTCAGTTCCATTAGTTCTAATCATCACGGCTAAGACCCACTTTGCTACGCACATTGTGGCGAATCACCCTCATTCTCGTCTTGTTTCACTGGTGAGGTGTACGTTCTACTGGAGCAATTTCTTCTCACAAACCGCTGCTCTGTATAACTAACTCCTAAGAGGATTTTTCCAATCACCTCGGAACGAGAAATCGCAAAGCTGTGTTCGAATTCTAGTTGAAGTCATTGCATTCACTAACGCGCAAATATCCTTAGGAAAGTTATTAACCCATCGATTCTCCCTTCAAACAACAAAGAAAGATTGGCTTCTATACTCTTGGTTGGCAACCGTTTTACCGCATAAAGTAATGACAACCTACTGCGGGAAAATATTCTGCAAGTTAGACATGTCTCTTTCGAGACATGGTCGTCAAAGCGTGTATCGCTTATGGCAAATAACTGACTGATAACCTTAGCCTGTTCAAGTCTATGGTTAAGCTTTATTTTCCCTGCATATCCATATATTATATCCGCCTTTTACTCTGTAAACCGAGTGGCTCTCGGGCTTTGTACAGAGAAATAATTGGTAAAGTTCTTACTTTGTGGTTATGTGGCGTTAGTCTATGGCCATGGTTTCCAACCCCGGGCTAAATTACCCCAGTGGGTTAATGCGCCCATATTTTGGGGGTAATGGATGTTTGGTTTGGGAAGAGGCAATCAGCTTATAATTTCACACTGTGTCCTTGAAATGAAGACCAAGAAACATAGCAGACTCAATATGGCAAACGACGCCCGAATAGTTCTTTCAGTCACAAAGCCAAGAATAAATAAACTGGCACTGGCACAGGCAATACAAGCTCAACGCTCCCATTCCGAATCACGGCTAGGTTACGGTTACTATACCTCTGATTATTATAGATTGGTACTATTGTATTGAATAATTTCTATTAACTTTGTCTACTTTTGATGTATGAAAATATAATTACTTATTTTCCTATATTACGGGTATTTGTTCATTGGGGTAATGGATAATAGTGAAATTGTATTTTGGAGTAATCGCAGCAAAAAGGTATCAGAACTATCTTTTTTTAAAAACATGATGTCTTCATTCGCTTGAAATCCTTGATTTGGAAAAATGGTTCCATATTGCTGGTAATTTAGACATTTTTAAACATTTTGGACACGATGAATGACATCCATATTAAAGTCTAGATCTAATATGGCTAAGAACAATAACAAAAGCAGCCTACAGGTATTTTAGGGTAGACTGAGTGTCTGTTTGACGTTCCCTTCTATGGAAACATTTGGCTTTCATTGTCCGAACAGCTAGTGCTCCTGTCGGTTGAAATTTATGAAATCTTTATATTAAAACAATTTTTCAAGAAAGTAGATTTCTCAAATACACTAACTGCTATCGCTCTTTCCAGTATTGCTGGAAGCTTTCTTTCCTATAGAAGAAACTATTAGAATAGAACTTACGGTTACATTTAGCAATTTCTCTAATAACATGATGAAACCTAACTGACAATCTAATCTTCTTTTATGTGCCGTGTCCCTTCAGAACGTAGACTACCATAGCCCTCCACATCCTCCTGTCCCTTATCGCTCTTATTACCGTTTGTCTTATTATTTCTCCGAAAACCTGCTCTGCCATCCATTTGCTTAAGCTCATCATGTATGTCACGCGCTGTTTTCCCATGTCTTTCTTTCCCTCTATCCGCCCTGTGAGTATCAGATTCTCTAATCCCTTTTACTCATTAAGTGTCTCAGAAACTTTATCTGTCGCTTCTTGATGCTAAGTATGAGTTTCCTTTTCGTTTCTATTCTCCAACATGTCGTCATTGCTCATACGTTCGATCCACGGTATTCTCAGCATCCTTCTGTAGAACCACATTTCTGTTGCTTCGAGGTTTTCCTTCATCTTTGAGGTGATAGTCCAGCATTCAGTCAGTCAGTTAAGTGCCATACGTGATACATGCTTTGGGCGATCATTTCTCGAAAGAGACATGACTGACCGGGCAGAAGATTATCCCGCAGTAGGTTGTCATTACTTTCTAGGACCCAATCTGTCCTACTATTTAACCCATAACTGGAGGGAAGAGACGGATTAATATCTTTCCCAGGGGTATTTGTGAGTAAGTGAATGGAAGGAATTCAACTGGAATTCGAACTCGGCTCCCCGATTTGTCGTTCCGAGTCGATATCCACTGCACCACAACTCACATCCTGCATTAATGCTCTTGAATTTTTAAATTCGAACTAATAAAGTGGAAAGCTCGTCAGAACAATTGCCGTGAAAGTATGTACAGAAAAGGCACAGGAAAGCTACTTTACGACAATGAAAAAGCGATTGAAGCCGAGAAGCCAGGCCAGGATCGATAAAGTTGTATATTTTTCTTGGCATTTTGACAAAAAATCTCTAAATAATACATAGCAGAAGAATCAGCCCAGATGTCGGAACAATATTCGATGCACAAATGAATCATAGAATGCATGACAAATTCCAGCGAAAATATAGTCTAGCACTTCAAAATTAACGGATTTTTCTAATAGCTTACCAAGCAATTGATTCGATATAATCATCCCATTTTATATCAATAAACATTAAACGAATACGGTACCTCTCCTGGAGGTTAGCATCAGCCATACTGATGGAAGATATTACAGCTTTTTATCACCACATTCTAAACTGATACGTTCTTCGTCAAGAACATTAAATATAAAAGTAAGACTGTTATTTTTTGGTGTTCTTCAGAATAGAAGGTGGAATCAATAAAATTCCAATTTAGAATAAAGGTTCTTGTGTTAACTTCAGTCAGTCATTTGACTGATACACGCTTGGACGATCATGTCTTGAAAAAGACATGACTGACTAGGCAGAAGATTTTCCCGCAGTAGGTTGCCATTACTTTATGCGGTAAACCGGTTGCCAACCAAGAGTATAGAACCCAATCTGTCCTGCTTTTTAACCCATAGTTGGAGGGAGAAAAGATAGATTAATACCTTTCCCAAGCGTATTTGCGCGTAAGTGAATGCAACGAATACAGCTGGAATTATTATTGTTGCACCACAACATATATCTTACCCTTGATAAAAAAGAAACCAGATATCTTGGCAAAAAATGTCTTCTCTTCGCCAAGCTTGATGAAGATGCAGGCAGAGAAACCACTGCCCCCAAAACTATGCAACAGCTGTAACATAAATAACTATTGCACTCATTTTCAACCTTGACAGAGACCCGTCATTTCACTCTGTACCTTCCCGTCGGCGTTTTCCCATTCGCATTGCCTCAAATATATGTTGCAAGCCGATGTCGTCATTGTATTGCTAGATAACGCCAGGATAATTTGACGCAAAGATGATTTATGCATGAATATAGCGGTGGCGTGGAAATGGCGTCGGAGTGGACGGTAAGTTTAATTATATCCAACATTCGAACTTACTCCCCGCGCCGCCCAACTGCAGGGACACAATTTCGTCTTCTCACGCGACACTTCTCGTCTTCATCCGCCTCTTCACGGTCACATAATCTAATTGCTGAGAGATCTGATGAGCCAATAAAGAAATATGAACAGCCGGGTGGCTGTTACTTATCACCGGGAAATACGGTTTTGCCAGATGGGGGGAGGTTTCCGTACCCTTCATGAAGAATTTGCATCTTCTACAGCCGGCTTTGGTTTCGCGGGACGCCAGTAATCATGGTAATTCCAGTTGAATCCATTGTATTCACTTACGCGCAAATACCCTTGGGAAAGGTATTAATCCGTCTCTTCCTTCCAGTTATGGGTTAAACAGCAGGACAGATTGGGTTCTATAGCCTTGGTCGGCAACCAGTCTACCGCAGAAAGCTATGGCAACCTACTGCGCGGATAATCTTCTAGTCAGTCAGTCATGTCTCTTTCGAGACATGATCGCCCAAGCGTGTATCACGTATGGCACTTAACTGACTGACACTTTTTCTGTGTATCGTATTCACCTCAGCAATACAACAGATATTCCTCGTTTATCACATGTTACGTCCATGACATTCTCAGCATCCTTCTGTGGAAGAAAATGTCTGTTTTCTCTTTATTTGTAAGGAAATTTTTTGGCATTCAATGTCATATAGGAGGACAGGTATTGCATAACAGTTCAGTACTCTTGCTTTCTAACGAAACAGATTGAATTCTAGTATTTAAAAAATCACTTAACTCATTCTCTATTCGTATACAAACTGTTCTCTCCTATAACACGTTACAGGTCATCTGAAAATATCTTTTCCATATAGACCAAATATTTTTATAGAATTTTGAGATATTGTTCATGTTGCACTTTATTAACTGCATCAGTGCAATCTATTTAACAAAACATATGTATTGATATTCCTACACTCATATTGTTCGTTATGTAAAGTAAATAATACAATAGAATTATTAAAATCTGTTATAAGACTACAACAGAGAACAGAAAATGTGATACCGAAATCCGAAATTGCATTGGAATAGCGAAAGATGCGTTATAAAAGCTAAGCAAAGTATTAAGGAACTAGATAATTTCGTTAGAAAGCAAGAAAAGAGTACTGAACTGTTACGCAATACCTGTCCTCCTATATGACATTGAATGCCGAACAATTTCCTTACAAATAAAGAGAAAACAGAGATTTTCTTCTACAGAAGGATGCTGAGAATATCATGGACGTAACATGTGATAAATGAGGAATATTTAAAGAAAATGAGGAAGCGAAAAAGACGTGAAATTAGGATCAGAAAGAGACAAGCTGAAATATATAGGACAAATAATAAGGTGATTTTTTAAGCGTCGCTTAGATATGACACAAAGCTGTAAGTTTAGGGGACCCAAAGGAAAGAAAGCTTGGCGAACTTGACTCATACAAAGGTAAGAGTGTAAGAAAAAAAAACATTGAGTAACCGAACTAAAGAGCTTGTGTAAGCGGGTGGCAGAACAAGAACCGAGAGAGATAGTAAGGCTGCAAGCATTTCTTGAGGATACAAAGGACAGGAAGATGTGGAGAGCCATGATTGTCAATTAGCGAAGGGACGTGGCACTCAAAAGAAGAATTATTCTAGTCAATGAGCATTTGGACATAATTATTTGTTCAATAGACTCTTGACGTTGTAGAAACATAGATTTAAGGTGCTCCAGTTGGGATTTTTATCAAAATTTTATCGCGAAAAATATATTTGAATCAGTGATAATCAGTACCATATTTAAGGGTATGAGCGACATATCGATGTGCGACATTGCGACAAAAGAAAAGAGATCGTGTGTTCTTTATCTCTAACGTGAGACAAATAGATTTCGAAATCATTCTCAATAGAAAACTTATTTTTTAACGTCTGGAAACGACTCCCCGAGACACCGCTAATTAGAACTTGAAAAGCGAGGTGTTTCTACACGAGAACCAGTAACTTCAGCGGCGTATCATGGCTGCACCCTCCGGCGCTAAAAAGAAGTTGAGAAAAAAAAACAAAGCAGAAGACCAAATAACAACAACACCTAATTAAGCAATAATAAAAAATGTCAAATAAAGTCGGACAAAAGTTCATGAAACATTTGTAACTTTATATAATTTCTTTATTGATGTGCGTTTTCGTGCAATGGATATTGGCTAGTGAGCCGAGTTCGAATTCCAGTTGAATTCATTGACTTACACGCAAATAGCCTTTGGAAAGGTATTAATCCATCGCTTCTTCCTTCAGATATGGTTTGAATAGCAGTTAAATGGCGTTCTATAGCTTTGGCTTGCAAACAATCTACCGCAGACAGAAATGGCAGCTGACTGATTGAAAATCTTCTGCTTTGTTAGGCATGGATCGAAAGAGACATGATTGCCCAAGCCCGTATCGCTAATTGACTGATTTTACAAGTATTAGAGAAAAAAATCGGATATGGTAACAGTATTCTATTGCTGCCATACCCGAGCTACAGCCAATCAATCCTCACTGTCAAGCCTTAATAGAGTTCAAAATCGTTTACGTACTCTTGTTAGGAAGTGCTTATTCTAGGAAGTGCTTATTCTAGGAAGTGCTTATTCTAGGAAGTGCTTATTCTACATGCTATAGCGTCTTTCTAGCAGATTCAACATGGCAAACCTGTCATAACTATTGATATTTCCACAGTCACTCAGTCAGTTAAGTGCCATACGTGATACACGCTTTAGGCGATCATGTCTCGAAAGAGACATGACTGACTAGGAAGAAGATTATGCCGCAGTAAGTTGCCATTACTTTCTGTGGTAGACTGGTTGTCAGCCAAGGCTATAGAACCCAGTCTGTCCTATTATTTAACCCATAACTGGTGGGAAGAGACAGATTAATACATTTTCCAAGGGTATTTGTGCGCAAGTGACTAATTTCCACAGAAAATGCTTAAATGAAGTCAGTTCTTTCAACAGAGGTCGGAAAATGCGACACCAAGATACGAACATGTATTGAACAAGTGAAATAATCATTTCAAAAGCGAGGCAAGGTGCCGTTTGATTGCTATGTGGCATCATCTATCTAAACTTATTTATAAATGGAACTTTGTCTATGTGTGTGTGTGTCTGTGTGTCCATTACCCATAGACTCCGAAACGGCTGAACCGATTTTCTTGAAAATTTACACAGTTGTACTATAAGCGTCTGCGAGTGGTCTTAGCTAGGTTTTGTGTCGAGGTACCCCGATAAATATCGAAAATCGATAATCGAAAAAAATCGGGTTATAGAAGGAGTGGCTCGATTTTAATCAAATTTGATACACTCATAGACAAAGACATAAGAAACGATATTCAGAAGTTTCAAGGTTGCAGTTCTTACAATAGTGCAGAAAATCGATAATATATATATATATATATATATATATATATATATATATATATATATATTTAAGGCAAGATGTTTATGTGTGTGTGTGTGTGTGTGTGTGTGTGTGTGTGCATGTGTGTGTCTGTTTATCTGCCTGCATGTGTGTATTCTTTTCAGCCCTTTTATTTTAGTTTTTGCTTCGGGTTTGGCTCTAAGTAGGTATAATTGTAGTTCTTAGTCTCAGCCATGATACCATTTACTCAGAGGACTTATTTAGCCTTCAAAATTCAGTTTACGACGAAAATAACTTATTTGATATCGATACCAGGAAATCAAAATTCGACTTACATCCATTCATTTTTCTTTCAGTCTACGGTTTTGCTTTAACTGGAAACAAATATTGTTTTTTAGTCTTTCGTGCCAACGTCCAAAGAGTCTGAGCTCCAGGACCATGGATTAGTTTTAAAGCTTTCATTACACCCGAGCAACGCCGGGCTATACTGCTAGTCTTATATGGTGGTGAATGTTGGAAAATCTTTCCATGGATGAGAGAAAAACTAACGGCAGCATAAATATGATTCTGCAGAAACTGAGGACTGAGCAAGTGATCAATAAGGAAGACTTAAATTAAATGGCAAAAGAAAGAACACTACTACTTAGTAGTACTTAACTTAGTAGTACTTAACACTACTGCTATCTTTGTCTGATAAACTTTCAAATTCCTTGAAAAATGTAATGAGGAAGGAGAGCTTGGAAAACTTAACCTTCACGAGGCATGTTGAAACAGAAGAAATAAACAACACACTTACCTGACGAACTTGCCTGAATGGTAGTCAAAACAGATTGGTTGGCTTAACATAAGGAGAAAAAGTGATAACAACCATAAGGAATATGAAGTTGTGGAGACTCACTTATGTCTTCAAAAATGTGCACATAGAAAAAGAGCAACTATGATAGTGACTGAAAGTTTTGACTTATTTGTTCAAAAAGACCTACCTATGATATCAGTAAGTTAAGTGTCATATGTGATACACCTTTGGGCGACCATGTCTCTTTCGAGACATGACTGACTGGGCAGATAATTATCCCACAGTAAGTTGCCATTACTTTCTGCAGTAGACTGGTTCTCATCCAATGCTATAGAACCCAATTTGTTCTATTATTTAACCCATAACTGGAAGGAAGAGACGGATTAATACCTTGCCCAAGGGTATTTATGCCTAAGTAAATTCAACTAAAATTCAACTGGAATTCGAACTCCCGAGTTCTCGTTCCGAGCCGATATCCACTGCACTGACACCGCACATCCACCTATGATATCACTTGGTCATATAAATAAATATTAAATGAATATTTATTCATCTAATAGCGCAATGACTCGCGGGCCAAATCCTACCCGCTATGACATTTCATGAGGTCTGCTGTGATGTTTCTTCCGGTCCGGGGACAATATGGGATATGCTTTTGATAAATTATATCGTTAAATACAGCGGAAGGTTGTTTTAACTAATTTATATTCAGACTATTGTTGTCATCTTTGTTGTTGCTATCACAATGTTTCGGCCGTGAAGACCCCAAAAATCAGGTGTATATTGAGTATATCTAGTTATTGCTCACGCGTTTACACTAAAATTCAAGTACACACTGCCCGACTCAAGGATTGAACTCGCAATCACTTTGTCACCTAGAACATTCTCCTATGGGACTATGGCCTAAAACAATATGTTAAAGCATTTGTTAGTGAATTTGGTGATATGATTGTGTTCAATCACTGAGTCGTTCAGTATGTACTTGCCCTCACTGAACTGTACTAAATGAAAATGAGAACTAGACAGGATTTCCTTAGACATGAGCACTGGAACGAGAACAGTCTATTCCAGAAGATTAAATAAAGGGTCCAGTCCAGAATTAACTGTAGTTTACCCAGATCGATAAACATCTTAAGATAGCCAGAGGGCACAACAGACGAAATGATAACATCAACAAAGGTGAGGCTATTAATCCGAATATAAATAGTGTGAATAACGACAACTCCTCATCCCAGACATTCGGACAAAATTTGCTAGAGGAAAAGTTAATTGATTTTTACAAATGCTTTTTATATTCTGCTTTAAAATAATTTCTCTCACAGTTTAAACATTGGGTATAAACTATTAATGCGAGTCGCTATTTTTTAAAAAATGCGGACTACTAAATCCGCAGTTTGGTTAGTCTTAACAGCTAAGCCTTTACAGTAAATCAAACGAAATTCTTTGTCCGAGAGGAAGAGTTGTTATTATTTACTAGCTCGGGTGTAATAAAAGCTTTAAGACTAATCCATGGTCCTGGAGCTCAGACTCTTTGGACGTTGGCACGAAAGACTAAAAACCAATAGTTTTTTCCAGTTAAAGCAAAACCGTAGACTGAAAGAAAAATGAATGGATGCAAGTCAAATTTTGATTTCCTGGTATCGATATCAAATAAGTTATTTTCGTTGTAAACTGAATTTTGAAGGCTAAATAAGTCCTCTGAGTAAATGGTATCGACACAAAACCTAGCTAAGAACACTCGCAAACGTTTATACTACAACTGTGTAAATTTTCAAGAAAATCGGTTCAGCCGTTTCGGAGTCTATAGGTAACGGACACACACACACACACACACACACACACACACACACACACACGCACACACACTGACAAAGTTCCATTTATAAATAAGTTTAGATATTATTTACATTCGAACTATTGTCCTCTTCCTTCTTGCTCTTATCACAACATATAACCCGTCGTGTCCTACGGCAAAGATGGGGATAATAATCCGAACCTAAACAATGTAAATAAACGGGATTTTTATTTATTTTTTAACAAGTAACTTAGACCCAATAAAAGGCTCGAGAGCCACTCAAGGATTACATTTGTCATGGAAAATAAAGTCGCAAGAAATGAAGGTTATAGGGATAAGGAGAACTAATAACGACTGACCTTAAAATTAAGAAAAACTGCGGTCACACAGTCTTGCTTAATATTATTTCAGTATTAATATTACTTAATATTAAAATTAATATTAATATTAATATTAATATTATTATAAATATTAATATTAATATTAATATTAAAAATTAATATTAATATTAAAATTAAGAAAAACTGCGGTCACACAGTCTTGCTTAATATTATTTCAGTATTAATATTACTTAATATTAAAATGAATATTAATATTAATATTATTATAAATATTAATATTAATATTAATATTAAAAATTAATATTAATATTAAAATTAAGAAAAACTGCGGTCACACAGTCTTGCTTAATATTATTTCAGTATTAATATTACTTAATATTAAAATTAATATTAATATTAATATTATTATAAATATTAATATTAATATTAATATTAAAAATTAATATTAATATTAAAATTAAGAAAAACTGCGGTCACACAGTCTTGCTTAATATTATTTCAGTATTAATATTACTTAATATTAAAATTAATATTAATATTAATATTAATATTATTATAAATATTGATATTAATATTAATATTAAAAATTAATATTAATATTAAAATTAAGAAAAACTGCGGTCACACAGTCTTGCTTAATATTATTTCAGTATTAATATTACTTAATATTAAAATTAATATTAATATTAATATTAATATTATTATAAATATTGATATTAATATTAATATTAAAAATTAATATTAATATTAAAATTAAGAAAAACTGCGGTCACACAGTCTTGCTTAATATTATTTCAGTATTAATATTACTTAATATTAAAATTAATATTAATATTAATATTATTATAAATATTAATATTAATATTAATATTAAAAATTAATATTAATATTAAAATTAAGAAAAACTGCGGTCACACAGTCTTGCTTAATATTATTTCAGTATTAATATTACTTAATATTATTTCAGCATTCTCCTTTATTCTTTATTTTTAGCACTATGATTCCGAAAGAAAAGTCGTTTGGTATTTATTTCCACGAAAACTACAACAGATACAGGGAGAACAATATCACTGTCGGATAGAGTTGGATTTTACCTACAAAAAATTATTTTGCACAACCCTTGGCTATGCCTTTTCGACAGCGATAAACAATATGCCTGCATACCATACGTGTAAATGTTACACAGATCGCTGCTGCCAATGGTGAAGTTATTTCTAGAAGCCAGAAAACTGGGTTGTTAGTGGTCAGGAATTCATTCTAGCTAGCATTACTGACAAAACAGTGGTTATACATATGCATATAAAATCTACGCCCAAGCCTTTTCCCTCTTTCACCTTTTTCAACAGAATTATTACTCTCCCAAATAAACGTACACAACTGCATCAAGAAATCAAAAGAAAATGGTTGAATCCGTCAATACAGCTGTAAAAACAATATCTCCACACGTGACAGTATTTGACGTAATTTTCAGTTAACAGTATAAAAATAGCGTTCTTTAAATTCTATCAGTTGCTAAAGACATTTTGTTTTGTTATTATTAGTTATTTAGTTTTTAATAAATTCTTTTCGTTTTTTTTGTTTTGTTTTTTTGTTTGTTTGTTTGTTTTTTTGTTTTTGTTTTTTGTTTTTTGTTTTTTTTTGCCTTGAAAAGTCTACATTGGATGAAACGCGTTGGCAACTAACAGAGTTTTCTCATTGTCTCTTACATTTATAAATCAAACTCAAACACAAACGACGCGCATGTGCGAAATTTAAAATATAAAATGGCGGCAATTTAAACAATCGCATTAAATAATTATGAACACAACCACTGTTGACTGTGTTCGAAAATTAAAATACCTTCCCATACCTATATATATATATATTAAAAATGTACATGTTCATAAAAAATATTTTAATAATGACTAATAGATAGCGGTCGTATATACATGATTTAAGCAGTTTTTGACACAGAGTCCAGAAAAGAAAATACTTGAACAACTGCAAGGAAAATTTAATAAGTGAATATGATATCCAGTTCCTAGCCGTTATCAATTACAACCAGCACACCCAACATTACAGCACCTGGTATACACAAGTGGTCACTCTTTAACCAAACTCGACATTGTTTTTTTTTTTTTCATGTTTCAGCGCGATATGGCTGTAAGCCCCCCTCCAAAGTGACGTTAATCAGAAATACATATATTGAATAATATACGCGTTTTTTGTGTTTGTTTGTTTGTTTGTTTGTTTGTTTGTTTGTTTTGTTTTTGTTTGTTTTGTTTGTTTGTTTGTTTGTTTATTTTTTTTTTTTTGTTTTTTTTTTTGTTTTTGTTTTTTTTGTTTTGTTTTTGGGTTTTTTTATTAGGATGGCTGATCCTAAACTCCAGTAGAGCAACACTCTGCGACTTCTCGGCCTCACTTTTTCCACTAACATGAAATATATCGAGTCAATTGCTGCGTCTTCTGCAAGGGAAATTGTTTCACTGTATCACGCCAGAAATATTTTCCTGACAGAATCCATCTTGTACATTTATAAAAACTCTTACCTTATTTGGTCTGGTTCTCCTGCTGTTCATCTCGAGATTCTGAAAAATATACAAAGAACACACTGCAATACTATCGATACTTACCAGGCATCTCGTCTCCAATCACTTTCTCACTGACGTGGCTTCCCTCTGTTCTACAAATGTTTTTCATGGCAACTGCTCGAATGAGTTTTTTACTTTCCCTGGTGACTCGACTACATAAAATTAGGCATGCTGCTAGATTGGTAACTAAGTCTCACTGTGTTACTGTTGAACTAGCTAGATTAAACCCTCACTTCTACTCTAATAGTTACATTTCTCGCACTTATCACCTGTGAAACTCCTTTCCGAGAAACCCCTTTCCTTTTCTCCTTCAAAAATTTTAATGCAACGTCAGTCGCTATCTTCAGTCTTCTTGAACACTGTTCTTTTTTTTTTTTTTTTGTTCTTTCCTCAGTTTTCCTCATTTTCAATCTTTTCATTCGTTTTCACTCTCTGTAACCCCACGCATTCTAGTAGCATCGTTGCCTTGATTGGGAATAAAACAATTAAAAAGTATATATATATATATATATATATATATATATATATATATATATATATATATATATTTCAACCGCGGCAGTGGTTGAATATATACTCAAGTCCGACGATGAGTGAATCTAGGCAACTTTCAGGCTTCACCACTAATTCAGTTCACAACCAAATTTCAAACACTTTACAGAGTTAGATAGGACTGCTCCTTAACTACATTTTGAAAAAAAAAATTGTAACAGTATAAAAGTTAAATCAATATAGTTGATTTTTTAAGCATTGCACAAGGCCGAAATGTATAGGGTACCTAGTGAAGATCGAAATCACTACTTAATTGTAATAGGTTCTAGTATGACAAACTTGTTAACCATTACACCACGCCGAGGCGCCCAAAGTTAAATCAATTATATGTGAAGCCCGAAAAGGGAGACTAACTACATAAGTGAGTGACTAACGCTTCTAATAATAAATCTAATTCTTTATCACTTTTTTCTAATTAATATTTTTGCATTTGAGTTTTCAACATTTAAATTCTGATGATATTTTTTATCATTTTTGTCAATCAAACTTTGCTTATCACTTATCATTTTATCATCATCAGAATTAATTATCAGAATTAATTATAAATAATGAATTTTTTTATTGTTTTTTTTTAATCTACATGTAAATTAATTTTAAACCGCATGTAAATTTTTTTCTTTTAAAATCATTTTGAATGAGATATTCAACATTACATTTATATTAAACTAGCAGTATAGTCCGGCGTTGCTCGGGTGTAATGAAAGCTTTAAAACTAATCCATGGTTCTGGAGCTCAGACTCAGCCTAAAGAATATTTGTGTGAAGTTTGGTGAAAATCAGATAAAGATTGTGGATTTGCATAAAGGACATACAGACAGATAAACAGACACACACAAACATCTTGCCTTAGATAGATAGATAGATAGATAGATAGATAGATAGATAGATAGATAGATAGATAGATTTTCTGCACTATTGTAAGAACTGCAACCTTGAAACTTCTGAATATCGTTTCTTATGTCTTTGTCTATGAGTGTATCAAATTTTATTAAAATCGGGCCACTCCTTCTATAACCCGATTTTTTCGATTATCGATTTTCGATATTTATCGGGGATACCGGGACACAAAACCTAGCTAAGAACACTCGCAAACGCTTATAGTACAACTGTGTAAATTTTCAAGAAAATCGGTTCAGCTGTTTCGGAGTCTATAGGTAACGGACACACACACACACACACACACACACACACACACATACACGCACACAGACAAGGTTCCCTTTATAAATAAGTCTAGATTAATAGCAATGCTTGGGAAAATCATGGATTACATGGAAAAATGCGCGAATGAAAAGTAATATTCTTAAGATTATATTAAACCCGGAAAAGAACAGGACAAGATATTCAAGTAAAAAATTGGAAATTTATTATTAAATATTGCATCTAAAAATAAAATTTGAATTATTTCTAGCCACAATATTTTAAGTAAGAAATGTCTTAGTTTTTACTTCATTTGAATATCCCGTTCTGTTTTTTTCCAGGTTTAATAAAATCTTAAGATTATTATTGTTCTTGCGCGTATTTTTTCATGTAATATATATATTAATAGGTAAAGTATTAGACGTGAGAACGAAAAATTCAATTTTATGTTTAAGTTTTAATTCAAATCAAATTAAATTATAAAACTTAAAAAAATTAAAAAATAGCATCCTAGTATTATAATATCTAACTTCCATGAACAACGTAAGAACCAAAAAGTTAAATCCCAGAACAATAAACTGCATCCGGCATCAAGACCTCTGGTTGGGAGGTTGGGAGGAGCATGGAACCACCTCTTAATTGCTGTTGTTCCCAGGTCCACCCTGACCCGGAGTAGTAACATCTGTTAGGGTCCCAGCTATGGGCAAATAGTTTATCCCCAAACTGGGGTCAAAACACGATAAAAGTACAAAAATAGATTTTACATTAAAAATTCCAGCAATACATTTTTTGAAAGAAAAAGTATTACCAGCAATACATTTGACTCTCAACAAAAAACACTTTACAAAAATAATAGATTTTATATTAAAAATTCCAGGAATATATTTTTTGAAGGAAAAGAGTATTATACATTTGACTCTCAACAAAAACACTTTACAAAAATAATAGATTTTATATTAAAAATTCCAGGAATATATTTTTTGAAGGAAAAAAGTATTACCAGCAATACATTTGACTCTCAACAAAAAACACTTTACAAAAATAATAGATTTTATATTAAAAATTCCAGGAATACATTTTTTGAAAGAAAAAGTATTACCAGCAATACATTTGACTCTCAACAAAAAACACTTTACAAAAATAATAGATTTTATATTAAAAATTCCAGGAATATATTTTTTGAAGGAAAAAAGTATTACCAGCAATACATTTGACTCTCAACAAAAAACACTTTACAAAAATAATAGATTTTATATTAAAAATTCCAGGAATATATTTTTTGAAGGAAAAGAGTATTATACATTTGACTCTCAACAAAAACACTTTACAAAAATAATAGATTTTATATTAAAAATTCCAGGAATATATTTTTTGAAGGAAAAAAGTATTACCAGCAATACATTTGACTCTCAACAAAAAACACTTTACAAAAATAATAGATTTTATATTAAAAATTCCAGGAATATATTTTTTGAAGGAAAAAAGTATTATACATTTGACTCTCAGCAAAAAACACTTTACGAAAATAATAGATTTTATATTAAAAATTCCAGGAATATATTTTTTGAAGGAAAAAAGTAGTATACATTTGACTCTCAGCAAAAAACACTTTACAAAAATAATAGATTTTATATTAAAAATTCCAGGAATATATTTTTTGAAGGAAAAAAGTAGTATACATTTGACTCTCAGCAAAAAACACTTTACGAAAATAATAGATTTTATATTAAAAATTCCAGGAATATATTTTTTGAAGGAAAAGAGTATTATACATTTGACTCTCAACAAAAAACACTTTACAAAAATAATAGATTTTATATTAAAAATTCCAGGAATATATTTTTTGAAGGAAAAAAGTAGTATACATTTGACTCTCAACAAAAAACACTTTACAAAAATAATAGATTTTATATTAAAAATTCCAGGAATATATTTTTTGAAGGAAAAAAGTATTATACATTTGACTCTCAACAAAAAACACTTTACAAAAATAAGTCAAAGAAGGATGATCTACAAATTTATTTCTTACAAAGAATATATACATACAGATATAGTCATACAAATCTATTGTAAAAATCTTGTTGGCTTTAAATAACCCACTGAGGTATTGATATGCCGTAAAACAAAACAAACCAAACCAAAATGCATTGCGAATGTGACAACTTATTTCTGAAATGTTTTGCCGAGTTCTGCTGTAGCAAAAAACCCACAACAGTGAAGCAATTCATGGAAATCAGTCTTACGTCACTGTCAACGGTCTGTGAGATTAATTAACGAATGATATTGGATAAGCACTTTTTCCACACGTGCTTATAGGATACAAATACACATTAACTTACGCATATTGTCTTTTTTTTTTCCAGGTGTGATGACAGTGTGGGAAAACGTGGCAGCTGGAACAAACGTGGCAGCTGGAATAAACGCGGCAGTTGGGACAAGCGAGGAAGTTGGAACAAAAGGGATGCTGCTGAAGAGAAGAGAGGAAGCTGGAACAAGAGGGCCGAAGACATTGAAATCAGTCAGCGTGGCAGTTGGAACAAGCGAGCCGATGCCAACGCCGAAGACTATTCGGAGGCGATTCTGCGACGCCTACTTTTAGAAAATTACGGAGCTCGTCTCTAGGCGAACCAAATTAAATTATCCCTTCTATGTCAAAGCGAAAGAACTGAAAGAAGAAAAACGACTGGAAAAAAAAAAGTTAAAGATAAAGAAACTTTCTCTACCACCCCGCTCCCCCCCCAAAAATATGATTTTAAAAAAGAAAATCTATTTAAAAAAATGCAAAAAAAAAAAAAAAAACGGGTACTGCAACTGCTCTATAGCCTGATCGTTTCCTCAAAAAAAAAAAATATTTTAAAATAATATACTAAATTAAGTTGAAAAAAAAGATCGTAAATTACTGAAATAATTCCTGCAAAATTGCAAGAGTTTTCCACATATTTCAAACAACAGAGACTAAAAGCAAACAAAAAAAGTGAGAGAGAGGGAAATGGACAACGCACTATTACATCAAACACCCAGAAGACTAAGATGTGACGGTGATGAAAACGACAAAGATACTCTTTACTTATAATTGATATATATATATATATATATATATATATATATATATATATATTATGCATAAAGAAATGTAACACATGATACATAGAATTGCAATATATGTATATATATAAAGTATATTGTAATATATATCTATTCATACGTATAGATAAATACATATATATATATGGTATTGTAATTATAAGAAACATTCTGTGAATAAATTTTCAAACATGATATGGTCTTATTTATTTATTTATTTATTTATTTGTGTTTTAATAACATCGGGAAAGTTGCATTGAGAAGATTTCTATTGTTGCCATATTTATATTTTGACGCCATTTTTACTGAAGGAATATGTTCAAGCTAACAGAATACAGTACGAACTCTTTAATCCGGCACAGTTGGAACCAGGTTATTGTCAGACTATAGATAATGCCGGATGACAGAAAGCATCCCTAAAAAACGTTATGTAAACATAGTCTTGCCAGTTCATTTCATATATTAAATTATTTTATCAGAATCCATTTTGCATATTTATAAATCTACTATTCGTGCGTGCATTGAATACTGTTGCCATTAATGGTTGAGTGATCCTGCTATACATCTTGGAGTTCTCGACAACATCCAAAGGAGGATTCGCAATATTATTGATCCTGACTTAGCAGCTCGTCTATTGTTACTTTTTCACCTACGTAATGTGGCTTCCCTCCGTCTTTTCTACAAACATTTTCCTGACAAATGCTATGACGAGCTTACTTCTCTGGTTCTCCGATCACATATATTGGCATCAAAGTCCCACCCTTTTACCGTCGAAATAATTAAATATAAGTCTCTTTTACTCTAACAGTTTCCTCTCTCGCACTTCCCATTTGTGGAATACACTTCCATCTGCTAGCTTCCCTGATAGCTACAATCTCCAAAAATGTAAATGCAACGTCAGTTGCCATCTTTTATCTACTTTATTCCCATCTATTTCTTACCATTTCTTCAGCATCCCCTGTACCTAGTTTTTCTCTCACTATAACTCCACTGCGTACCAGTGGTGGTTCTGCGATGCTTAGGGTGAACTGATTATATATATATATATATATATATATATATATATATATATATATATATATATATATATATGTTTAGTATATCGAGGTTGCAAGTAATTTTCTAAACATATGCTATTAAATATGAGACAACGAATGTCTATTATGTTTAATCATGAGCCGTTCTAAACGTTTTGCTTTAATTTCAGTTGAAAATAAAGACAAAAATTCTCCAACATTTGGATAATTATTTATTGGTTTTCTTCTAAGCTTTTGGCTTACATGAGCCATCTTCAGAGAGGTTGTTTAAACTGAAATATTATAAAATATATATATATATATATATATATATATATATATATATTAGTCATCAACATACAAGCCTGTTTCGCTGTATCACAGCTCATCAGTGTGGTTGGGCACATTCACTTGCTTCTGGCCGGAAACGAAACTCGAACGATTTGCCCCCTAAGCCATAAACGCATGGAAACAGAGAAGAGAAATTTTAACGTGTTGTATATAAGCAGTGTATAAACATTCTCCAATCACCGAAAGAACTCAATTAATGCTTATATTGCAGAAGTGGAAACTGTTTTAAAATTTTTCTTCTCTAGAATGCTCAATCGTAATGAGAGCATAATATATAAGTCATCCGCATACAAGCCTGTTTCGCTGTATCACAGCTCATCAGTGTGACTAGACACATCCACTTGCTTCTGGCCGGAGTATATATATATATATATATATATATATATATATATTAAATAGGAACTTAGGTGTTTTGAATCTTTATAAATATTTCAATAGCTAAACATTTTTTAGATACAATTAAAAAGATTTTCTCTAAAACAAAATTAATAAGTATTATTAAAGATAGGTTTACGTTTACAAATATTTTTTTTAAAAATCTGTCGCTTTCTGCGTCACGTGATGTAAACAATCTCTCTCCACGAACGCTCTCGCGAAATACGTTTTTAATTTAAATTTTAAAATCATTTGTTTCTGATGAAGGACCGAGGACTGTCTGAAATATAAAATATAATAATAGAAATAAACAAATACTGTCAAAAAAATACATTTTTAAACTTACAACTTTTTAGCAGTTTTTCCTATATATATATATATATATATATATATATATATATATATATATATATATATATATATATATTGCGGAAAATAACGAAGATTAACGAAATTAACAACCGACAATTTATAATTATTTGTTTGAACATTATTTTTGATCGATACTCGTATTTAAGTAGATATTCTGTTTATAATCAAACAGTATTATTTATTTCTACTGGCCTGATTATTTACGATAAATTCTTGTGATGAAAATGTGTGCCATTAGGCAGTTCGAATCGATTATATTGCAGATCCTCCTTTGGATGTTCAGACAAATAATTTGATATATATATATATATAGCTGAGTTTCCAAAGGTAGAACAAATCTTACAACAGGAAATGAAACAATCATTAATACTTCCAAACAAGTTTTTTTTCATGCAATACAATGTTTGAAAAAAAAAAAACTAAAAAAATAACAAATATTCGATATACAGAAAGCAGCTATTTCTAATAAATTCGTGAAATTGCTTCACAAAAGGTCTTTGCTTCTGTCAGTTGCTGTTAAAAAGATAACCTCGAAGTTGCACAACAACCTAATGTCGAACTGATTCAAAAAAGTAAATGGTAGTACGGACATTCCTTGAGACTTCCACGTTCCTCATTTGTAATTTCAATGATATTCTTAATAGTTGTAGGTTGAACCTGTCGCTTCAAGATTCTTCCTCATCCGTGAGAAAATAGTGTAGCATTCATTGACATATAGACGATTAGATATTGACATTTCATACATTTCGCAATCTCGTAATATTTGCTTAGATATATATGATGAATTAGAAGAGATAAGATAAATATGAAGATAATATTTCTGTTAATGTCTGACCCCTTTCGTTTTGCATCGTGGGAACAAGCAATTGCCAGTCCACAGGGAAACCTATGTAAACATAGTCTTGCCAACACCTTTGGTATATATATATATATATATATATATATATATCCAAAGCGAAAATGGCATGTAGGTAAAATCCTATTAATATTAATATTAAAACTGATCCTGGTAAATTAAATTGTGTTATCTTTTTACAGTGCCAAATAATCTAACATAATCTCCTTCCTTTTTTTAACACACCTCCCATTATTTTTTTCTTATTTTATCTTACATTTTTCTTCTTTCATCTAAACTTCCGGGTATGATTTTCTTTTTAAGTAAACTGTAGGTAAATGAATTTTGTACAGTATTTACATAATAAATGAATTTTGTCGATGAAGAAGTGAGGTTTTTCTTCGCTAAAATGGCCATACAGGATATGTTAATTTCGGAGTTTTATTTGGGGAAAAATATATATATATTATAGTCATCGGCAGACAGATCTGTTTCGTTGTATCACAGCTCATCAGTACAGTTAGGCTCCGATTGTTTTTTAACCCAGGATTGAAACCCGGCCGAATTGGCGTCAGTCGGCGATCCTACCTCTGGGCTACGAGCGTTCGGTAGAAGAAATCAGGCTTTTTAGCGCGTATATATATACACACGTGTGTGTGTGTGTGTGTGTGTGTGTGTGTGTGAAAGAATAGATTAACGAAATGGAATTAACAATCGACATGTTAAAGATATTTGTTTTAAAACGATACTCGTATTTGAACAGATATTCCGTTTTTAATTAAAATGCACATTTATATATGTTTCTAGGTCTGATTATTTACGAGAAATTTTGTTACGAAAATGTGTGCCATTCGGCAGGATTCGAACCTTCGACCCCTAACATAGGGAAAGCCACCAATTGATCTAGTGCGTCTTAGACCGCTCGACCACGAATTATTTTACAAGCATTCCATAGATGCACCAGATCAATTGGAGGCTTACCCTATATTGTTAAGGGTCGAAGGTTCAAATCCTGCCGAATGACACACATTTCCGTAACAAAATGTCTTCTAAATAATCAGGCTGTAGAATATATATATATATATATATATATAAGATAGTGATGATCCACGTATACTGTCTTAATATGTATAGGAAAGAATATTAATAAAAAGTTTTGAATTTAAAAATGTACTTTTTTTGGACAGTATTTGTTTATTTTTATTATTGTATTTTATATTTCAGACCGTCCTCGGTCCTTCATCAGAAACAAGTGATTTTTAAATTTGAATTAAAACGTATTTCACGATAGCGTCCGAATATTTTTTTTGTGTTTACATCACGTGGTGTGTTTGTTCACCACATGCGGCACGTCCGTAGAGAAAGTCTGTTTGTTTTAGATAAAAATTTCTTGGAATATCTGAAAAAAAATTTTTAGCTATTAAAATATTTGTAAAGATTCAACACACCGAAGTCCCTATTTAACCCTAGCTTGTGTGTATTTAATTTTAAAATCCAGTATTTTTCTTTCTTTCTGCGTGTGTATGTAGAACTAAAATTGGAGTCTATTAGTAAACATTTGCAATTTTCTAAAGTATGATCAGGTTGATTAAAATGAGCTGCAATTGGAAAGTATACATTTTTTTGTCGTATATTTAGTTTCTGATTATTGGAGCGAAATCTAAAGCTATTACCAGATTCGCCGATATATCCACTGTTGGGGCAAATTGAGCAAAAGAGAAAGTATATGATGTTTTCGCAAGTGAAGTTTGGTGGGTGTAATTTTATTTTGGTGTTGGTCTTTGATGTTTTTGTTTGATTAGAGGTTCCTGTAATCATTTTTTAAATTTTTGATAAGTGTGTAGGAATATTGATTATGGTTAAAAACCATGGGAATTCGGTTGTTATCTTTTCGTGCTACGATCTATGTGGATGGTTTTATGTAGTGCTTCCTTTATTATTTTTATTGGATATTTACATTTTAGAAACTGTTTTGTTAGGTTGTTAATGTTGTTTAGAAAATCTGGATGGTCTGAGCATATGCGTTTTATTCTAATAAATGAGCTGTATACGATAGATTTTTTTAATTTAAAAAATGTTAAAGTGTAGGAATTTATGTTGGTTTGTGGGTTTGTTGTATAGACTGGTGGAAAGTGTATGTTTATTTAATTTTACCGTGACGCCTAAGAAAGGGACGGATGTGTGTGAGTGTTCCATGGTAAATTTGATTGTATTGTGGAAGTTGTTGCAGAAAGTAAAGAAGTTTTTTAATTTTTCTAATCCATGAGTCCATATTAAGAAAATATTTTTTTTAATGTGGAAATGGAATTATATATTGTACCGTGTCTTTTCAAAATGTGGGTGATCGTGGCTTTCTGTCATTTGTGGGTTTTTTTAATAAGATATCTTTTTGTTGCTATCTCTCCTATTCCCAGTTCTGCCAACCAATTACCCAAACTCCTTAGGTAGGGTATTTGCTGCTCTCTCCTGACACCCATGCTTGTGATATGCCTTGTAAATGCCAAATTCTCCAAGCCATCTTTTCTCATTTTATTACCTCAGGAATATCAGTTGCCACTTCTTGATTCAAAGTGTGTGTCCTTCTTGTTTCCCTTTTATCTAAAATTGTGTCTTTGCTCCCATACTCAGTCAATGGTATTCTCAACAGCCATCTGTAGAACCAAATTTATGTTGCATCAAGTTCTTCTTTAGCTGTGAGGAGATAGTTCAGCATTCACTGCCATATTCAATTAAGTGCCATACGTTATTTACGCTTTCAAGATATGACTGACTAGGTAGAATCATTTCCCACAGTTAGTTGCCATTTCTTTCTGCAGTAGACCGGTTGCCAACCAAGGCTATAGAACCCACTCTGTTCTGCTATTCAACTCATAGCTGGTAGGGGTTAAAATATAGATTAAAACCTTTCCCCAAGGTTATTTGCGTGTAAGTGAATGCAACGAATTCAACTGTTTCTTAATATTCTGCTCTTCTTTTGAAAATCATTTTTCATAATTCTAAAGTAACTTCAAATTTCTGTGTCATATTTTGTCTTAAAATGCTACCTATATATTTAACTTGCTTAATTTTGGTGTCTCCAATTTGCGTTCTGTGTCGTAACTATCGACAACTTTCTTCAAAATCATTTTTTTGTTTTCTTTCTATTGTTCACTCCATACAAACCCAAGAGTCACTTAAGGTAGATAGTTACTATCATTTCGGAAGTCTCTCTTCCATAACGTAACTGAGGTAAGAAAATGAATGAACGGAACTTCATCCTTACCAATGCTGTACGAAAGGTATAAGGATATTGTGATGCCTTGTGCGTTGTATGGCAATTCTAGTTATGAATATCTGAACCGGTAGCACTAATGATTTATTAATGGATGCGTTTTTTGTTGATTTTCTCGGGTTTTTTGTTTTTGTTTTTTTGTTTTGTTTTGTTTTTTGGTTGTTTTTTTTTTGTTTTTTTTCCAATGTTTATCAACTTTTTGAGTGTTATTTAAAGCTGAAACATGTTTTGGGTTGTAAAAATAATTTTTCATTATTACATTAAAATTTTTTGAGAACAGGATTTTTTTTTAAATACAATTCCTATTATTTAACCCATAACTGGGGTGAAGATGGATTCATACCTTCCCTAAGCGTATGTGATATCGAGTTGAATTTGAACTCATCTCGCTAATTTTTCATTGGTGGAACAAAGAAATATATCGCTTTTCAATATAGCGATAAAATATAACAAGAGCTAGGCAATTTTTTTGTGGGAAAGAGGTTGTACGATGGAAAACAATTCATAATTCACAAATAAAAGTACATAGAGACAAAGGTTAAACATTTATGCAGTTACTGTGGATCAAGTTATTAAGAAAAAAATCAACAGTTTTAGTCTATCAATGAAAATTAGATGATACTTGCCCCCAAATCAGTGCATATGTTATTCCATATAACACGAATTATTATCATTTTAGGTCAAAAGAAAAATCATTTTAAAGGTGCAATACTTTAATAAATATTATTGTAATTTGAGATTGTTTTATCTCAGATATATGAACACATAAAATCTTAATTTTAATCAATTTAACTTCCTTTCTATTATAACTTCCCTCCAGTTATGGATTAAATAACAGGACAGATTGGGTTCTATAGCCTTGGTTGGCAGCCAGTCTACCGCAGAATGTAATGGCAACCTAATGCGGGATAAACTTCTGCCCAGTCAGTCATGTCTCTTTTGAGACATGATCGCCTAAGCATGTATCATGTATGGCACTTAACTGACTGACTGACTATTTTATAAAAAACGCATATTATTTAATGTTATACTAGTAAATCGTAAAGATGCAAAGTAAGATTTTCAGAATAATTCCTATTATATAAGAATGTGCGTTGTGGTGCAATGGATATCGACTCGGAACGACAAATCGGGGAGCCGGGTTCAAATTCCAGTTGAATTCCTTGCATTCACTTACGCACAAATACCGTTTGGAAAGGTATTAATCCGTCTTTTCCCTCCAGTTATGGATTAAATAATAGGACAAGTTGTGTTCTATAGCCTTGGATGGCAGCCAGTCTACCGCAGAAAGCAATGGCAACCTCCTGCGGGATAATCTTCTGCCCAGTCAGTCATGTCTCTTTCGAGACATGATCGCCCAAACGTGTATCACGTATGGCACTTAACTGATAAGTTGTACCGTGTGTAGTTTTGACCAACAAATTAAACTGCAACAAAATCAAAACAGTAACATAAAAAATCGAGTTATGTTCTTAAATAAACTCGTCAGATCGAAAATTTTATTATGGCGCCCAACTCGTTCAAAAGTGTCCGAACTGTAAAATGTATACAATCACTTTCACGGATCAAAAAATGTCTTCCAACCAGTGAAGCCTGTAGATCATATACAGAACTCTTTCTTCGAACCTCGGGGACTGATGCTTCAGAATAACAAAGAACTGTACTAAATAACAGGAATCACATTACTTGAAGAATTTCAAGAACAGCAACAACTAAAACACATGTATCTCGAAGAGAAACTAACCGCATAATCAAAATGTCGATGGTTCGCACTAATTCAATACGAGGAGCGATAACATTTACTGGACTTAAAAAACCCTTTTTCCCGAAAACAGTATTTTAAAATAAATATTTTATAAATTTCAACCCAGGACTGACTGTTCAATTACTGAATGCCCAATGTTTCCTTATAAGGAAACCGCTAATATTAACATTAATAATAGTAATTTTATTGTTGCTAAAAATATAATATCACTGCCATATCTGGACCGAAGTTGCTAAATCCTTACTTTCAAAACTTGATAGAGTTTAAAACAATCTAAGGATGCTGCGAATATCATGGATCGAGCATGTGAGCAATGATGAAGTTTTAGAAAGGATGGAAACGAAAAGGAAATTAATACTGAGCATCGGGAAGAGACAGCTGAAGTTCTTGGGACATGTGATGAGGAAGGAAGGTTTAGAGAATCTGATACTCATAGGTAAGACAGAGGGAAAGAGAGAGAGGGGAAAACAGCGGATGACATATTTAAAGGGCCTGTGCAGGTAGATAACAGAGCGGGGTTTGGGTGGGGTAACAGGAGAAAGCGTGCTAAGAGCTACCAGGGATATGTAGACATAGAAGGGACATTGCACTTAGAAGAAGAAGAAGAAGAAGAAGAAGAAGAAGAAGAAGATATCTACTGGGAGGTCTATATTCTCAACCCTGTACCGTCTATCTCACTAATGCAACGTTGCAAGCTTGTCACTACTCTATCGCTACAGTGAAACAGATAAGATGTAACCGCAATTTCTACTCCAATAGCTTCTTTTCTCGCACTTCCCGCCTGTGGAATTTCCTTCCATATACTTACTTCCCCGACAGCTACAATCTCCAGGAGTTTAAATATAAGGTCAATAGGCATCTCCTAACAAACTAACTTCACCCATTCTCTCAAACACTCTTCCCATCCACGCAACCCTCATCCTCGGTATCCTTACCCGTCTATCACCCCCCCTTCTGACATTTCCAATATCTAACCACTCTTTCACATCACTTTCCCTTATGTAACCCCCTAACCACTCTTTCACATCACTTTCCCCTATGTAACCCCCTAACCACTCTTTCACATTACTTTCCCCTATGTAACCCCCTAACCACTCTTTCACATCACTTTCCCCTATGTAACCCCCTAACCACTCTTTCACATCACTTTCCTCTATGTAACCCCCTAACCACTCTTTTACATCACTTTCCCCTATGTAACCCCCTAACCACTCTTTCACATCACTTTCCCCTATGTAACCCCCTAACCACTCTTTCACATCACTTTCCCCTATGTAACCCCCTGACCACTCTTTCTCATCACTTTCCCCTATGTAACCCCCTAACCACTCTTTCACATCACTTTCCCCTATGTAACCCCCTAACCACTCTTTTACATCACTTTCCCCTATGTAACCCCCTGACCACTCTTTCTCATCACTTTCCCTTATGTAACCCCCTGACCACTCTTTCACATCACTTTCCCCTATGTAACCCCCTAACCACTCTTTTACATCACTTTCCCCTATGTAACCCCCTAACCACTCTTTCACATCACTTTCCCCTATGTAACCCCCTGACCACTCTTTCTCATCACTTTCCCCTATGTAACCCCCTAACCACTCTTTCACATCACTTTCCCCTATGTAACCCCCTAACCACTCTTTCACATCACTTTCCCCTATGTAACCCCCTGACCACTCTTTCTCATCACTTTCCCCTCTGTAACCCCCTAACCACTCTTTCACATTACTTTCCCCTATGTAACCCCCTAACCACTCTTTCACATCACTTTCCCTTATGTAACCCCCTAACCACTCTTTCACATCACTTTCCCCTATGTAAGCCCCTAACCACTCTTTCACATTACTTTCCCCTATGTAACCCCCTAACCACTCTTTCACATCACTTTCCCCTATGTAACCCCCTAACCACACTTTCACATCACTTTCCCCTATGTAACCCCCTAACCACTCTTTCACATCACTTTCCCCTATGTAACCCCCTAACCACTCTTTCACATTACTTTCCTCTATGTAACCCCCTAACCACTCTTTTACATCACTTTCCCTTATGTAACCCCCTGACCACTCTTTCTCATCACTTTCCTCTATGTAACCCCCTAACCACTCTTTCACATCACTTTCCCCTATGTAACCCCCTAACCACTCTTTTACATCACTTTCCCTTATGTAACCCCCTGACCACTCTTTCTCATCACTTTCCCCTATGTAACCCCCTAACCACTCTTTCACATCACTTTCCCCTATGTAACCCCCTAACCACTCTTTCACATCACTTTCCCCTATGTAACCCCCTAACCACTCTTTCACATCACTTTCCCCTATGTAACCCCCTAACCACTCTTTCACATCACTTTCCCCTATGTAACCCCCTAACCACTCTTTCACATCACTTTCCCCTATGTAACCCCCTAACCACTCTTTCACATCACTTTCCCCTATGTAACCCCCTGACCACTCTTTCTCATCATTTTCCTCTATGTAACCCCCTGCGCAACTGCGGCAGTGAAGTGCCTTGCTTGGAGTGAAATGATTAAAAAAAAATGTTCCATTGCTAATGTTCCGATGTGCTCCATTCTTTAGTTTTAACAGTTCAGAACTTTACGCTTGGACTTGCCAGGCCTCAATATTAGAAAGAGCAATAACAGTTACTGATCTTGAGAAAACTAATTTTCTGAGAAACTGTTTTAATATAAACAAAAAACAGGTTTTTAAATTTCAACCCTACTGGCACGCATAGGGGCGATAACCTGTTGAAAACAGCTAAATATCCTCTCAAATATTTTACTGTCATCTTTGACGGCAGGGTTACACTCATATATATATATATATATATATATATATATATAAAAAGAAAGAGAAAAATATTTACATGAACACAAATATATATATATTAGTCATCCACATAGAAGCCTGTTTCGCTGTATCACAGCTCATTAGTGTGGCTAGACACCCCAAACTTGCTTCTGGCCGGGATCGAAACTCGACCGATTTTGTGTCAATCGGAGTCGCTATCTCCTTAAGCTATAGGCGCATAGAATCAGAGAAAGGGAAATTTTAACGGGTTGTATATAAGCAGTATATAAGCAGTCACCGAAAGAACTCAATTAATTCCTGAAGAGTAATGCATATATCGCAAATATATATATTTAGAGAGAGAGAGAGAGAGAGAGCGAGAGAGAGAGAGAGAGCGAGAGAGAGAGAGAGAGAGAGTTTCTTTTTACTCAACCCAGATAAGTGAATACATCTTAATAATATCATGACGAAACTTCGAAGTCGGCATGAACCTGCTCAGTTCAAGGGACAAATTCTTTACACTAAAACTATCAACGCTCTATCGCTACCCCGAAACCAAGCAATTTGCTTTGCAATAAAAAAAAAAAACCTACTTGGCAAATTCCCTTTCATCAATAAAACCACTGAAAAGTAACATTCTTGGCCCCAAATCTATCAAAACCCAACACATTATATATATATATATATATTCCTTCAGTGAAATATACGGAATTTTGAAAAGCATGATACTGAGTGAATTTCTTTAGCACTGTAAATGTTTTCTATTAGAATTCTATCAAATGCATATATTTGTCTTAGATAAGTGCAGTGTGACCTTTAACATTCGTGTTCATAGTGCTATTGTCTAATTAATTTATATTTCTTCCCAAGATGTTTTTAGCAAGAAGTTTTTATTAATAATTAGAATTAAAGCATGGGAAACGATTACGCTGTCAGATATCCGGCACATTGCCATCCTCTCCAACACCTCGTCGTTAGTCACGTGCTCCGTCCATGGTATCCTCAGCATCCTTCTGTAGAACCCAATTTCTGCTGCCTCAAGGCTCTCCTTCATCCTTAAGGAGACCATCGAACATTCACTGCGATACAGAAGGACAGACATAACAATCCAGCTCTCTTTTCTTTGTTTCCAATGAGATTTTCCCGTCTTTCAGTATTCTGGTTAGCTTTTGAAATGCGTCATACCAATGCGTCTTTGGATCTCAACGTCGCACTTTCCATCCTCTGTCAGAATGCTTCCCAGGTATTTAAATTTCTTTACTTAGTTTATTTTAATTTCTCCGACCTGTAGTTGGCATTTTGCGGTCTTTTTGCTGATGACCATACATTCAGTTTTCTTAATGTTTATGATTAGTCCTTTTTCTCTTGCTACCTTCTGTAGAAGGTTCTGCATTCTCCTTTCTGTGTCTACTATCAACACTGTGTTATCTCCGTATCTTGCATTGTTGAGATTGTGGCCGCCAATGACGAATCCTGTCAAGGATTTATTTTTCTCAGAATTGTTTCGCTGTATAAGTTGAATAGATCCGGCGAGAAGACACATCCTTGTCTTCCGCTCCTTTCTATTTTTGCATACTTGCTGAGTTCACTTCCTATCCCTACACAAGCGGTTTGCTGCTAATATAGGTTCTTGATTATCCTAACGTCTTTTCCGAAAATGTCGAGGTTGTCGAGCATCTCTATCACGTCGATAGTATTAATGGTTTAATTAATGGGAATGTTTGCAGTCATAAGATAAAAGTCTACTCTTGTTCCTTCCTGGAGAAGTTTTCTGATAGAGGATGGATAGTGCAACACTGAGATTTGAAGACGCATTTCAAATCTTAAGCAGAGTATTGAGAGACAGGAAGATTTCACTGAAAACAAAGAAAAGAGTGCTAGACTGCTATGTGATAACTGTCCTTCTATATGACAGCGAATGTTAGACGATCTCTTCAAGGATAAAGGAGAGGCTCGAAACAGCAGAAACCTCTACTCTTGTTTAAAAGACTGGAGAATATACATAGTTGAATTAATAGAAATATTCGTTTGATTTTGATAGATGGGCTTGCTTTTTGCAACTTATCAACCTTTTTAAGGTTATTTAAAGCCGAAACATATTTTGGGATTGTAAGAATATTTTGGAGATAATAATGAGTTTCTGATGCAAGTTTTACTATTTAACCCATAGTTTGGAGGAGAAGAGGTGGATCTATACCTTTCCTAAAGGTATTTGCACGTAAGTGAATATAACGAATCCAACTAGAATTCGAACTCTAGGCTCCGATTTCGCATTCCGAGGTTTTATCCATTACGCCATCGGTACATCCAGGCTTACTGATATTCCCCAGCGGTCACTCATCTAGGTACTGTCCAGATTCAACGTTGCTTAACTTCAATGATCGCAGGAGAATCGGTGTTTCAATTTTATATGGTTGTAATCTTGATTTTATTTTAAAACAAAAAACCATGTTTTATTAATCTATGTAAGTAAATAAGTCAATCAGGAATAAAGCCGATTCAATTTAAGTAGACCAACAGATTTTAAACGTATTAAGAAGTTATTCATTTTCCACTAACTAAACTAGTTCCGTCACCAGTTTTTTTTTTATTCTGGTGAGGGCTAAAAACAAGACGGGTTCCCATCGTCGAAATGTGGTCTCCCTCTGTCTCTTCTATAAATACTTCCATGGCTTCTACTCGGATGAGCTTAAGTCACTGATGCCTCCTCAACAGGTGTTTACCCGTGCAACCAGACTGGCAACTGGGTCCCACTCATTCACAGTCAGGTTAGCCAAATGCAGACGACAATTCTACTCCTGCAGCTTCCTCTCTCGCACTTCCCGCCTGTGGAACTCACTCCCGTATTCTTGCTTTCCTGACGGCTACAACTTCCAGAAATTTAAATGCACAGTTAATACTCATCTACTAACCACTGACCTCTAGCTCTCTCCCCTCCCCTGTATAACCTTCCCTTTCTCTCCACTTATGTATCTGTAATTGCACCTGCTTTCTCAGCTTTCTATTGTTCCTTTCTAACTAGCTTGTACTCCTCACTCTTTTCTAATTCATCTTTTTACATTTATGTAACCCCCCTGCACATCAGTGGCGTTTCTGCCTTGCTCGGGGTGAAATGATTAAAAAAAAAAATCTTCTTGTAGGATCAACGACCATGTAGAACAATGGTGTAGGCTGGAATATATAGTCCATGTATGCTGCCAGTACGGGAAACATTTGCTAAGTTGAAATTAACCGTCAGGGTAGAGGGTTTCACGATAGCATCAACAGTTGTGACCAAGACGATCTATCGTGTTGGAGGACATCAGCTGTGGTTTGATCTGGAGAGTGACGAGCTCCGTTAGGTCTATTTTCCCAAAACACGCTACGCATGAATTATATCTTTCTGGCTTTCAACACCTATGTTTGAAGGGAACTGGTCGAGTGATCCACTGTAAAGCAACCTTACGACCTACATCTGGCAATGGAACAGTAATGATTAAGAACATCATAATTATTAACCACTAGCAGTATAGCCCGGCGTTGCTCGGGTGTAATGAAAGCTTTAAAACTAATCCATGGTCCTGGATCTCATACTCTTTGGACGTTGGCACGAAAGACTAAAAAGCAATAGTTATTTCTAGTTAAAGCGAAACCGTAGACTGAAAGAAAAATGAATGGATGTAAGTCAAATTTTGATTCCCTGGTATCGATATCAAATTTTCTGCACTATTGTAAGAACTGCAACATTGATACTTCTGAATATCGTTTCTTATGTCTTTGTCTATGAGTGTATCAAATTTGATTAAAATCGGACCACTCCTTCTATAACCCGTTTTTTTCGATTATCGATTTTCGATAATTATCGGGGGTACCTCAACACAAAACCTAGCTAAGAACACTCGCAGACGCTTATAGTACAACTTATAGTACAACTGTGTAAATTTTCAAGAAAATCGGTTCAGCCGTTTCGGAGTCTATAGGCAACGGATATACAAACACACAGACAGACACACACACACACACAGAGACAAAGTTCCATTTATAAATAAGTTTAGATGTGTGACTATAAATGAATGGGGAATGGAAAATGAACGAAAGGCCCAGGGGCTGATAAAAATTATCAAAATTGGTGAGGGTTCTTTCATCGTGAATCTTTTAATTGGGTCTATTTTCATGAAATCTCGATCTATTTTCGAGTTTCTTTCAACACTGTATCTCTTGCCTTACAAAAACAAACGCTTAATTCAGAAAGAATTATAATTCACTCACAATTATCATTGATCATTTAAAATAATTTCTCTGATAATAAAATTATCATCCACGCAGAGCGCTTCGGTCGCAAGACGATATTTTGTAGCCTGCTAGTTTATATGCCGGGTGCGGCAGATGTAACGCCTTTTTTTCGAATTAAGGTGGATAGGATGATGTGGAGCAACTGAGTGGCCATCACGATCAGCAGACCTAACACCACTAGACTTCGTCTTGTGGCGTCTTTTAAATGATCTTGTTTATAGACTAAAACTGAAAACGATTCCTGTATTAAAACAAGCACTATCTGACAAATGTTCTGAAATTGATGAAGAAATGATGTCAAATGGTTTGTAGAAGGGTTACTGATAGGGTTTAGCGTTGTCTTGAAGGGAATATTTTGAACATGGTAAAAAGTCTGTTAGTCATAACAAAAGTTTGTTAGTCCTTGACAAAATCCAACGGAGAAACTGTAATGTGATCGATCCCGACTTAGAAACTCAGATACAGTCACTTTCTCACCGGCGCAATGTGGCTTCCCTGTGTCTCTTCTACAAATACTTTCACGGCTTCTGTTCCGATGAACTTAGCTCACTGGTGCCCCCTGTGTATGAATTTACTCGAGCCACAAGATTAGCAACTAGGTCCCACCCTTTTACTGTGAAACCAATAAAATGTAAACGCAAATTCTACTCCATCAAGTTCTTCTATCGCACTTCACGCCTCTGGAATTCCCTTCCGTTTAATTGCTTCCCTGACAGCTACAATCTCCAAGAATTTAGATATAAAGTCCATAATCATCTCCTATCACACTAACTTGCATCCTCTCCCTCATGCTCATTTCTCCGTCCACTCCACTCTCTTCAGTATTCTCATCCTTCTCTTACCCACTTCCTGACAACCCCTATAACATGTCGTTCTTTCCCATAACGTTCCACTTATGTAACCCCCTGCACAACAGTAGCAGTAAAATACCTTGCTTGGGGCGATATGATGTGGTGCAATGGTTAGCAAACTTGTCTCGTTAGAACAATTATGACTGAGTTGTACGTTCGATTTCCTTGTTGAGTTCTCCATTTTTCCGGCCTTGTACCACATCTAAGCTACGCTTATAAAATCGTGTCATTTTGATGTAAAAATACTGAGAAATTTTCTTAAACTACTGAAATTTATTTTTGTTAATAAAGTTAATAGATAAATAAGGGAATTATTTTTCTGTACCGACGGTTAAGGCAAAGAATTCTCAGTTCCTACATTGCATAATTTTAAAAAGATATAAAACGTCACTTTAAAGTTTAATTAATTGTTCAGGGTTAGGGTTAGTTTTTTAATGATTATAAGCAGAGAATGAAAACATTCTTCTTGTGACGTATGTACACGGAACTTTATTGTATCTGGGAACAGTACTACAGGAATTACTGACCACCTTTTGTTAGTAGGGGAGGCCCGGGTAAATATCATTAAAGCATAGCCTCGTCTAGGTTCTTCTCTGTCCGAAGGTATTTACCTGAGACTCCTCACAAAGGTATTATTTTGCCACAAGGATGGTTTTACCGTGGGGCATTCTGAGCGTACGATCTGGTAAAAATTCCCAGTCGACTCCGCATATGCGGGGTCGGGATCTCGTCTGAAATAGAGCTTCATCCGCGTTCCTCTCTGAGAGTCTGACAATATCAAAGGTTTGGTGATCTCTGAATACAAGCAGAGTTCTCCTGAATATATGCATTCATAACAGATACATTAATGGGAGAAATGGATCATACCACATTCTCCCCTGCCATATTCTTACGGACGAAAGAAGTCCTTGAACAGAGCAAACATTCTTTGTTGTCTACAAGTTTGTGGCGGATACCAGAAGCTTCATGAGATTCTTCCTCATTCCCACTCAAACTGGATTTAGTCCTGCTGCGTTTTCGTTGTCTACGAATGACTTGCTTGTCCTCTGAGGTTCAAGGTTTCCTCATAATCTTCAGAAGATCATGTTTCTATCTCTTCGAAATCCGCTTATGCTCGGGTCTC
The DNA here is from genome assembly GCA_037127315.1 of Ascarosepion bandense. Lineage (NCBI taxonomy): Eukaryota > Metazoa > Mollusca > Cephalopoda > Sepiida > Sepiidae > Ascarosepion > Ascarosepion bandense. The sequence goes on along the minus strand of JBBBDQ010001127.1, from coordinate 9,109,124 downwards.
GATTCGTCACCCAATCAAATAATGCCTCTATTTTCTCAGGGATTCGACAATAGCATAGGTTTATTTTCTCTATCCTGGTTTAGACAGGGTCCTGGAAAAAAGGGCTATGGGCCTCCCTAACTGTCATAAAGAGGCGGCTATGGCGTATTCTGAGGTGTCTTTCTCTACTACCAGAGGTAGTGTATGATGGAGCATAGTAATGGCTGCTTTCACTATGCCACTAACACGTTAAACGCTTTCTCTGCTATGAGAGATAGCGATAATTTTTATACAGTTGTTAGAAGGTGAACTTTTTCTGAAAACGACAGTATCCAATGAGGATTGTGTATAATCATTCCTAATGCAGGGCGTAGAGAGGGTAAATCTTTTATGACCGGTAGGCTTAGTAATAAATTCAGACGTTCTAAATCGGTTTTTAATAATAATTTTATTGACTATGTATCTAAGTAGTTTATATCTTTACGCCTAAAACAACATTTGTCTTGGCTAAGTGTCAGCTTGCAACTTTTAACAGCCACAATGAATAATTTCAGATTTCTGACATGTTCCGCTCGGTTTTTCCCTCAAATCGTTACATTATCCATGTAGGCATAGGTGCTTTGCAGGTTCTCTTTCGATATTATCTGGTCTATCACCCGTTGAAATCTAGCTACCGCCGTAGTTAAACGGTATTCTGCGAAATTGATAGTTTGCTGCTCGCCTCGAAGGCCATATAGGGTTTATCGCTGGGCCTTATAGTAACCTAATGATAGGCAATTTGAGCCCCAGAGCAATAAATGGTAATTTGAGGTTCAGAGTACTAAATAAACTGTTTTTGGCCATTTTTTTCAATCATCATGTCTATTCTTGGCAGAGGGTAGGTATCCAGCAAGATAAACCGGTTTATCGTTTGGGTATAGTTGATTATCAATCTTTTTTTCTTTTTTTTTCTTTTTTTTTTTTTTTTGTTCTCAGAAAAGCGTGCGAAGGCTTCGGCATTCCACAGCGGTGAATTAATTGGTTTCAACATACGAGTAACTTCGGTATGGATAAAAAAATTATCCTCCTCCGTATGTTGCCGAGATTTAGTAGCTACCGGTTTACAATAGAGTGTTACATTGTTGAATAGTGCTGGTTATAGCTTTCTCATGGCTGCTAGGTCGCAGACTTTAAAGGGTGGCCTAGAGCCTCTGATCCTCTGAGAGGTATATCTACTTGTTATGAACAACTCTCATAACTAAAATGCCTCAATTTATAGTATGATTCATGGTCCATGGACGAATATGTGTGTGTGTGCAGCACGTGGTGAAAATGCATGGAACGAAAGAAAAGTAGATGTCTACTCAGGGTTAACTGGAATATATATTTATTTTACATGGAGAAACATTACAAAATATGTACATGCAGAATCAGTCCCAAGTTATCGGGTTGTGTGTCACAACCATTAAGGCAGAAGAACATACATGCGTTCTTTAACCATTGACGGCCACATTCCAAGTCTGTTCCCTCATGCGTCCCACGTCTGGATGTGCCGTTGATCACGTGACTCGTGTGTACCCACTTTCAGGGGTAAAAAGGGAGGTCCTCTGTTTGGGAACAGGAAAGGGTTAATTCCCTTGGAATATGTTTTATTCATCCTAACACTACTAATGAATGCTGACGCAAGAAATTGTTTCCTAATACTAGGTTGCAACATAAATCCGTGAAATAAAGTACCCTTTATTTTTAGTTCAACCAAACTAGTATTGTATGGAAAGAGATGATCTACCCATCTCCATTTTAGGCATGGGTAGGATCTACATGAGTTTTCTTTCGCAATGATTGCGTTGAGGAAGTTGTCTGTGCTTCCCGTGTAAATCAATGGTTTTAGGGACTCTAAAGTCAAGTATATCCACCAATGCCGAACAAGATACTGTTTCGCTCCCCTTTGTACTTCTACAAACTTTAGCCCAATATTTCTGCTTTCCGCATGTATAGCCTTTATCCCTTCTAGCAGAGCATAATGACCTTGCATGTCTCTTGTCTCTACAGAAAAAAAGTCATGTGCGTTTAATTAAGGCTGTTTTTGTTTGGAAAGCCTAGTTTTTCATACGACGGTGCTGGGGCAAAAAAAGGTGAAGAGGTCTCTGATGTTACTGCATTTGTATCATACATTTTAGCATTTGTTTTGCTAAATCTATTACAAATGCCTGGTCATGGGCCTGGTGTCAAGTCATGATTATATTTTCCAGTATTATTTGTCAGATATCCGTCGACTGAAGTCGTTTATGAAGGCATCTCGTATCAATTTGACTCGATATTGTTCCAATGATACCGAAAAAATTAACATTCCTTATTTAATTTTAGTAAGGCTTGACAGAATCCGTCTATTGAATCTGAGAGAAGCTGACGCCTCGTAGCCAATGTTTAGAAACTATTTCAATTTTCTTTTTTATGTAGATCCTATCCAGTGTTGTTAAAGCCTCTTCGTAAGAAGGTGCGTCTGTGAAATACCCGAAAACTTGTATTGAGACATACTTCATGAGGTAGTGTAGCTTATTGGAACTTTCGTCGTAGTAGGTACTTGAAAGGTTTATGAACGTTCTTCGCCAGTGACGATATTCTAGTTCAGTGTCAGACGCGTTAGGGTTAATAATAAGTTTTTCTGAACAGAGTAGGTTAGCCGTAACCAAAATGGCTAACCTATTCTATGTTCATAAAATTGTAGTAGAATGGTTAGAGACATTTCGTACTGACTTAAATGTAAGCTTTAGTTAGTTAGTTAAGTGCCATACGTGTTACACGCTTGGGCGATTATGTCTCGAAAGAGACATGACTGCCCAGTCAGATTATCCCGCAGTAGGTTGCCATTGCTTTCTGCGGTAGACTGGTTGCCGACCAAGGCTATAGAACCCAATCTGCTCTGTTATTTAACCCATAACTGGAAGGAATAGCCGGATTAATACCTTTCCTAAGGGTATTTGCGCGTAAGTGAATGCAATGAATTCAGGTGGAATTCGAACTCGGCTCCCCGATTTATCGTTCCGAGCCGATATCCAATGCACCACAACGAAGCTTTAATGAACTCTAAATACAAGAACTAATGAATTCAGGACTCATCCGCACTAGCTATACCCAAGAAAACCAAACCAGCAGAATATCATACTGCTACCAAAGAGCAGACTGGGACTTGTTCAGAGACTTCCTCTGCGACGTCCCCTGGAACAACGTCTTCGATCTTCCTGTCGAAGACTGTGCCTCCGAGGTCTCCTCTTGGGTTAAGGCTGGCATCAATGCTTTTATCCCAGCCAGGAAATTCCAACTAAAACCAAATTCGTCCCCCTGGTTCTCACCCGCTTGCTCGGCCGCCATTGCCCACCGGAACCATTTCTTCCGCCTCTATCGAAGCTGCTCGTCGAACCAAAACAGGCGCCTTTTCGCCTCAGCACGGAACAAGTGTAAAAAAGTACTGAACGAAGCTAAGAGGGCATTTGCTACCAGAATTAGGCAACGCATAGCATCCTCTAAGTTTGGTTCCAAAGATTAATGGCGTCTCTGCAAAAGCGTGCTCAGCAGGAACAAGACTTCAATACCCCAACTAATCAATGAGTTTGAAGTTCTCACCTACCCAGCGGACAAGGCTGAATGCTTCGCCCGTAGATTCTCTACCAATTCGACACTGGACTCGTTATGAATACCTACACCAGACTTCCCACCCAGAACTAAGGCTCAACTAAATAACGTCCACATTACACCCTCGCTGGTCGCCAAGATAATTGCACAACTTGACCCACACAAAGTGACGGAATCCCAGTCATAGTACTGAAGAAATGTGCCCCAGAACTCTCCTCTGTCCTCTCTAAACTCTATAACCTCTGCCTATCTGCTTCCTGCTTTCCTGCCTGTTGGAAGTCCTCCTGTGTAGTTCCTATATTTAAGAATTCTGACGAACCCTCAGACCCCGCCAATTACCGTCCTATTAGTCTCCTTCCGATCTTTGGCAAAGTTTTCGAAGCCATTATAAACGCCGAGGTGATTCAGCATCTCACGGCCAACAGGCTTCTCTCTGACAAACAGTACGGGTTTCGCTTCACCAGGTCTACTGCTGATATGCTAACGACCATTACCGAGTACATATACCGGGCACTTGACAAGAATGGTGAAGCCCGAACCGTTGCCCTGGATATCTCCAAAGCGTTCGACAGGGTCTGGCATGCTGGCCTCTTGTGCAAACTGCGGAGCTACGGGATAACTGGACATCTGTTTGACCTCATCCAGTCTTTCCTCTCTAACCGCACATTGAAGGTGGTATTAAATGGGCATGCCTCCCAAAACTACCATAGGAAGGCGGGCGTCCCTCAAGGTTCTATCCTAGGTCCCACGCTCTTTCTGATCTACATTAATGATCTCCCCGACACCATTAGATCCCAAGTTGGCATGTATGCCGATGACACAACAATCTATTCTCGCATCGATCAAAAACCAGGTGTGGACGACAAGGTGAACCTCACTACCGTACTTGAAAGGGACCTCCAATCCGTAGTGGCCTGGGGTAGGAAATGGGTGGTAAATTTCAATGCCTCTAAAACGAAGCTGTTATCAACTAACCACCACAGACAATCGCATCTACCTCCCATTAGCATGGGACAGGCTGGCCTCCCAGAGAGTAAAATACTACGCCTCCTTGGCCTTACTCTTTCGGTGGACCTCAAATGGAATGACTATATCGAATCCATTGCCAAATCTGCTGCTATGAAAGTCGGCTCTCTGTGCAGGGCCCGGAAGTTTTTCCCACCCGAATCTATTCTGCACATATACAAATCTACCATCCGCCCGTGTATAGAATATTGCTGCCATATCTGGTCGGGTGCCCCTGCTGCTCTCCTTGGGCTTCTTGACAAAATACAAAGGAGGATATCTAACGTGGTTGATACTGACTTGGCAGACCGGCTGCAACCACTCTCTCACCGGCGTGATGTGGCTTCCCTGTGCCTCTTCTACAAGTACTTTCATGGCTTCTGCTCCGATGAGCTTAGATCTCTGGTGCCGCCTAAGCATGAATTTACACGAGATACTATATTAGCAACTAGGTCCCACCCTTTTACAGTTAAACAAATAAGATGTAACCGTAAATTCTACTCCAACAGCTTCTTTTCTCGTGCTTCCCGCCTGTGGAACTCCCTTCCACAAGTCTGCTTTCCCGACAGCTACAATCTCCAGGTGTTTAAATGTAGGATCAATAGACACCTCCTATCACACTAATTCCCAATTATTCTCAGAACACTCTCATCTACCCAACCCTCATTCTCGGTATCCTCACCCGCCTATCACCCACCCTCTGTTATTTCCTATATTTAATCAGCCTTTCTCCACTCTACGTAGCCCCCTGCACAGTAGTGGCAGTGACATGCCTTGCTCGGGGTGAAACGCTTATAAAAAAAAAAAATTTAAAAAAATCTATTAATGGGGGAAATGGACCACACCTTTCATCTCACAAAATATTGTAGAAGTTATAGAAGCGAAGTCATTCACATAATCAAGAAATAAATCTACTACATCTCTTATCTCCTTGACACCCATCCTTCCCTCGACCTCTTGTAGTTTATTTTTCTCCCTTTCCGCTCTACTCTCACGCAGCTCTCTTCACACCAATGTTCCCATCCTTCTCTTACCAATTCTTCAATACCCCTTGTGAGCTGTTCCTCTTTCTCTTCATTCTCCTCTTATGTATACTCTTGCGTACCAGCGGCAATATTGCCTTGATTGGGGTGAAACGATTATTTAAAGAAATTAACTTTGAATAAGATGGCTTAAAAAATCTTAATCCTGAATAAATCTTGATTCATCTCAGTATAACTATCTTTTTATCTAAACTTATTTATAAATGAAACTTTGTCTGTGTGTGTGTGTGTCTGTGTGTGTTTGTGTCCGTTACCTATAGACTCCGAAACGGCTGAACCGATTTTCTTGAAAATTTACACAGTTGCATTATAAGCGTCTGCGAGTGTTCTTAGCTAGGTTTAGTGTCGAGGTACCCCCGATAAATATCGAAAATCGATAATCGAAAAAATCGGGTTATAGAAGGAGTGGTCCGATTTTAATCAAATTTGATACACTCATAGACAAAGACATAAGAAACGATATTCAGAAGTTTCAAGTTCTTACAATAGTGCAGAAAATCGATAATATATATATACATAAAAGCTTTCATTACACCCGAGCAACGCCGGGCTATACTGCTAGTAACACATATAAGTTCAACACATACAAATCCCACGTCACAACGGACGAATATAATATACTGAACATGTATTTTTTTTTAAATTTATCTTTACTCTTTTACTTGTTGCTATAAAATAACCAAAGAAGTCCTTGACATTTTTACGTCGTATGATAAGAAGTGACCGATGATACGCATATGAATGCATCACGTGCCGGGAAAGCAGTAGGCGGAGGTGGGGTCATTGCTCTTAAACAGTGTGGATACGTTACACGCACACACGTCAGTATGAGCAATATTTTTGACGGTAAAGTGTGTGATGGTACATGTGTGTGCTTATGTAGAAACGCTTGTCTGTCTGGGTGTATACTAGATGGTAATATTAGTTAATGTAAGTGTATATGTGTATACGAATGTACACAAACACACACATACACACACGAGGTTGGTCACCACTTACAGAATCGTGGGTGGTAGGTGAAGTAATTTGTGGTCAGGGGAGAATTAAACATGGCGAAGGAATCAAATCCTAATAGATTCGTACATTTAAACAAGAACTATCTAAGATAAGAACATTTTTTCTGAAAGAAAAAGATCTCCAAAGCATTTGACGGGATCTGCTACGCTGGCCTTCTGCGCAAGTTACAGGTATCACTGAACGCTTGTTTGACTTAATCAAATCGTTCCTATCGAATCGCGTAATGAAAGTCATATTGAACGGGCATGCTTCCAGATCCTATCATACGAACGTGGGTGCCCCTCAAGTCTCTATTCTAGGTCCTACGCTTTTTCTGATTTTCACCAATGATCTCCTTGATGTAATCAGATCCAGAGTAGGTATCTATATGGAATGCTATGGCTACTACTGCTGGGTTGATTCTTTCGCCTAAACATCCAAAACTTGTTAAATAGCTTTCACCGCTGAAATAAAAAGGCAAAAAGAAAAGGAAAGATACAGAGACACTAGAGGGACAGTTTGGACACTGATTTTATTTTTGGTTCCAGCGACCTTTTGTTGGGGAAATTCCTTCCCAAACAGTTTGGCACGCCTTTACCATCCAAAGTCCAACAGAGAAAGAGTCAATTGTCTTTCCTGACAGAGGACTCCTGGGAGATTTTTATGTTTATTTTATTTCGTAGTTTTTATTTTATTTTGTATTTTTATTTTATTTAGTGTTTTTTATTTTATTTCGTATTTTTATTTAATCCCTACATCTACACTGACGACATTACCATTTACTCCTGCCTCGCTAAGAAAATCTGCCCATGCAGAAAAGTACCTCTAGTCAGTGGTAGAATCGGGTAAGAAATGTCTAATGATTCCAAAACGAAGCTGCTATACTTTAACTACCATAGACAATCAGATAGATTAGCATGATCCATACGCCTGATACACTGCTTCTCCTCATCTTCACTCTTTCAGCTGACCTTAAGTGGAACGACTAGATCGAATTAATAGCTAAATTTACTGCTAAGAGGGTCGGGTCCCTGTGTCAGGCCAGTAAGTTTTTTTCTTCTGAATCCATCATGCACATTTACAAATCTACCAACCGCCCGTGTAGTGAATACTGCACTCATATCTGTTCGGGCGCCCCTGCTGTTCATCTTGGGGTTCCCGACAAGATCCAAAGAAGAATCTGCAATGTAGTCGATTCTGACCTGGTGGCCCGACTCCAGTCTCTCTCTCACCGACGAGAAGTGGCTTCTCTTCTGTCTCTTCTACAAATATTTTCACGGATTTTGCTCCGACAAGCTTAGCTACTTGGTGCCCTCCCTACGCAAATTTACTTGAGCTACTAGACCGGCAACAAGCCCCCACTCTTTTACTGTGAAAACAATGAAATGTAACCACAACTTCTACTCTATCAGCTTCTTTTCTCGCGTTTCTCTTCTCTTTTCTCGCACTTCCCGCCTATGGAGCTCTCCTCCATATTCTTGCTTTCCTGACAGCTACAACCTCCAGGAATTTAAATGCAATGTCAGTACCCATCTCTTAACCACTTAACTCTAGTTCTTTCTACATCACCCTGTATATCTTTTCCTTTCTCTCTACCTTTGCAACTGTCATCACACCTGTATTCCCAACCTTATTTTGCTCTCTTCTCTGACACCCCCTGTAACTGGTTCGTCTTTCTCTTTACTCTATTCATATCTAATCTTTTTCTTTTATGTAGCCCCATGCACATCAGTGGCGTTACCGCCTTGCTTGGGGTGAAACGATTAAAAAAAACTTCCCTCCTTTGGAACTCCATATTCTTGCTTCCCTGATAGCTACAATCTCCAAGAGTTTAAAATTCAAAGTCAACTGTCATCTTTTATCTTCGTGATTCCCATCCTTATTCTCTCTTTACAGTTTGCTCTCACGCAGCTCTCTTTACACCAATGTTCCCATTTTTCTCTTATCCATTATCCAACACCTACTGTGACCTGTTCTCCTCTCTTTTCACTCTCCTATTATGTAACCCCCTGCGCACCAGTGGCAGTACTGCCTCGCTTTGGGTGAGACGATTATAAAAAAATTTACAAACGCTCGCTCGTGTGTGTGTGTGTGTGTGTGTGTGTGTGTGTGTGTGTGTGTGTGTGTGAGGGGAGATATGAATTTGCACCGAGGAGAAATACTAAAGATGTAGTAACGCTAGACTCTGACATTTCTGGCGTTCGGCGTGTCTTGACACACAGCTCAGCCGATATGATTCGGCTTTTCGATGATTTCGTTTTTTGTTTTTTGTTTTTGTTTTTGTTTTTGTTTTTTGTTTTTTGTTTGTTTGTTTTTATTTTGTCTTTCTTGTGGTGGTGGGAGTTGCTTTTAAACATCCCATGCTACAGCAACATAAGATTTGTTAAGAAACGTGAAATGTTGTAAGAACGTAAATTTACCGTGGAAGATTCAGAAATCAGTGCTATTTTCTATAAATGGAGGGGAACCTCCATAAACATCATTGTCCTCATAAATAGAATTTGCTATATCTTATTCTCTCGCAGCCATGATATGAACTGATCAAACGATGAAAATTATTTTGGCATCACGAAAATGGTGGTCAGAAGAGTTCATTGGGAAAAAATTAAACGTGAACTTTTCCTCAATACTGAATTAGTGTAGTGAGTTCGATCCTCACTGTGCGACCCTCTATGGTGTGCGTTCTGGTACAGTGGATATCGGCTCGGAACGAGAACTCGGACAGCCGAGTTCGAATTCCAGTTGTATTCATTACATTCACTTACGCACAACTACTCTTGGGAAAGGTATTAATCCGTCTCTTCTCCCTCCAACTATGGATTAAATAGCAGGTCAGATTGGGTTCCATAACCTTCGTCGGCAACCAGTCTACTACAGAAAGTAATGGCAACCTTCTTCTTTTTTTTTTTTAATCATATCACCCCAAGCAAGGCGATAACGCCACTGATGCGCAGGGGGCTACGTAAGAGTAAAAGGATTGGAAAAGAGAAAGCCGGAAACCACATTCTAACCAGGAAACAAGGCATGAGCCTCTTCACCTATTCAATAGACGTGGGTGGAGTGTGAACCGGGCGATACTGCGGGGAAAATCTTCAGCCTATTCAATCATGTCTCTTTCTAGACATGATCACCCAGGCGAGTATTACGTATGGCACTTAACTGACGGACTAACTGATCAGAGTCAGATAAACTAAATGACTAAACAAATTTTAATTCCTAAGGAATACTATTTTTCTTTTAACTTGCATTCAAAAGTTAATAAAAAAAATCTTACACTGATCATTGAATAGAAACTAAGCGACATTGGCTAAAAAAAGAAGTTGAGAACAAAAAAATAGCAGTGTAATTCGGAACCACGCCACTATTATTCTACCTGCCACAACCTCAACCCCTACGTACACACTGTCTTCGAAACGTCAGCGACCGCAAAGTAAAATAAAAAAAAAAATGACAGAGTAAAGTAGGAAGCACACGCGCACACATGAACAAAAAAAAAAAAGTCGCATATCACATGTAAGTCGATGCTTCGATGTCATAAATTCAATCTCTGGACTTTTCTTCAACTGAACTGGCGTACTAGATGTCGAAATCGGCGCTGATTTACGGTCGCCCGAGGTTTGATGATATCACAAAAGGTCTCGGGTATAGACAAGAGCAGTATACAAAACGGAACACTGATTTCCGGACTATATATAAGGTGTCTTTTTGCCTGCAGCAATGTGGCAATATTAAATGGGCAAGCGATGTTGTTGCAAGCGTTTTAGTTTGGTTAGATGACGCGGCTTGCGTTCTGGAATTCACTGGCCGTCTTGACTTTAAATGTAATCTGATAAATTAATTCCCTCAATTACTGTCGTAAAGATTACACTTCATTCCGTTTTATCTTGTCTCATCTTCTCAACGGATTTTTTCTCCTTTAATACAGTTGTTGCGTGCTCAGGTTTGTTAATTTTAGCATATTCTTGATTTTTTTATTTCTTTATTTTCCAAAAAAGTCTCTTTTTATAAAACCAGAGTACAAAACACGTTACACTATTTTTTTTTATTTTTAGTTTTAGTTTTCATTTCCTATATGTAACAAAAGCCGGCTTAAATTTACGAGAGAAACCTGAAGCGTGGATGACTAGAAATTGACAATTGCGTCGGAACAAGGGGTCGTAGTTATCCTAGTGGCCTTAAATATGCTTTTTTTTTAATCATATCACCCCGAGCAAGGCGGTAACGCCACTGATGTGCAGGGGGCTACGTAAGAGTGAAAAGATTGGGAAAGAGAAAGCCGGAAACCACATCCTAAACAGGGAACAAGGGATGAGCCTCTACACCTGTTCAATAGACGAGGGTGGGGTGTGAACCGGGCGATAGTTTAGTCTATCTACTCCAATTGAAAAAAAGAAAAAAAAAGTGTAAAGGTTGGAAGAGAGAAAGCCGGAAACCACATATTATATGACTTTGTATAGTAATTTTAGTAACACCAAATATAACGAAATAATACTTACTAAATATTCTTGATCATAAAGAATAATAATAGAAGAAAATCGATAGCAGTATAATAGATTGATCGATTCGTTTTCTACGGTTTATCAACCCTTTGCAGGATATATAAAACCACACAATATTCTTAGAGTGTAAGATATATATATATATATATATATATATATATATATATATATATATATATATATATATATATATATATATATAATTACGATTGTGTTGTGGTGCAGTGGATATCGGCTCGGAACGAGAAATCGGGAAACCGAGTTCGTATTCCAGTTGAATTCCTTGCATTCACTTACGCGCAAATATCCTTGGGAAAGGTATTAATCCGTCTCTACCCTCCAGTTATGGGTTAAATAACGGAACAGGTTAGGTTCTATACTCCTGGTTGGCTGCCAGTCTACCGCAGAATGTAATGGCAACCTACTGCGGGATAATCTTCTGCTCAGTCAGTCATGCCTCGGAAGAGACATGATCGCCCAAGCGTGTATCACGTATGGCACTTAATTGACTAACTGAACATAATTCTTACTAATTAACCCATAGCCGGAGGGGGATAAGGTGGATTCATACCTATTCAGAATTTGATAAAGAAAAAACATACTATGCGGAGGTAAAGTGAGGGATCAATTCCATATTACAATCAATATATAAACTGATCCCTCATTTCATAGCCACGATAGTTTCTATACATTTATACTCCAGAGAATATAAATAAATCTAAAAGACATACCTGTGTAGCTAATCAGCATTTTATTGATTGATTGATTCGTTTTCCACGGCTTATCAACCCTTTGCAGGTTATATAAAGCCAGAAAAATATTCTTAGATTCTAATGTTTTTTGTTTTTGTTTTTTTTGTTTTGTTTTGTTTTTTTCTAATAATAATGATTTAGTTATACAAGTCTTACTAATTAACCCATAGCTGGTGGGTGAGAAGGTGGATTCATGCCTTTCCTAAATGTATTTGCGCATAAGCGAATATAACGAATACAACTAAAATTAGAACTCGGCTCTCCTATTAAAAATTCCAAGCCAGTATCTATTGTACCACTCGCACATCTAAGCTTACAGCTCCTGGTACCCCTAAGTTGTCACCCATCAAGTCCGAGTTGCTTAACTTCGGTGATCGTACGGGAACCAGTGTTTTAATGAAAGCCAATGTGTTTTTCAGTAAATTTATAACACGATATTTAGATATTTTTATTTGGATTAATTCAGCCTCATATTGGCCAATTTTCTCATTACCTTTCACCATCTTGAGTCAGTTTCATGATTCCATCCTCCCAAGACTTAGCATCTTACTCAATGGCGAATTGGTATGTATCAATTCCTGTCGAGTCTGCAAAGAAATGCGAGGTCTGCAAAGAAATGCGTGGTTCTCCTGATGGAATACGACTGAGTAATTCCGGACGTTTTTCATAGATTTCTACATGTAATCAGTCCAGCACTGAAACAGTCTGTCAGTTAAGTGTTATACGTGATACACGCTTGGGCGATCATGTCTCTTTCGGGACATGACTGACTAGGCAGAAGATTTTCCCGCTATTCTTTTCTGCGGTAGACTGATTGCCAACCAATGTTATAGAACCCAATCTGGAGGAAAAATGGATGGATTAATAACTTCCCCAAGCATATTTGCGCGTAAATGAATGCAAAAACAGAATTAAATGATTGATTTTACAAAAGAAGATCCTAATAAACAATACAGACTGGCTTATAGATCGGTTAATGGTGGCTTATTTTGCTTTGCACTACATTGTTGTAAACAATGCATTGTTTATTCTGACAATATTCAATAAACATTGGAGCCAAATATGCGGTCTTTTCTACACGTGAGTAAAATCAGTTGATATCTCGGACAATTAGTAGCAATTCTTGCCAGGTTTGCAAAGTGACATGAAGTATAGCGATGATTTGTTGAACAATAACACACTACCGAGTGGTCAATTCTTGAGGCGTTTCATCGATGCTACCTTTAATCCGACCAACTGCGATACAGCCAGTCAGTTAAGTGCCATACGTGATACACGCTTAGGCAATCATGTCTCTTTCGAGACATGACTGACTGAGCAGAAGATTATCCCGCAGAAGGTTGCCATTACTTTCTGCGGTAGACGGACAGCCAACCAAGAATATAGAAACTAACCTGTCTTAATACCTTTCCCAAGGGTATTTGTGCGTAGGTGAATGCAAGGAATTCAACTGGAATTTGAACTCGGCTCCCCGATTTGTCGTTCCGAGTCGATATCCACTGCACCACAACGCGAAAGGAGCTACTCATGCACAATCTCCTACTTCCAACAACACCAAATAAATGCAGACTGGCTTTTGGTTAATGGAAAATGTGAGATCTGACACCGTTGTGATTGAAGACAACACTCTTCCAATAGGCCAATTCGAGACACTTTTCATTGATTTCTGCTATTAATCGGCCCAACTGAGAACAGTACTAGTCTGAATTCAACGCTTGATTTTACGGGAAGGGCTCCTAGTACACAATGCTGTCCCACTCATGCCCCAGATAAACACACATCTTAGGATGCAAACTGGCATTTGGAATGTTTAACAATATTTCATTTAATTTTTCCCAGAACGTTTTCAGAGCCTGAGATTGCTCTTTTTCTTTGTTTTTTCTTTGTTTTTATTTTGTTTTTTATCTTTTCTTTCGTTTTTTCTTTTTTCTTTTTCTTTTCTTTTTGTTACTTTTTTCTTTTGTTTTAAAGTTTTTTCTTTTCTTTTCTTTTCTTTTCTTTTCTTTTCTTTTCTTTTCTTTCTTGTTTTTTCTTTTGTTTTCGTTTCTGATTTTTTTTTTGTTCTCATTTTTTTGCGTTTGAGAAGAAAATCTCAAATGGGAATCTGTCTAATAGAATTTTTCCCGATAAATCGAAAGTGTTTTTAAATGCCTTTTTTTCTTCTTTATATGTCGTGTCCCCTCATGGCGTAGGTTTCTTTTGTCCTTTATAGCACTTAATTAATATTGCCTTTCTGTTATCTCTCCCAAAGCATGTTCTGTCATCCATTTACCTAAGTTCACTAAGTATGTCAAGCGTTGTTTCCCTCTGTCTCGATTGCCTGCAATCTCTCCTGTGGGTATTAGATTTTCTAACCGTTCTTTCCTCATTATGTGCTGTAGAAATTTCAACTGTCTCTTCCTGATTTGTTTTTTGCTTCCATTTTCTCTAAAACTTCATCGTTGCTCACATAATCGATCCGCCCTTTCTTTAGAATCAGATTTCTTTTGCTTCAAGACTTTTCTTAATTTTTGAGGAGATTTTCCAGCATTCACTGCTCACATAGGAAGGCAGATATCACATAACTGTTTGGTACTTCAATAAACCAATCTTGTGCGTGAGGTCACTTATCAATTTGGAATCTGTTTCATTGATAATCTAATAAAAAACACTCAAACGACACATATTTTCGCAAGTAACGCAAGAAAAAGCTTACAGGATCTAGAGAATTAAAAGCGAAAATAAGTCTTGATGAAACCAAACACATAATATTACCTAACAACTCAATAACATCTACAACTGTAAAGAATTTATCTAAACTTAATAAAAATCTATCTATCTATCTATCTATCTATCTATCTATCTATCTATCTATCTATCTATCTAACGCTCTTATCTATCTATCTATCTATCTATCTATCTATCTATCTATCTATCTATCTATCTATCTAACACTCTTCTATATCTATCTATCTAGCTAGCTATCTCAAATCACCCATCCGCATATGCATTAAATATTTTCATCATATCTGACCCGACGTCTCTGTTATTCATCTTGGAGTTCTCGACAGGATCCAGAAGAGAATCTGCAATCTAATCGATCCCGACCTGGCAGCTCGACTCCAGCCACATTCTCACCGACGGAATGTGGCTTCCCTCTATCTCTTCTACAATCATTTTCATGGCTTCTGCTCCGACGAGCCTAGCTCACTGGTGCCCCCTCCGCAAGAATTTACTCGAGCAACCAGACTGGCAACAAGGCCCCACCTTTTCAATCAAAACAACCAAATGCAGCCGATACTTCTACTCTTTTTTTTTTCTCACACTTCCTGCCTGTGGAACTCCATTCCGTATACATGCTTCCCTGATAGCTACAATCTCCAAGAGTTTAAATGCAATGTCAATTTCCATCTTTTATCTTCTTGACTCCCCTCCTCCTCTTATTCTTTCCCCAACACTCCCTGTATCTTGTTTTCTCCATTTTCACTCTACTCTCACGCAACTCTCTTCACACCAGTATTCCTGTCTTTCTCTTAACCATTCTCTGACACCCCCTGTAACCGGTTCCTCTTTCTCTTCGATCTCTTGTTATGTAATCTTTTACTCGCCTCTTATGTAGCTCTTCTACATTTTTAATATAGGTTCTGTAAGTAAAGCATGTTCCGTAGGTAAAGATATATGTTGTGGTGCAGTGGATATCGGCTCAGAACGAGATCTCGGACAGCCGAGTTCGAATTCCAATTGAATTCGTCGCATTCACATACGCGATATCACTTGGGAAAGTTATTAACCCGTCTCTTCCCTCCACCTATGGGTTAAATAGAAAAACAGATTAGATTCTGTAGCCTTGTTTGGCAACCAGTCTAGCGCAGAAAGTAATGGCAATCTCGTGCGGGAAAATCTTCTGCTCAGCCAATCATGTCTCTTTCGATACATGATCACCTAAGCGTGTATCATGAATGGCAATTAACTGATTGAAGTAGATCAAATAAGTTTTCTTCAACTTTAAGATAAACCTTAAGACCATTTTCCCTTGAGCGTCAGTTTACTTATTGTAAACGCCAAGGAGTATTGATTGTTATCTCGTTTGATATATATTACATTTCTTGTAAGTTTTCTAAGACTCTTTGAAATTCTAGAAAGAAGAATAAACAAAATTTCTTGCTGACGTAAACTGTTTTATTTTGTCTTTTCGTGGTAACGGCAAATTTGAGAGGCTGCTCAGGAGCTGTGTCGATCAGGAATGGCCTGACGAAAAGTCGTTGGTCGGTTGACAATGAATGTACGACCGTGTTAAGCTATTTAAAAGCACACCTTTCCCCATCCACCTATCCAATAACGACGCTCCATTACAATGATAAATACATTACGGGAATGGGGTAAGAAGCTTCTTTTGAGGGAATAAGCACATGTTGCATTTAGAGATTCGTCATGTTAGATAAGAAAAGTAATAGGGAGAAAGAAAAAGGAATGTTAAATGTTGAAAGAAAATATGAAGATAAAAAAGAAGATGAACATGATAAGAAAGAAAGAAAGAAAGAAAGAAAGAAAGAAAGAATATGAAAAACGAAAGAAAGAAGAAAAATATTAAGCTAAAGAAAGAATATGAACATGATAAGAAAGAAAGAAAGAAAGAAAGAAAGAATATGAAAAACGAAAGAAAGAAGAAAAATATTAAGCTAAAGAAAGAATATGAACATAAGAAAGAAAGAAAGAAAGAAAGAATATGAAAAACGAAAGAAAGAAGAAAAATATTAAGCTAAAGAAAGAATATGAACATGATAAGAAATAAAGACAGAAAGAAAGAAAGAAAGAAAGAAAGAAAGAATATGAAAAACGAAAGAAAGAAGAAAAATATTAAGCTAAAGAAAGAATATGAACATGATAAGAAAGAAAGAAAGAAAGAAAGAAAGAATATGAAAAACGAAAGAAAGAAGAAAAATATTAAGCTAAAGAAAGAATATGAACATGATAAGAAATAAAGACAGAAAGAAAGAAAGAAAGAAAGAATATGAAAAACGAAAGAAAGAAGAAAAATATTAAGCTAAAGAAAGAATATGAACATGATAAGAAAGAAAGACAGAAAGAAAGAAAGAAAGAAAGAATATGAAAAACGAAAGAAAGAAGAAAAATATTAAGCTAAAGAAAGAATATGAACATGATAAGAAATAAAGACAGAAAGAATGAAAAATATAAAAAAAGAAAGAGAAAGAAAGAAAAAAATAGCATTGAAAGAAGAAATCAAGAACAGTGAAGAAAAAATAAAACAAAATAAAATAAAAATGAAAAACTTTTTTTTTTTAATCATATCACCCCAAACAAGGCGATAACGTCACTGATGCGCAGGGGGGCTACGTAAGAGTAAAAGGATTGGAAAAGAGAAAGCCGGAAACCACATTCTAACCAGGAAACAAGGCATGAGCCTCTTCACCTGTTCAATAGACGTGGGTGTAGTGTGAACCGGATGAACAAAAGAGAAAATATGAACAAAAGAAAAAAGAAAAGAATATGAAGCTAAAAAAAGTATATCAATGACAAGAAAGAAAGATGGAAGGAAAGAGATATGATAAAAACATGAAATCAAAGAAAGTTTTAAAAAATGAAAGAATGTAAATTATACAGCAGCTTTGAAAGATTAAAATAAGAACGACGAGAAAGAAAGAAAGAAAATAAACATGAAGACAAAAAAGAACATATTAATAAAGAAAAATGAAAGCAAGAATAGAATGAAAATATGAAGGCAAAAAAGAATATGGACACGAAAGAAAGAAAGAATATGAAAAACAAAAGAAAGAAAGAAGAAAGAAAAAGATATTAAGATAAAGAAAGAATTTGACATAAGAAACAAAGACAGAAAGAATTTAGAAAATATGAAAGAAAGAAAAATACCAGTAGATTTCAGAGAAAAAATCAAGAACGAAAAGGAAAGAAAGAAAGAAAGAAAGAACAATAGCTTTGAAAGAAGAAATCAATAATAATGAAGAAAGAAAGAAAGAAAGAAAGAACAATAGATTTGAAAGAAGAAATGAAGAACAAGAAAGAAAGAAAGAAAGAAAGAAAGAAAGAACGAACAATAGCTTTGAAAGAAGAAATCAAGAACGATGAAGAAAGAAAGAAAGAAAGAAAGAAAGAAAGAACAATAGCTTTGAAAGAAGAAATCAATAATAATGAAGAAAGAAAGAAAGAACAATAGATTTGAAAGAAGAAATCAATAATAATGAAGAAAGAAAGAAAGAAAGAACAATAGCTTTGAAAGAAGAAATCAATAATAATGAAGAAAGAAAGAAAGAAAGAAAGAACAATAGTTTTGAAAGAAGAAATCAAGAACAAGAAAGAAAGAAAGAAAGAAAGAACGAACAATAGCTTTGAAAGAAGAAATCAAGAACGATGAAGAAAGAAAGAAAGAAAGAAAGAAAGAAAGAAAGAAAGAAAGAAAGAACAATAGCTTTGAAAGAAGAAATCAATAATAATGAAGAAAGAAAGAAAGAAAGAACAATAGATTTGAAAGAAGAAATCAAAAACGATGAAGAAAGAAAGAAAGAAAGAACAATAGATTTGAAAGAAGAAATCAATAATAATGAAGAAAGAAAGAAAGAAAGAAAGAAAGAAAGAACAATAGATTTGAAAGAAGAAATCAAGAACGATGAAGAAAGAAAGAAAGAAAGAAAGAACAATAGCTTTGAAAGAAGAAATCAAGAACAAGAAAGAAAGAAAGAAAGAAAGAAAGAAAGAACGAACAATAGCTTTGAAAGAAGAAATCAAGAACGATGAAGAAAGAAAGAAAGAAAGAAAGAAAGAAAGAACAATAGCTTTGAAAGAAGAAATCAATAATAATGAAGAAAGAAAGAAAGAACAATAGATTTGAAAGAAGAAATCAAGAACGATGAAGAAAGAAAGAAAGAAAGAAAGAAAGAACAATAGCTTTGAAAGAAGAAATCAATAATAATGAAGAAAGAAAGAAAGAAAGAAAGAACAATAGATTTGAAAGAAGAAATCAAGAACGATGAAGAAAGAAAGAAAGAAAGAAAGAACAATAGTTTTGAAAGAAGAAATCAAGAACAAGAAAGAAAGAAAGAAAGAAAGAAAGAAAGAAAGAAAGAACGAACAATAGCTTTGAAAGAAGAAATCAAGAACGATGAAGAAAGAAAGAAAGAAAGAAAGAAAGAAAGAACAATAGCTTTGAAAGAAAGAAAGAAAGAAAGAAAGAAAGAAAGAAAGAAAGAAAGAAAGAAAGAAAAATAGCTTTGAAAGATGAAATCAAGAACGATGAAGAATTTCATCGAAGAAAGAAAGAAAGAAAGAAAGAAAGAAAGAAAGACGGATGAAGAATGAAAGAAAGAAAGAACGATGCAGAAAGAAAGAAGTTAGTAATCGAAATAAGCTAGTTAAATCTTTCGCTTAACGAAATAAGTTCTTGAAATGCCACACTAGTTGTCAATTCCAACAAAGATATTGGTTTGCCTCTTCTGAAACAAAAGGAAGAAAATGAAGACGAAATTTAACGCGTCATGAGCAAAACATTTTATTTGGACAATTACTTGTAATCTGCAACACTTCCTTCCATTATTGTTTTTTTAGAAAAAGTTTACAGAGAAAAATCGACTGGATATATATATATATATATATATATATATATATATATATATATATATATTGACACGAATCAATAAATTTATGAGAGTACACATATTATTCAGGTGTTGATAAAACAGTGCTCAATGTATGAAAAGAGCTATATTATATATATTTATTAATAAATATACATATGTCCCTACGTTTATGGCACGACTCGGAGTTTCATGCGTTTTGCAATCATTAGGTGCATATTTAAAACTGACAGTTTAATAGATTTGAATTTAAGTACACTCGGTGTTTATGGGAATTAAATCTTATAAAATTAAGTTACTGATTTGTTAATAACAAGATTTAAAACTTAAATATTCTAAGATTACATGTATATAAAAACTTAAATTTAAAATTAAAATATGAAATAAAATAAAATAAAAAATATTAAAATGCAGAAGAAAGTAAAGAGGCGTAAAGCATAAAACGTAAAAATTTAATTATTCTATTACATGTAGATAAAAAAATTAAAATTATAAGATTTAAATAAAAAATAAAAAATTAGAATTAAAATTAGAAATTAAACAATGCAGGCGGCTAAAATTAAAGATGCTTAATTAAAAATTAAAAATTAAATTAAAATTAAAATTAAAATTAAAAATTAAATTAAAATTAAAAATTAAAATTAAAAGTGCTTAATTCATGGGGGATAACAGAATCAAACAAGTCCAAGAATTTAAGTACCTAGGAAGTGTTCTGACAGGAGATGGAAAGAGCGACACGGAGATCCGAAGGCGAATTGGCATGACAAAGGACGCGTTCCAGAAGATGAGCAAAATACTAACACACAGGAAAATCTCAATAGAAACGAAGAAAAGAGTGCTAGACTGCTACGTGATGTCAGTTCTTCAATACGGCTGTGAATGCTGGACAATATCATCGAAAATGAGGACAAAACTGGAAACGGCCGAAATGTGGTTCTACAGAAGGATGCTACGGATATCGTGGACTGAGCATACAAGCAACGACGAAGTGTTAGAAAGAATGGCAACAAAAAGGAAATTGATGCTGAGCATCAGGAAGAGACAACTGAAGTTCCTGGGACATGCAATGAGGAAGGAGAGCCTGGAGAACCTGATACTGACTGGACAGATAGAAGGAAGGAGAGACAGAGGAAGGCAGCGGATAACATATTTGCAGGGTTTGATCAGGTGGATGACGGAACGGGGGTTGCCAGGAGCAACAGGAGCAAACATACTAAGAGCCACAAGGGATAGGGAGACGTGGAGATCCATGATCGCCTACGTCCTGAAGGGACAGGGCACATAGAAGAAGAAGAATTCATAAGTGTTAAAAGTAATATTTGAAGGGGAAAAAAGAAAGGGAGAATGTAAGGAAGAAAGAAGGAAAGAAACACACGTATATCAATCTGGGTCTAAGAATTTAAGTATATTTTTATATGACAGCATGTGGTCATTAAAGACATTTTTTTATAAATAAATTTGAATTCTTGAGATGGTTTAAGATGACAAGTTTTTCAAAGAGGCGTAGATTACAGTTATCTTCTTTTTCATTGTTTTGTTTAGATTTAGTTCAATATTCCTAATAATAATTGGGTTCTTATTGTTGTTTTTTAATTTTCAGTAATGTGTGGATAAAGCAGTACTTTTGCTGTATTTACAGTTTTTTAAATATTCAAACATTCCATGTGCATAAAAATGTAGGGAAAATTAAAATTTTAAATAAAAATAAAAATGAGATAAAATATAATAAAATAAAAAGGAAAAGAAAAATTAGTTGGTAAATTTTTTTTTTTTTTTTTTATAAGCGTTTCACCCCGAGCAAGGCATGTTACTGCCACTACTGCGCAGGGGGCTACATAGAGTGGAGAAAGGATGATTAAATATAGGAAATGTCAGAGGGTGGGTGATAGGCGGGTAAGGATACCAAGAATGAGGGTTGGGTAGATGAGAGTGTTCTGAGAATAATTGGGAGTTAGTGTGATAGGAGGTGTCTATTGACCCTACATTTAAACACCTGGAGATTGTAGCTGTCGGGAAAGCAGACTTAAGAATTAAGAATTAGGAATCAAAAATTTAAGGAGCAAAAATTAAAAGGGTTTAATTCATAATTGTTAAAAGTAATATTGCGGGGGGAAAGAAAGAAAGAAAGAAAGAAAGAAAGAAAGAAAGAAAGAAAGAAATAGGCAAACGTATAGAGGAATCTATATCAATCTGGGTCTAAGACTTTAAGTATTTTTATATGACAGCATGTGATCATTAAATCCCCTTTTTTTTTTGTTAAGTAAATTAGGATAATATGGTTTAAGATGACAAGTTTTCTAAAATGCATAATTTACATCTATCTCATTTACCGTTGTAAGGTTTGGATTTAGCTACGATATTCCAAGTAATAATAGGGTTGTTCTTGTTTTTTAATTTCCAATAATATATGAATAAAATAGAACTTTTGCTGCATTTACTGTTGTGTAAAGACAACATATGATTGTTAAATCTTATGTTTCACCTGTTAGATGTGCTTCCAAAGTAAAATTTAGCATCATTATGATCCGAATGAATTCGAGCTTTATAAACAATACTTTCGGATATACATTGGCCATTCAAAGGGCAGGTTTTATTTTTTCGGCAGTCGCATTTATTTTTAGAAGGGTCATTGTTGTTATTAGTAGGGTGACGGATGTTGTTTATGTGGGTCAAATATTTATTTGATATCATATTATTATTATGTTGTGAAATACATTTATCTATATTCTTAATGCAACTATAACTGACTTTAACGTTGTTTTTGTTGAAGATTTTTTTAGAGTGGGTTAATAGTAGAAATGTTTACGAATTAAGTTTAGGAAGAGTTTACCAATATTAATTTGGACGTTACTACTGAAGGGTGGGTTAAAGCAAATAATGTTACGTTTACGTGATTTCTGCTTGTTTCTGCCTACCTGCTAAAGTCGCAAATTTCTTAGATGTTACCTTTGATCTGAGCAGTGGTCTGTACAAACCGTACACCAAGGACTTTTAGTGGATAAGAAATTAATTAAAATCAACTTCACTTCAACAAAAATTTAAAACGATGTGTGAAATTCTGGTTTTCCCAAATAGAAAATGGATTGACCATGTGCTTAACGAAAAAGTCGAAACCAGATTTCGCAAGTATGATTTTTGACTAATGGGAGCGACTTGTAAGACTTGAAAGGACTTAGCGATCCAGTGCGAAATTCAAAAGAACATATAAATGACTTCGCAGCGTCAGAGACTGAGAGATGGGAGCAGCGAAAGAGAGACACACATCTAAAATGTAACTTCAAACTTCAAGCGACCCGGACATTGTCCTCTTTCTCGTTTTCCTTATCTCTTTCAACAATTACTACTACGAACATTTTGTACGAACTCTACCCTTAACCTCTTAATAATGTTTCTAATTGAACATTAACTTCTACAACTTGTGTTATTCTTTCCTTATAATAAATTTCTATTTAAAATGCAAAATGTATATTTTATTCTTCTTACGCAATTCCACACAATTCCACATATTCCATATATTCCAACCTGCCGACAACCAAACTTCTGATGAAAACTTTCTGATGATAATTCTGCATTAAACTTGTAAGCTGTAGGGAGATCGGTTAAGTCTGACACAAGGCCGAATCAAAGAAACATTAACTAGCTCCCTACGCTACACTGGTGACTCCATACGTTCAAGGAACACACACCCCCACGCTACAGACTCACATAATTATGCATGCATCAATAAGGAATCAAATTACTCCCTGAAAATAACTAACAATCTACAAAAGTCCATCCAATTGCGTTTAAGTACCAACTTTAGTAATAAGGAAATTTTGACAATTCTAAAATTAAATACATTAATGTTTTAGAAAAACGTAAACTCAACACTATTTTAGAATACACTATAAAACAGCTTTCGAAATTGGTTCAAGAATCTATTTTCATAAACAGTTGAAAATGAATTTGATATTCATTAAATGCTTCAAGCTTGAACTAAACCAAGCAGAACAACTTAATTTCTCGAAGGGGGAATTTTCCAGCATTGTCCAGTCATTATCAGGAAGAGTCAGTTGTTGATTCCGTGCTCTGCTATTATGAGGCACCTGATGACAAAATCATCAGTGTACTGTGGTGTACTGGGAGTACTTGGTCTTTCTTTTTTGTAGATCGTGCTCGAAATTACATCCCAAAGTGTTTGAGACAATTTTCATTGTCTAGCTATTCTTTCCTGTTTAAACGCAAAGAATGGCTAATAAGACTTAATTTAACCTTTATATAAATTCTATATTAATAATTACAGTGCATTTGTGTTTTATTTTTTAGTCAGAATATACATTTATCTTATTATCGTCGATCGCGTTTTTGATAAGTTCACTCTCGATGTTTTTTTTCTCTTGTATTAAATATCACTTCCTACTTTTTCTTTCATCTGTTTGAAGAAAATAGGTTTTGCTTTTCTTTCGGCTTTTGATTCAACTATTCCTATGAGCAAATTTCTTTTCACATGAAAGCAGTGTTAAGTTCACAATGATATTGCCTAACAACTGAACATTTAGAAAATTATGTAAAACTCAAAGTAACAAAGCATGTTACCGATATTGAGCAATTGGCTAAGACTATGCAAGGCCAAGGCTCCCATTGATAATAAAAACTTTATGCTGTTGACCCACCGAATGATTTTAAAACCCTAAAGTCAGCACACAGTTAACAAAAGGTTGCCGACTCTTGATCGAGTTAATTACTCGTCTTTTGTTGTTCTCACTCTTTAATAATGTTGCTCTCTTTCTTATTCTTTCACACTCAGTAAACACTTGCGTTTTAGTGACTTGACTGCTTTGCATGGGGTTATCATTAAAATTAAGAAAAATTTGGGAAACAGTTTTTTCTGAGGTAAGACATGGTAAAAATTACAGGCTTGCACATACGGCATATTGTTGGAAAATCCTTGGTTGTTATATTAAAGACTATCAACTTATTATTTAAAATTAATTAATCATAAGGAATTGATTTAGCAAAACTAATATGACATCAGTGTCAAAACCGTTTTTTTTTTTTGTTGTTTTATTTATTTATTTATTTATTTTTTGTTTTGTTTTGTTTGTTAGTGAACAGGACCAGTACAGGGGCGGATTTGTGTATCATTAAGTTACTTACTTGATTATAAGACGCATACACGGTGTCCATATACCATGTTTACGACGTGAACTACGATAAAAATATAAGAGGCAAATACTAACCATGGCATAGAATAATTTTTAAATTTTAGATTAATTTTTAAGTTAGAATTGGTGGAACTAATGAATCTAGTGTATCAGAGAATATTCCATAGAAATCGCGATAGAACAGCAAGAGGCTTGCCGCGTTTCATTTGTGGGAAAGATGTTTTAGGGTGATACAGGGAGCCGACAATTTTTCCAGCATCTTTAGCGATGAATGAGGTCTTGAGTTGAGTTTAAGCCCCAATAGGCACTCAAAGAACGGAGGCTTCCGTCCATCGTAATTGGTCAAAGTTCTGGATCTGACCGGCAATAATGGGATATCATTAGTTTGGTTTTCAAAGCATTGGGTGTAACCAGCTAGGTTTTTCTCCCAATTAGCTTCTAGTTAGGTCAGAGGGGAAATTAGCTTCAAATCTCTGGTTGTTTAGACTTTCGAAGTTGTATTGCGTAGTAGAATTCTTGGAGACAGTTTGTATTGGCTTAAATGTAAGCTTTAATCAACTCTGAATACAAGCAGAGTTCTCTTGAATATATGTATTCAGGAAAGATCAGTTAATGGGGGAAATTTATCATGCTACATTCTCCCCTACCCAATTCTTATGGAGGAAAGAAATTTTTGAATGGAGAAGATATTCTTTGTTGTCTGTAAGGTCATGAATGATTTCCGGAAGCATGATGAGGTCCTTCCTCGTTCCCGCTCGAACTGGATTTAATCCTGCTGTGTTTTCTTAATCTACGAGTGACTTGCTCGTTCTCTGAAGTATCGGTAGGTAGGTAGGTAGGTAGGTAGGTAGGTAGGTAGGTAGGTAGGTAGGTAGGTATGCTCTCTTCTGAGAAAATCAGTTCGTCGCCACTCAAGAGATCAGAGCTCAAGGGTTCCTTATAATCTTCAGAAGGAAACCATCTATCTATCTATCTATCTATCTATCTATCTATCTATCTATCTATCTATCTATCTATCTATATTCATTTCTATCTATCTATCTATCTATCTATCTATCTATCTATCTATATTCATTTCTATCTATCTATCTATCTATCTATCTATCTATATCATTTCTATCTATCTATCTATCTATCTATCTATCTATATTCATTTCTATCTATCTATCTATCTATCTATATTCATTTCTATCTATCTATCTATCTATATTCATTTCTATCTATCTATCTATCTATCTATCTATCTATCTATCTATCTATCTATCTATCTATCTATCTATATTCATTTCTATCTATCTATCTATCTATCTATCATTTCATTTCTATCTATCTATCTATCTATCTATCTATCTATCTATCTTCATTTCTATCTATCTATCTATCTATCTATCTATCTATTCATTCTATTTCTATCTATCTATCTATCTATCTATCTATCTATCTATCTATCTATCTATCTATATTCATTTCTATCTATCTATCTATCTATCTATCTATCATTTCATCTATCTATCTATCTATCTATCTATCTATCTATCTATCTATCTATCTATCTATCTATCTATATTCATTTCTATCTATCTATCTATCTATCTATCTATCTATTATTCATTTCTATCTATCTATCTATCTATATTCATTTCTATCTATCTATCTATCTATCTATATTCATTTCTATCTATCTATCTATCTATCTATCTATCTATCTATCTATCTATCTATCTATCTATCTATCTCTTCAAAACCTTGACAATCTTGACAACTAGTAGCTCCACTTGATCCACCATTGGTCCGTTTTTAGTCAGTTCAATGTCTTTTATTAATATAATACTTGGTTTCGAGAGCCAAGAAGGTAGAAATGCTCCAGTCGAACTTCTTTAAAACGTAGAGGAATTGTTTATGAGATGTTGCGTTAATTGTTGTGCATAACAACGTTTTAATGGTTGTGCATAACAACGTTTTAATGGTTGTGCATAACAACGTTTTAATGGTTGTGCATAACAACGTTTTAATAGCATGCAAGGCCTTTGGGAGTAATTATTCCCAATTCCCTACAGCTACTCTTTTATCAACAGCTTCTACAATTTTCTAGATTAATCTATTATACTTCTCGCACTTGCCATTACTTTGAGTGTTATATGATGTTGCTCTCCTGTAGCTACACCTTGCCCTTGTACGAATCACCGAACGCGTTTGGACATAAATCGCCTCTGTCCGAGTGAATATACGCGAATAGCTCAAAAACGGCAAAAATTGAGCAAAGTGATTGTATGACCGTTGTAGAGGATACATCTAGGCAGGGTATTGCGAAAGAAATTTTTCGGGGTTTCAACAATGGCATAGGCTTCTTTCTCTATTGCAGAATGTGTTCGTTCAGATTTAGACAGCGTTTGGGTAAAAACGTCTATTAGTCTCCTGAGGGAACTAAAGCGCATTTTAAGGCGTCTGTCTCTAGTACCAGAGGTAGGATACGATCGGGCGTAGTAATGGCTGCTTTCGCTATGCCTTTCTTAAACGCGTTAAGCGCTTTCTCTACTAGAGATAACGGGGATTTTGCTACAGTTGTTAGAAGGTGGATTTTTTCTTAAAACGACGGTTTCCAGTGAGTATCGCGTGTAGAGCGGGTAAATCTTTTGGGACCGGACACACCAGGATTTTTTATTGGAGGCCACAACCTGTACAACATAAGATACGCGGACGAAACAGTACTGATTGCGGACACGGAAAGGAAACTGCAAGATCTCATACAGAAAGTAGCAGTGGATGATATTCTAGTTTGGCGTCAGACCGGTTAGGGATAATAATAAGTTTCTCTGGGTAGTTGATTTTCTAGGCGCTGCTTAGATGTGACACAAAGCTGAGAGTATGAGGTACCGAGGGAAGCTCAAACTTACTACTCAATTGTAATAGGTATGAAGATATAGGGAGACGGTTAATGTTTATTAATACGGCCTTGTGTCATACATAACCGAACTCCCTACAGCTTAGGGATTCCATTCGTTATTATCATCAGAATTATCAGAAGGTTTTCATCAGAAGGTTGTCGGCAGATTGGAAAGTGTGGATTAGTAGAATAGTGGAATAATAAAATATATTTTTTTCATGTTCAAATAGAAATTTATTGATAGAAAGGATAACATAAGTTTTAAAAGTTAATGTTCAATGAGAAAGTTAAGGGTATCAAGCGTTTGTAGTTGTAATTTGTTGGAAAAAGTTCATGCGTGCGTTTTTTTTTTGTTTTTTTTTAATCGTATCACCTCGAGCAAGGCGGTAACGCCACTGATGTGCAGGGGGGCTATGTAATAATGAAAAGATTGGAAAAGAGAAAGCCGGAAACCACATCCTAAACAGGAAACAAGGGATGAGCCTCTTAACCTGTTCAATAGACGTGGGTGGAGTGTGAACCGGGCGATGTATGTATGTATGTATGTATGTATGTATGTATGAGCGTTTGTTTGGTAGGAATGTCTTTAAATGGCTAAGAAGTAAAAGGAATCAACACACGAGAAGGAAGAAAAAAGAGAACAAGGTGCGACGTGACCTTACGTCCGGGTCGTGGTTGAAGTTTCTCTCGTTACATTTTAGCTTGTTGTCGCGCTACTCCCATCTGACTGATAGAAGTCATTTATAGTGATTTAGATTTTTCGCACTGGATCGCTAAGTCCTTTTTGGCCTTGCAAATCGCTTCCATTGGTCAGAAAATCAATTTAGCATCTACTCGCGAAATCCAGTTTCGACTTTTTTTTTAAGCACATGATCAATCCTTTTTCTATTTACCTAAACCAGAATTTCACACGTCATTGTTAATTTTTGTAAAAGTAAAGAAGAAAGTTGCTTTTAATTCTTAATTTCCTATCCTACAGGTACTAGCGCGTCAAGCTTGTTAGCCATTACACCACGTTGAGGTGCCCAAAGTTTCTCTGAATAGAGTAGATTAGCCATTATCAAAATGTTTGAAAACGAGAATTCATTAAATTATAATAGAATTATTAGAAACATTTTGTATTGGCTTAAATGTAAGCTTTGATAAACTCTGGTTACAAGCAGAGTTTTCCTAAATAATTCATTAATGGGAGAAATGGATCATACCACACACTGTTGTAACATCAGCAGAGATATGCACAAATGATCGGAGTATCTTAGACAGATTATTTATGTAAAGTAGAAAAAGGGTTAGTAAGGGAGACAATCCCTGGGAGACTGGCAGTTAACATCTACCTTCAAGAACCCACCCGTTAGGAAGGGCTTGATAACTGATAAAATTCTTCCAGTGATCCCATAGCTAGGAAACTTGTGCAGTAATCCTTTATTTAAACTTATTTATAAATGGAACTCTGTGTGTGTGTGTGTGTGTGCGTGTGTGTGTGTGTGTGTGTGTGTGTGTGTGTGTGTGTCCGTTACCCATAGACTCCGAAACGGCTGAACCAATTTTCTTGAAAATTTACACAGTTGTACTATAAGCGTCTGCGAGTGTTCTTATCTAGGTTTTGTGTCGAGGTACCCCCAATAAATATCGAAAATCGATAATCGAAAAAATCGGGTTATAGAAGGTATGGTCCGATTTTAATCAAATTTGATACACTCATAGACAAAGACATAAGAAACGATATTCAGAAGTTTCAAGGTTGCAGTTCTTACAATAGTGCAGAAAATCGATTATATATATATATATATATATATATATATATATATATATATATATATATATATATATATAAGGCAAGATGTTTGTGTGTGTGTGTTTATCTGCCTGTATGTCTGTATTTTTTTCAGCCATTTTATTTTAGTTTTTGCTTCGGGTTTGGCTCTAAGTAAGTATAATTGTAGTTCTCAGTTTTAGCCATGATACCATTTGATCAGAGGACTTATTTAGCCTTCAAAATTCAGTTTACAATGAAAAAAACTTATTTGATATCGATACTAGAAAATCAAAATTTGACTTACATCCACTCATTTTACTTTCAGTCTACGGTTTCTCTGTAACTGGAAACAACTATTGCTTTTTAGTCTTTCGTGCCAACGTCCAAAGAGTCTGAGCTCCAGGACCATGGATTAGTTTTAAAGCTTTCATTACACCCGAGCAACGCCGGGCTATTTGTCACTAAATATGAAACCAAATGATAAACAATTTGATTATATTGACGGATTTGATTTTTTTTAATTTGATTGCTGGTGTACTGGATGAAGCATTTATTCGAGACACTAACGTCGTCTTTTAATTTTTGTTTTTTAGTTAGAAACTTGTTTATTTTAAGTGAACGTTATGTAACACTACTTTTAAAAAATGCACCTAGTATGGGTTACACGTCGTCTCTACTTTGAACAAAATTCAATGCATGCACAATGAGGAATTGCTGAGTCATTCTGAAAATAATCTTCGAATGATATCGGTGTTCATCGGCAAGTTCTTGTCAAACCGTACCATCTCGTCCTCATTTCGCAAATCGCACCCAGTTTATACATTATGTTTACGTTTATTTATTATTGATTATAATCAACTATACAAGTAATATCATTGTTATAATTTATGGTAATGATATACTCGGATCATCAATTTTAAGTAGTTTTAATTTTTATATGTACACTTATTGTGTTTATTTCGATAATAACTAATAACCTTTAAAAAAAAGTTCACGGCACACCAACGATCCTTTTTACGACACACCAATATGCTGCGGCACGCCAGTTGAAAATCACCGATCTAGATGGTTTTTTTTCTCTTAGATAAACAATTTAAAGTAGTTTTACTTTTGATTTTGTACACTTACTGTGCTTTGGACTTATTTCGAAAATAATTTAATAAGCTTTAAAAAATTTTCGCGGCAGGCTAACGATCCTCTCACGACCCACCAGTGTGCCGCGGTACGCCAGTTGAAAACCACTGATATAGATGACTTTTTCTAAGTCTTTTAAGCAAACTACAGGTGACTGATTGACCTTTAATTTTTCCTGAAAGTTCACAATAGTGCATCTACACTTTCCTTCGAAATTTCCTTCAAATAAAGAATTTTCAAATTCTGAGGTCTTCCAGAACGTTCTTTGTCCCTATGTTGAAGATCTATGGAATTTGACAAATCGTAAGGATGTGTGTATTTTAGGTGAAGATGTTCACTCAATATGCACATCAAGAAGATAAAAACAAGCAACACTTGAGTTCCTACATCATCAGTCGCTACATTCTTCTTCGTGTGCTGTGTCCCTTCAGGACGTAGACGATCATGGACTTCCACTTGCCTCTGCATCTTCTCACTCTCAATAATTTTTTCTCTTCTAAGCCCCGCTCCGTCAACCATTTGCTCAGACCTAACAAGTATATCTTGTCCTGCTTTCCCCTAGCTCTTCTTCCATTTATCCGACCTGTGAGTATCAAGTTCTCCAGGCCTTCCTTCCTCGTTACATCTCCCAGGAACCTCATTTGTCTCTTCCTGATATTTATTATCAGTTTTCTTCTCGTTTTCATCCTTTCCAACATCTCATCGTTGCACATGTTCTCTGTCCATGGTATCCTCAGCATCCTCCTGTAAAACCACATTTCTGCTGCTTCAAATCTCTCCTTCATCTTTGATGAGATCGTTCAGCATTCACTTCCGTACAGAAGGACAGATATCACATTGCGATCCAGCACTCTTTTCTTCGGTCTACATTATCAGTCGTTTACTCCATATTGTTGCACGTTGCATATCAACATGAGATTATTTTCATGTTAATTTGCTGAGCTGACTGTTTCATGCAGGATTTTGAAATTTCCCCACGGTTGATTCTTAATTCTTTCTGCAATAGACTGGTCAACTACCAAAGCTGTAGTACCTGGTCTGTCCTGCTATTTTAGCAGGACAGACCAGGTACTATAACTATGGGAAGAATAAATGGATCTATACCTTAATAAATGGATTCATACCTTTCCCATTAATGATTGTAATGAATTCGACTGGAATTTGAACTTGACTCTTCGCCTTCTCAGTCTAAACCGCTATCTCTATAACTCTATCCATATATCCTGAATTTCTACTCCAGTCGTTTATTCTATTTTCTTAGTGAATCAAAATTTTCAATGTCTCTTGGATATGCTTGTTTTTCTTTTTGGTTCAGAAGTTCAGATAACAATTGTTAAGATAGTCAAGCTCAAGTCAGCTTTGCGCTGATTTGGAACGACCAATGCACTTCATGAGTAGGGTTTCAAAACATGTCCGTACGATGTCGTTAGACAGTGGAAATGAGATTTTGTCCTTTCCAGAAGTGGAGGTCATAAAATCTCTTACCTTTCAGGTTTCTTTATAACTTACATCATAGGAAAATAATTTTCTGTTTTTTATTCATTTATTTATTTGTTTTATTTAATTTTCTGACATATCTTTTTTATTTCATCTTCATCAACCATTTCCAACAAATACTTCACCTGAAAAAGTGAACTTGTTCTGAAATATGAAAATTATTGTGTAGTGATATTAGGCCATTGATATAAACCATTGTAATAACAAAATTACAATATATATATATATATATATATATATATATATATATATATATAGGTAAGTCAAAAATCATGCACATTTTCACCATAACATTTCTTTAGGTTTATCATACTGATTTTTCATGCATGCTTATAGTTGACAGTGTGGTGGCCACGTGATTAAAATTTGTTTGATTAGACCAGCTTTCTTGTTGCTGTTACAATGTAAACATGGGTGCTCCATTAGCAGTGTGCATCAAGGAAGAACAACTGAAATTGTTACAATATTTAAACTATAATAATCTCTAATGAACTAAGTGCATTAACAGTTATAATCGTCTCTATTTATGTCAGTTGATATTTTGAATTTTTTTTTTACTAATGTTCGCCCAATACAAGGCCCAAGAGTAACACAAGGTAGAGTGCTACTGTATGGAGTTGCATTAGTGTAACAAAGAGCAAGATAACAGAAAAGATAGACAGCTAATTCTAGACATGAAGAGGTCAAGATTTAATTAGCGAATAATATTTTAGAGTTCAGGCAGAAACATTAGAGATGAAGTAAACTATAGAAGGACCCGGAAGCCCAATCCGAAACAGGAAACAATGGACAAACCACTTGTCCACAAAAATTTATAAATACAAAATTTGTTTTCATAGTTATTGCTTTGTAATATGGTAAATAATAAATATTTTATTAGATAGCTTGTGGTGATACCGACCAAGCAAAAGCGAGGGACCGGATGTTTGCACGCTAACGACCAGAAAGCAAATGGCCAAAACTCGTCGGTGCGCATCCGGGTTCACGCAGGTTGAAAACAAAAAATTAATTAAATATTAAATTTCCAGTTTGCGAGCCTACGCGAATTTTATTTATCGGCCAATGGGAAGCCCAGAATCAAATACGGATATGAATTTCCAAATGATCACCTGCGATCCAAAAAGTCGAAATAAAAAGCCGATACAGAAAGCATCGCGAGACAGACCGACGCAGACAGATACACACGGACCGACTCGAGAGAGATGAGAGTAATTAGTAGCCCTCTTGACCAAGTCAAGTGGCTTAATATGCTCGTCGCCTTCACCTCTCTTTTACTTCGTCCCTGTCTCAAAACTACTTACTGACCTAAAGAGCGGCTTACTTACAACACTCCCACATTGCTAAGCATTCTCTTTTCAGCATTTTATTGCCATGAACATTTTAACGTCCGTTGGGCCTATACTTCAAGGATTACTTTAATTGTAAAAACCTTAATTGATATATGTATATATAAAATGTTATTTTTCAACTCAATTTGCTTTTCTTGGTTTATAATCATTTTATGACTTATAATGGGCTATCTACAACGAGACCAAATTCCGTTAATCTGCAACAATATACAACTACTCTCCCCACTATAAACTGGAAAGGAATGGATAACCCACTATAAATTCACATGTTTTTATAATCTTATAAATATATTCTTTTTTGTAAATAAGTAATCTAATAAATAGTGTTTAATTCTTTTTGTTGTAAATTCTTGAAAAAAAGGAAATTAAATAAATCCAGTATAATGTTTAAGTTTTATTAAAATTCCAAAAATAGCTTTGAAAAATTAAGTTTGTAACAAAAATTGATTGAAAAAGCTAAGAAAGAAAGGAAAAAGAACATGAAGAGAAAGAAAGAAAAGAATAAAAAGAGAAAGAAAAAAAAGAAAGAATAAACATGAAAGAAAGAAATTATTTAACATGAAGAGAAAGAAAAGGAAACAAACGGGAATAGAAAGAAATAAGATTAAACGTGAAGAAAAAGAAAAGAAAAAAGAAAAGAAATAAACATGTGGACAAAGGAAATGAACAGGAAAAGAAAGAAAGACAAGAAAGGAAGAAATAAAAAGAAAAAACATGAAGATGAAGAAAGAATTGACTAGATATGAATAGAAAGAAAAGGAAAAGAATAAACAGGAAAAGAAAGAAAGAAAAATAATAAATATGGAGAAAGAAAAACTAAACCTGAAAAGCAAGAAAGAAAAAAAAAACACTAAAAATTCAAGTAACATTTGTTTTAAATCATTTTATTGAAGAAAAAAGAAAACGTCAGAATTGTTTGGTCTCTTGGATTTGATGAAAAATGATTCTGGCCTTAAAACTGATATGTTCTTTTTGATTAACAAATGCAATTGCTGAAAAAGCAGACAGATGTGCGCGAACCGTTAAAAAAAATAAAATAAAAAGACATCGCCATTGTTATAACAAGGGAGGCAACTCATAAAATATTGTGAAGAGGCAGGCTACGGATGGTGTTAGGATTTCGTGTGGCTGAAGGAAGGAATGAAAACGTTCTCAATGAGAAGATTTTAAATATACCCACCATTGTCAAATAAATTATATAAACACATTTGCATATGCAATATTTGTTGGCCTATAAGCCACACTTTGTTTTAGCTCTCAAATCAAATAACCAAATACTAAACTTCATCCCTTGAAGTGTTTAAAAAAGGCTTAGAGACAAGAATATGAATATATATATATAGGAAAGAATATTAATAAAAAGTTTTGAATTTAAAAATGTACTTTTTTTTAACAGTATTTGTTTATTTTTATTATATTTTATATTTGACTGTCTCTTCATCAGAAACAAGTGATTTTTAAATTTGAATTAGAAACGTATTTCACGATAGCGTATCGTGAAATACGCTTCTAATTCAAATTTAAAAATCACTTGTTTCTGATGAAGGACCGAGGGCGGTCTGAAATATAAAATATAATAAAAATAAACAAATACTGTTCAAAAAAAGTACATTTTTAAATTCAAAACTTTTTATTAATATTCTTTCCTATACATATTAAGACAGTATACGTGGATGATCATCACTATATATATATATATATATATATATATATATATATATATATATATATATACATAGTTACTTA
This sequence comes from Ascarosepion bandense, assembly GCA_037127315.1. Taxonomy (NCBI): domain Eukaryota; kingdom Metazoa; phylum Mollusca; class Cephalopoda; order Sepiida; family Sepiidae; genus Ascarosepion; species Ascarosepion bandense. The sequence goes on along the minus strand of JBBBDQ010001127.1, from coordinate 9,074,142 downwards.
AATTAATAAATACACCCATGTAGAAAAATATTCAGGTGTTAATAAAACAGGTCAGTGTAGAAACAGAGCCATTATATAGCAATATATATATATATATATATATATATATAATCCTACGTCAATGGCATGACTCAGAGTTTCATGTGTTACAGTCATCAGGTGCATATTATGAAGCAGTTCATAATGTGCACCTGATGATTGTGTAATATATGATACTCCAAGCTAGTCATGTCATTGACGTAGGATAATATGCATATTTATATGTGTGTGTGCTAAAGATCAAATGCAGATCAAATATGGATCAGAATCAGACAGAATAAAATAAACATTTCCTATTTGTTATCTTATCTAATTACATATATATATATATATATATATATATATATATATAGGACGAAAATCTAAGGGTGAGCCAACAACCTACCACGGTTTTGCTTAACAGCTCGTCAGGGAAAATTGGGAAAAGGCTTAGAAATTATGCAGCATATATATAGAATTTCAGCTTAAACAAATTGAGCTCTTTATTGTTAAGGTTTTTGTCTTGGGGTTTTTTCTTCCTCACGAATGCTTGACTTTTTTTCAGGTATTTCATTTGTTTCTTTTTTTCTTCCCCTTTTCCCTCTGGGTTTGTTCCCGGTGGGTTTCAAGAAGTGCTTAATTGTAGTTTAATTATTGATAATCTTGACAGAATTAGTTTTGTCGATATTGGTATTATAACTATAAGTAATATATATATAATTAGTTAGTTTTTGGTCATAATTAAATTAGACCAGTACATAGCTGTATTAAAAAGTGTTCAATACAATTATATTGTAGAACTTTTTAATATTTCTCATTTAGAAACAAGTTATTTTGCAACCCAGTTTTTTACGTTAGAGTGTCTTCAGATGATTTACAATAACTGATTTTACCATTTTTCAAGCTCTTACATAACAGGGATCTTTTATAAACGCACAATTTTCAAAATTAGGAGAAGTCACTTTAGGGTCTTAGAACACTTTCATTCTTGATTGTATGACACTAGAGTAGGTATATATCGGTATGGTTACACATAATATGGTTGACATAATTTGTTCTTACATTTAATAATTTATTTTCGTCTGGGAAAAACATCATAACAGCCAATTTTTCCTCCTGGCATAATCTTCATATTTTACCACCATTGTAAAGTATGGTTATTTTTTACTATGCTCCAAATTATATCGAGGACTTTTCTATACTTACCATTTTAATTTCTACATGTGGCTAGGTTTGAGGTTTTCCAGTTTAAATGTAGACTTATGGTTATTCCATCTAACTTTAAAACTGTCTTTAGTAGATCCTAAATATGTTTTGCTTTGACCATTTATGTCATATACTTTTGCTTTGTAAACAATCCCTTTTTATATTACAAAGCCTGTTGAGTGGTCATGTGTGTGTGTGTTTACATGTATGCACACAGGTTTCATTGAAGATGACTGACAAGGCACCAGGATTAACATTTTTATTACATTTTTTGTATTCATACAACAGATTTCTATTTTGTAAATGGAGTGTATAAGAACTATCCAAATGATTTTGGTATCTGAGGGCTTTCAACTAATCTGTTAGCCATTATCAAGGATTTTTTTTTTGTATGAATATGAAAATTTTATTTTAATTTATTTTGTACTCAGAATTTAAAACATTTCTACTGCTATAATTTTTTTTTTAATCTATATATTCAAACAAAAAAATATATCCTTGATAATGACTAACAGATTAGTCAAAAGCCCTCAGATATCAAATTCATTGCAATCAATCACAGTACCTTGCCAATGAAACTTGTACAAAAAAGTGATTGCTGAACAAATACAAAATCACACACACACACGCACACACACACAAACTTGGAAGAAATCAACAGCTCAAAGGAAAAAAAAAAAGCCTACTTAGAATCCCACACTGGGAAAAAAAAGTGTTCAATACCTTGTGTTGCGGCAGAACTTAATATTTATAAACTGATTCCCATTAGAACATGAACAACCACAACAAAAAGTTTCATGCATGCATGAATGAAACTTTTAGTTGTGGTCATTCATGTTCTAGTGGGAATCAGTCTATATATATATATATATATATATATATATATATAGAGAGAGAGAGAGAGAGAGAGAGAGAGAAAGAGGGGGGGATAAAGAGAGATACAGAAAATAGTACCTCACCACCCATAGAATTACTAACTGTAGTTTTATTTAAAACTGCTTAGCCCAATCAGCAAAACTTTCATGTTTAAAACTTTCAACTAAAACGACTTTTTTTGAGTAGATTTCAAATGAGTGAACATTTAAAACAAGAAAAAAAAAGAGAGACGGGCTTAGAAGACGGTTTTAATAAGCCCCGCCAAATTTTATAAATTTATCCCTATCACCCATATTAGCCACAATTTTTATCCACATACCCATGGCAATTCAAAACTACTATGCCTATGACCTTGTCAGGCTTAATCAAATAATCAAAATTCATTACAATATAAAGATTTAACAACAAAGAGATCATGCCGTCATTTGAATTTAGAATAATCACGATGGGTACCAGCATATACATGGACATGGTTATTAAATCACATCAAGATGCTCAAATGATTTTTTTAAACGTAGCTTAGATGTGACACAAGGTAGAAATTGTGAGGAACAGTGAGGAACAAACTCACTCTTCAGTCATAATTTATCTAGTGAAATAAGCTTCTTAACCATTACACTACATTGCTCAAAGAAAGTTTCTAAGCCTAGCTTCGATGTGACACAAGGCCAAAATATGGGGCAAACAGTAAGGTAAAAAATAACTACTCAGTTATAATTAATCTATTGAGACAAGCTTACTAACCTTTAAACCACATGAAAGTGCCGTAAAGGGCTTTCTCAGTGTAGTTCAGATGTGGCACAAGGCCAAAAATATGGAGCAACTGGTGAGGAAAAAATTACTACTTAGTCATAATTAATCTAGTGAGACGGCCGTCCTAACTAATACATGTCAAAGTACCGTAAAGAGATTTCTAAATGTAGCTCAGACAATGATGGTGATGATATACATGCAATAAAACACTCGCATAAGAGTTATCTCCCTTACCTGATCGTTTACAGTCAGACATTTGAATCAGAGAAGGGGCCTCTTGGCAATTATATACGTTTGTTTTGATATGATAGAACTTAGACAGAAAATCCCCCCAAAAAGTCACACTGTTCAATACTACAAAAAATATTATAAGTGTATATATATATATATATATATATATATATATATATATATATATATCGAAAAGCAGAGCGTTAGGCAACCAGTTTTAAATGATAACATATATTTTCTTTTTAATCATATCACCCCAAGCAAGGCGGTAACACCACTGAAGCGCAGGGGGCTACGTAGGAGTGAAAAGATTGGAAAAGAGAAAGCCAGAAACCACATCCTAAACAGGGAACAAGGGATGAGCCTCTCCAACTGTTCAATAGACGTGGGTGGAGTGTGAACCGGGCGATAGTTTAGTCTATCTACTCCAATTGAAAAAAAAAATAAAGAAAAAGGAAAGAGTGAAAAGAATGACATGGCCTGTTTTTTTATACTGTTCTTTTCTTTTATACTGTTCTGCATTCAATACAAAAGCCCAAGAGTTATTCAAGATAGATGGTTAGTGAATGAGTAAGGGTGTAAGGGTGTAAATGAAGGAAGAAGAAGTGCAGATTATGAAATTATATCGGATAGATAATGATTAACTCTAGACTTGAAGAAGTTAAGATCATAGAAATCAGTAAAGTATTCCCTAAGGAATCAAAGGGAGGAAGTTAAGCTGAATTTCATCCTTATAAGAATTAAATATGAAAAGGAATGTGGGCGAGTCGATCCCGCATCCATGGCTTGATGAGTCCTGTCTGTAAAGGTCCAAAATGGTGTAAGGAATGCAGCTCATCAGAAGTCTTTTTTTTTTTTTTTAATCGTATCATCCGGAGCAAGACGGTAATGCCACTGATGTGCAGGGGGCTAAATAAGAGTAAAAAGATTAAGTAGAAGAGAGTGAAGAGGAAGACGAACCAGTTAGAAAGGAGCAAGAGAAGGATGGGAATACAGGTGTGATGACAGTTGCAAAGGTGGAGAGAAAGGAAAAGATATCCGGGGTGGTGAAAGAACTAGAGTCAAGTGGTTAATAGATGAGTATTGACATTGCATTTAAATTTCTGGAGGTTGTAGCCATCAGGAAAGCAAGAATATGGAAGCAAGTTCCACAGGCGGGAAGTGTGAGAGAAGAAGCTGCAGGAGTAGAATTGTCATCTGCATTTGGTTAATCTAACTGTGAATAGGTGGGACCCAGTTGCCAATCTGGTTGCACGAGTAAAGACCTGTTGCAGAGGCAGCAGTGACTTATAGTTTTGCTAAGAAAATAATGATTGAGTAGCAAGCGCCTATCGACATTTTTTGTAAAGATAAATTAAAAAGCCTCAAGATCAAATGAAGCCTCAAAAGGTCATAGTCTTTAGTGAACGGATAGGGTGGGAAAAATTCTGCCATAATGTCACACATTATACAGAATAGTCAGTCAGTAAGTGCTATACATGATACACACTTGGGCGATCATGTCTCGAAAGATACATGACTGACTGAACAGAAGATTATGCCGCAGTAGGATGCCATTACTTTCTGCAGTAGACTGGATGTCAGCCAAGGCTATAGAACCCAATCTGTCCTGTTATTTAACCCATAACTGGAGGGAAGAGATGGATTAATACTTTTCCCAAGAGTATTTGTACATAAGTGAATGCAACGAATTCAACTGGAATTTGAACTCAGCTCCCCAATTTCTCGTCTCAAGCTCATAACCACTGCACCACAACACACAACGCACATATATAATAGGGACTCTCTAAATTTAATGCTAATATCTTAATAAAGTAGTAGAAGGAAAACATTGACAAACAAATATGCATACACATCTGAAAATAGACATATACATCAGAGGGGGTGCTGAAAAGTTTGCATTCTGACCATGAAGGGATAAAAAAACAAAGCTAATGTTTGAGAAATCTGTTAGATTTTAAGAAGTGCATCAATCCAATAACGATTTAATACGCACCCCTTAAGTGTGCATGCATGCATATACATTATACACATATTGGCCAGGCCAAGAACATTTTCAGCACCCTCTTAGTCAACTCATTTTCTATTGTAGTACCTTTTAATGTCAGTAGCAGCCTTTAAATATAATATCAGCAGTAGCAGCTTTTAAACATATCAGCGAAACCATGGTAACGTAATTGGGTGATCTTCCCAACTTAAGTATATATATATATATATATATATATATATATAAGCACTCCATTTATTTATCAAACAATACATTTATTTGTATTTACTGGCCAGAATATTCAAAAAATCTTATCAAAGAACAATATGTATAAAGAAATGCCTATTTTTTAGGACAATGGACAAAAATATATAAATATACCTTTTAATAAATGAATGAAGCATCTACTCAAATGTTACTATCCATGAAAAATAACATTTAAAGTGATAAAATATATATATTTTATTTAAAATTTATAAAATAAGTAAAATAGTTACTTTGTAGTGAGGTTATAACATACTTGTTATAAATTTTAAATAAATATTATCTGCTTTACTCTGAATTGAGCACTCTTAAGAATTGTGTTTTTTTTTTTTGGATATCATAATTTTATTCCATCTATACCAACCCTATACTTGTGTGTGCATATATATATATATATATATATATATATATATATATATATACACACACACACACACACACACAGGCCCATAGAAATAAATAAATATAATGTTTGATTAAAAACAGAATATCTACTCAAATACAAGTATCAATTAAAAATAATGCTCAAACAAATAAATTATATATATATATATATATATATATATATATATATATATAAACTTCCATTTATTAAATATTAAATTACATTACTTGGCATCCTCCATAATTTACTTTGACTTTTCAGGTAACTTGATCAATATTCTATGAGTATTTCTTAAATTTAAAAATTTCAAGGAACTAACAATATTCTTAATTTTGTTTATAAATCCTCGTTGCAAAAGAAAATTCATAAAAAATCCTTACATTTGCCTCGATAAAATCCATCAGAGGACAAAACGTGTTATCTAAGAAAAATTTCCTTTAGTTTTTATTCATTTTATATGGTAATCATCAGAGAAGTTCTGAAAAGTTCTTGACCTAACCAAGAAACCATTCCCTGAAAAGATCTAAATTTATGGTGGCAGGGGCATCCAGTCATGGTAGTCACTATATCTGTTCAACATCTCCTTGCATATGCGCACATAAAAATTATATATAATATATTTTTATTGCCAGCAACAAAATATACATTCCTATAACAAAGGAAAATTTTATCATCTTTAACACCAAATTCCAGAAACCAAAAAAAAAAAAAAAATATTTACAAGATGGGTCTCGGATCAGAACACCAGACAAGAAAAAGAAAAGAAAAAAGAAAAAAAAAAGATGACACACATACACTCTCTCTTTTTTTCTCTCTCAATTTTACGACCAATAAAATTGCCTAGCATAATTTTTAAAATGAACAGGTTAAGGTGATTTAGGAAAAAAAATATGTGCAATTAATTGTTTACATAGAAAAATTAAATGGAGGGAAAGTTTAGCTTTTGTGATAATGGACCTGATGTCATAAATTGCACAGCAGTTAAGCAGATTGAATAGACACACACACACACACACACACACACACACACACATATATATATCAGAAAGGAACCTTGCCCTGATGAGTGATATGATATCATAATGGTGTCCTCATAAAACTTTGACGTCAGCATGAACCTGCTCAAGTGACAAACTTCTCAGTATTAATCCTATATATATATATATATATATATATACAGAAATATATTAATATACATACACATATATAGGGGACACACATAACATGTTATAGATATGCATGCAATTATATATCTAAAAAAATACATATCAACATAGATATACATATAGAAATATGTGTAAATGTATGTTTACACATGTATCAACACACATACATACTTATATACATAAATATATATTTGTGTTTCAATTTGTGGTGTGTTGCTATAACCTTAAGAATATACATATATATATATATATATATATATATATATATATATATATATATATATTGATTGTTTAATACTTAGTTTTTGGTACTAATAGGGTTAGAGCAGTACACATTTGTATTAAAAAGTGTTCAATACAATTATATTGTAGAACTTTTGAATATTTTTCATTTTTAAATAAGTTATTTCGCTACCTTGGTTTCTACCAATTTCAAAATCGCCTGAAAACACCACTCATGGTAGAAACCAAGGTAGCAAAATAACTCGTTTAAAAATGAAATATATATATATATATATATATATATATATATATATATATATATATATATGTATATTGGCAAGCTTTATGATTGTGCAGTCTGGTTTTGTGTCAGTTTTACCAGTACTTTGGTTAATTATATATATATATATATATATATATATATATAATTCCAGTAAAAACAGTGTTCTAAATGTCTAGTTTAAAAAATTTTATATGTTTTTTTCAGTAGTTTACTGATAAAAAGGGATTTTGGCAAGCAGGTTTTTTTATTGTAAGGTGCTCAATATCAAGATAGAGTGGTAATAGGATTGATGCACAGAAGTTTGTCACCTAACTCGGCACATCATGCCAACATCAAAATTTTGTGAGGGCACCGTTATGTCTTCACTCGATCAGAGCAGATTAAAAACTTAGCCTTGACAAGTGAAGACATCATAACGGCACACTCACAATACTTTGAAGTCCGCATGACTCTGCTCAGTTAAGTGACAAAACTTCTCTACATTATATATATATATATATATATATATATATATATATATACTTGCATACAATGTGACTTTTAAATAACTGATTTTGAAGCTAGCGTTAAGGTGGTCACATCATATGAAATATAGAATTAGTGAATATACTACCAGCAAGTATATATATATATATATATATATATATATATATATATATATACACTATAGAAATTAATGAAGATTAACGAAACTGGTTATAAACAACCAACAATTTGAAATGATTTGTTTGAAGATTATTTTTGATTGATACACGTATTTAAGTAGATATTCTGTTTATAATCAAACAGTATTATATATTTATTTCTGCCGGCCATGATTATTTACAAAAATTTTTGTTACGAAAATGTGTGTCATTCATGGTTAAGAGGTCTAAGAATTTATTGTTAGTCTCAAAGGCCCTTTTGTCAAACATCTCATCAGGAGAAAAATCATTGGAAAATTAATTAAATGAAAAGGTACCACCTTACATTTAGAAACGAGGATTAATCAGCATGTACCTTCAAAAATAAGACTTGGCAAAATAGATAACATGTGTTGCCTTCCTTCTACAAATATGGAATCAGCTTTTGCTCAAAATCTAGTAGAGAATATAGCATGTGCCAAGTCCTATAAGAAGGAGTGCTTTAAAATTATACATTGAGCTGGTTCCAATAATCATTTAAAGATTTTGAAATCAATCTCTATATCATTATGGAAATCTTCTCTCTGCCAGCAGAAGGATTTTTTAAAGTCTCTTAATTTGTTGGGGTATGTTTTATTTTAATTGTCCCTTGCTAATTATTTAATTTAGAAACATGAATATATATATATATATATATATATATATATATATATATTTTCATTGTTACGGTTCTTTTCATTTAATTCATTTTCCAACAATGTTTCTCCTGATGAAATATTAGATGAAAGGGCTTTTCAGGCTAACAATAAATTCCTTGTTTTTAAAATAGTACACCAATTTTGTATTTCTAAACATGTTTATATATATATATATATATAGGATACAAGATATACATTTCTGGTATGCTATATAAAAGCTCAATACCAGGGGCACAGGAACAGAGCATGTGTAAATATAAGCATGAACACTGAGGTCAACAGTGAATGGCCACAGTCTGTTTCATAAACACAATCTTTTAAAGATTGTGTTCAAGTATCAAACAATCAGTAGACACTTGGTGTTGACCTCACTGTCAACTATTTTATATTATACATACCTACATAAAATTGTAGTTTTAAGGTATGCTATATTGGTAAAAGTAAGTGTATGTAAATATAAAAATGGTCACTGAGTTCAACACCGAGGAGTCAGTCTTTTTCAGACTTGAATGTAATCTTCAGTCCATAATGAGTTATTGAAAAGTTCTTACCCACCATCCATTTGCAAAAATCTGTCCAAATAATCATAGATCTGAATTTGTAGGATAAATCTTCTTGTTTGGGTTTGAGAACTTCTTAATACCTCTCTCTCTCTCTCTCACACACAGACACACACACAAACACGGTTTGATTGATATGTTTTTCAAGACTTATCAGCTCTTTGTCGGTTACTTAAAACCCAAATATATTTTGGATTATGGTTGCTTACAGTACCCCAGATTTCCAAGCAGCCACCCAATTACTGATTTAGCTTGATGCTGCTTAACGTCAGTGATTGAATCAAACCAGTGTTCTCAGCATGATTATATATATATATATATATATGCATTACTGGCTTTCTCATATGTTTACAAACAAGGCTTTCTTTGGCATACACAACACTACCAATATATACATGCATACAATAACACACACACACACACTGAGTTACAGATATGCATTTATGCAGAATTTTTTACATACACTATATACCATACACACATTGGGTAACTACTGTAGTGCAATATTTAAAAAGCTTGTCTCACTAAGCAGTTCATTAGTGGTACAAAGTTGGTTCAACTATCACAAGTGCTTCATCATTGAGGCCTTGTGTCAGACTAAGCTAGTCTTAATATATATCTATAGCATGCCTATATCCTTATACTAACATTTACAACTTCAATATTACCTATTATTTTTTAGCATAAAATTTGGTTAGAAGTATCATTATATATATATATATATATATATATATACTTTTAATTTTTTTTCTGTCTTCTATTCAGTTCAAATACTCATCATTTTAACATGAATAATTATCATTCCATGTTATTTGGGCTACAATTTTCATTCTTTATATGGAAATACTTAAATTAAGTTGTCCAGTCATAAAAAAAGATGGTGGGGGTCATTTTTCTTGGAACAATTTTTCTAGCTTTATTCATTAGACTTTTCTTGGCCTATGACATTTGTCAGAATCAAAAAAAATATCAAGTTTTTATTTAGTAGGGAGGTCCTTTTCGTAATCTAAATAGGTTTATTTTTTGTCCAGTTCACACTTCTCCCCAGTCTTTTGAACAGGAGAAGAAGTTTATCCCTTGTTTCCTGTTTAAGATTGTGTTAAAGGTCCTTCCTGAAGTCTTTTCATTCTCTTTTACTTACAGTAGCCATTTTAGTGGCATTATTTCTTTGCTTGGAGTGAATTGATTTAAAAGAAAAGAAAAATACAATCTCAAATCAATCACTGACTTCATAAAAAGTTATCTGCTCTTTGTTTTTAATTCACAAATGTCAAGTTTGAAACTTACATCATGATAACTGTTGAGAAAACACATCCGTTGTGCCTTAAGTTTCAAAATTGGCATTTGTAAATAAAAACAAAGTACAGATAATTCTTTAAAAAGTCAGCAATCGATCTGACAACAGATTAAAAAATTTCAATGCAATGTCAATCATTAACTTTTGTCTTAACCTTAGTCTTTTACTGTCCTCTCTACTTAACAGTAGTTTTTCTCATATTCTCTAACACTCAGTAACCTCTTGCATCTTAGTGGCTTTATTGTCCAGTCTGGTGTGAAATGATTAAAAAAAATAAAAAGTTAATGTTTTTGATTTTGACAAACAGCTAAAGAAAAGTTTAATGAATGCTAATCTAGAAAAACTGGTCAAAGAAATATTCTTCCCTGCTTTTTAAGAAGTGGAACAATTAAATAATGCATTTGTCTATAATTGTTGGTACAATATACAATCTTCCTTTTATAAAGAGCTACAAAGGAGAAGAAAGTGTGAAGAGTCATGAACTGAATTTTTGTTTTCACAAAAGGTGTTTTCACACCAAATTGATTCATTTCTAACCTTTGCAGGTTATTTAAAGCCAGAAAATATTTTCAGATTGCTACAAATTTTTTATTTTTGGTGGAGGGAATAATAGCTATTTAGTGATACTAATCAACCCATAGCTTGGGGAAGAAGAGACAGATTCCATGATCATACAAGAACGCATATTTCCACATAATATAGCCATAAGCCCATTATGCCTTTGACACATCCAGGCTTACAACACTTGCTATTTCCAAGTGGCCACCCATTTAGGTACTGACCAAGCTTGATGCTGCTCAACTTTGGTTATCAGATGAGAAAAGGTGTTTCAATATGATATGGACATTAGCCATACCACACACATTGAAGCTTACAGCACCTGGTATTCTCAAGTGGTCACCCATGTAGGTACTTATCAGTCTCAATGTTGCTTAACTTTGGTGCCAGATACCCTCCACACATCCAAGCTTAAAGCACTTGGTATTCTTAAGCAGTTACCCAACTAGGTACTGACCAACACTGTTTAACTTCAGTGATTGGACGAGAACCCATGTTTCAAAAGGATATGATGGTTAGCCATATCACCCACATATCAAAGTTTACAGCACCTAGTATTCCCAAACGATCATCCATCTAGGTACTGACCAGACTCGACATTGTTTAACTTTATTGATTGGATGAGAACCAATATTTCAACAGAATATGGCCATAAACACATTATCCCACCTGCAGATTCAAGCTTATAATCCCTGGTATTCCCAAGTGGTCACCCATTTAGGTACTGACCAGACACGACATTGCTTAACTTCAGTGATTGGACAAGAACTGGTGCTTTGTGATATTGCTGTAAGCTTATTATACCACCTGCAGATCCAAGTTTACAGCACCTGTTATTCCCAAGCTGTCACTCATCTAGGTATTGACCATTGCTTAACCGGGCATCATATGGCCATATGGCTTTATCTTAGTTTGAGTCTATTCATATTGAATGCTTTACTAAAAAATATCATCAGCCTTTTGCTACTTTATTGGGATACAAATAAACTGCCATATTATTTATTGTGTTTCTTATTTATTCTATTTATAATGTTCACTGAAGAAATATTGAACATATTTGGTACTCTTCATTTTCTTACTGAGCAAGAACATCAGTTGGCATTTTAACATTTAGGTCTTAATGCTGACCATTTCCTGGACTGATGCTTGCCGTATGGGTCTGAAGAAGACTTTGTCTTGCAATTCATCTGTGTATGCAGGTGATTTTACAAAACAGACATGTACGGGCAGAAAATCATTGCATTAATACCTCCCAGGATACACAGTATAGCACCATTCTGAAATCAAAGCAATTCCAAATTCCAAAATATGTCTGTTTCAAACAGTGTTGGGTGAAGAGATTGTGTCTTGTACCATAAAGTTCTGGCAGATTCATTTTACAGACTTTTTCAGATGTACAACCTGCATGGATTTCAGTTAAGCAAACCAGTAAATGGTGTAATAGAAGAAAAATGTCAAATATGGAATTATCCATGTTACTATTCTTTGGGGTGAGGTTCAAGCAATAGATTGAGAGAGATGCTGGAGAGTGAGAAAATTAAAAGAAACTGCAGATATTATTAGCTTCGTGAATCAATGTATATATTAAGCTAACGTAGAATTCTTTTGCTTAGATTGGAGAACAAGCTTACATGGAAAATATGGAAGATGATTGTAGTATATGTATTACTTGCATTTTTTTTCTTTTAGTTTCTTACCATTTTTTGATTTTCACAAATTAGAGACAAAAAAAAAACAGTCCTCTTTCAGATTGCATATCCAAAGAAGGCCATAGAATAGATCAGCTTAAAGATGATGCCAATGATAAAAACGAAACAAAGAGTTTAAAACTCCAAATTAATCTTGGAATGAGGGAGTATTAAATTATGAAGTTTTTCTATAGCCTTAAACCATGGAACTGTGATTACCCCACTCCCTCACTCACTCTCTCATATATATATATATATATATATATATATATATATATATATATATATATATATATAATTTGACAGAATGATAAAAAAGAGCAAATAGTAAACACTTATTAATCTAACATGCTTTACTTTTACAAATGCTTCTTTCAGAGAGTGAGATGTAGAGAAAGAAAATATATATATATATATATATATATATATATATATCTCTTTCAGAGAGTGAGATGTAGAGAAAGAAAGTATATTTATATATATATATATATATATTTATATATATATATCTCTTTCAGAGACTGAGATGTAGAGAAAGAAAGTATATTTATATATATATATATATATATATATATCTCTTTCAGAGACTGAGATGTAGAGAAAGAAAGTATATTTATATATATATATATATATATATATATTTATATATATATATCTCTTTCAGAGAGTGAGATGTAGAGAAAGAAAGTATATATATATATATATATATATATATATATATATATATATATATATATATCTCTCTTTCAGAGAGTGAGATGTAGAGAAAGAAAAAGAACTTCCGATATTTTTATCTTTGTTGTGTGATTTTTATTTGGTTATCATGTTCAATGTGCTTCGACTTGTTAAATAAGTGTTAGTCTAATTTGTGTTGTTCTGAATTTAGAACTCCATAAATTATATTAACATTTATTTAACCAGTCAGATGCACATGATATAGAATTAACCAATGAAAATCAAATAATAGAAAAGTAAAAATACTATAATTCTTTTTTAATTCTTTTTCACCTTATCTCAGTCTCTGTTTAAGCTTTAATAAAAGTGAAACATGTTAGACTGATAAACATTTCTTACTTGTTCTTTATCTTATCATATATACATCTATAGATATATGTATATCTATATCTTTATCTCTCTCTCTCTCTTTCTCTCTCTTTCATTCCTTTTTTATTTTTTCTGGTAATCCCTCCCTTAACTATTGCATGAACAGCATCTGTTTTGAAAGCAGATTGCAGCAACAATAATGAGAACAAATGCAACCACCAGCACAGTCCCCATGGCAAACATCTCCCCCATAGAGAGACCATCTTCACCATGAGGGGTTGGAAGACTGTCTTCAAACATTGGTGTGTTACTGAAAATGCAAAACAAAGAAAATTAAACATATACACAATACAGAAAACCAAACAGTTTTACCAAATTATTTAAGTATATCACTTAACATAGTATTTATAGCAGACATAGAAAGAAAACTACAAGAACTCCTGAAGAAGGTAGTGAAAGAAAATGAGAAGAAAGGACTAAACATAAATTGCAAGACTATTCCATTTTGGTCTTGTGGAAAGACATATCAGAAACGTTACTTGGTTTCAATGAGAAAATGAAAGGGAAGAAAAGAAGGGAAGATAGAAAAGATTAACATCTCCTTCCAATAAAAAGTGCAGGAATGACATATAATGAAAACCAGATTTAAGACTGCAACACCACGGTGTAAATTTATACATATTTATGCATATCAAATAATTACAAAATCATAAGCAAGTCAAAGCTTAACTTTGGTGCCAGATACCATCAACTTCAGTGATTGGACGAGAATACTAGGTGCTGTAAACTGTAAACTGTAATAATGGATGATTACATTTTGACCATGAGAGTGACAAAAAACATATCAGATACTAATTGGTTCCAGTCAGAAAATGAAACAAATGGAAATAAGTAGGAAAGATAGAAGTGTTTAATGTGTGTTTCAATGAAATGGAAAAGCTGTCAATTTTAAATCTTTTCATTTGTACTCTCTTACTTCTTAAATTGACAGCCAGCATTCATATTTATGATTGTTATTGCAGTATTTTTATTGTTAAGTTGTTAAGCTCAAATATTTAACAATCTGATAGGAGAATTTCTAGAGATATTTTATTGTAGAAAATGCCATGCGCATACTTAATCGTTAATGTAAGAATTAGGATTCAACAGAAATTTAAAATAGAAGAACCGTAGAATTTCTAAGAGTATTTTTATTAACTTATAATACTTCCAGGCGATACTATTATATTAAATACAACTCATGTAATAAAATCAATAACAATTTGGTCATATAGTGGAGATATTTTCCATTTTTGTTTATATTAAAAAGGTTACTTCTGTAACCCAATTTCCTGATGATTGGTATTAATTTTTATTGATTTTAAAAATGAGAAGAGATTTCTCTAAAATTGAAGAATACATTTATTTTTGTTAGGAAAAGTAGCTGATGTGGTAAAAAAATTGAAAAATACAGACTGAAAAATACAAAAAGTACAATTGCTTTTGTCAGTAGAAGTAAGTAAATTTATCAAAGCTGGTTACCTAAAGGTAAAACGGTTCAAGTCAAAATATTGTCAACCTATTTTGACAACTTATGACCCTAGGTCAAAATTGGACCTTGAGAATTTCCTGTTTACTCCCTACCAGGACGGCTGGTAGGGACAGGCAGATAATAACAGAGAGTAAGTTTTTCTCCCCTTTCATCAGAAGGGTGGAAAACTCAGTAGAAATGATTAAATGAGATTACTTACATTTTGGGATGGTAAGATGCAAATGGGAGGGTGGGAAATAGAAATCCTGTCCCCCCCACCTTCAACCCCCCACCACTGTTTTTGCCTTTTTAATAAAACTGGGATGGAAAACAAAATTAAGGGAGACGAGGACCAGTGATGGAATGATACAGTCAAGCTGAAATAGCTTGCCACCAGAAATATTCCAAATAGATGGTCAGTCTGAATTTAACAAGCTGCGAATTGAGCAAACCATTGTCCCATGGAGATAATGGATCACAAATATTAGTGTGCTACTGAAATACCAACCAAATGATTTTTGTTGTGTCACTTAGCTTATGATATTGTAATTATTCGATATGCATAAATATGTATAAATTTACACCGTGGTGTTGCAGTCTTGAATCTGGTTTTCATTATATATCATTCCTGCACTTATCTGAGCTAACCTAGTCAGGTGATGACAGGGAGATCCTGCTTTGGCAGATCCAAGATCAACAAATACAACATGGGCCAAATTGACCAAAGGTCAGGAAGGTTGGCTGGACTAAGCCAGGGGTCATGTTATACTTATACTTAGAATCAGGAAGAAACAGTAAAAATTTCTGGGACACAAGAGGAAAGAAGCCATGGGAAACTTGACACTCACGGAACATATATCAAAGGCAAAAAGGATAGAGCAAAACAGTAAGTGATTTATCAAATGAGCTTATATAAACAGATAGCTGAACAGGGAGTGGGAAGGTTAGTAAAAAGACAAACATTGCTAAAAGCTAGGAAGTTGTGGAGAGACATGATCAGCCTACCTAACAAGCTCATGTAAATGGATGGCAGGAAAGGGAGTGAGAAGGTGAGTAAAAAGATCAACACTACTAAGAGTGACAAAGGCTCGGAAGTTGTGGAGAGCCATGATTAACCTCGCTAATCAATGGCAGAACAGGGAATGGCAAGGATAGTAAAGTGACAAACGTTGTTTAGATCTACAAAAGATAGGAAGTTGTGGAGAGCCTGAAGGGACATAGCACATAAGAGAAGAAGACGTGGAGAGTGAAGAAAAAGGAATACAGCTGAAACTTTCATGAATAGTTAGTAACATGACATCTGAATAAGGCTCCCTCCAAAGAGAAGAGATTTCAATTATTGTCAGAGGCTTATTTGGCAAAAGGACAGTTTTTTCAATGACACCACTATTATTTATTTACCTTCACTCCTCAGCAATGTTTATTGTTTTAAAAGCAATGATTAGAATTTTTATAAAACCTAAACATATGATGAAACTGAATTTATACATTTTCTTTGTTCTTGAGAATTGACAGCAATAAAAATAAACACTATTCATTAGATTGTTTATTTATGGTATTAGATTGTTATTGCCAAACATTGACTAATTGCCAAACAATGACTAATTGCCAAACATTGACTAATTGCCAAACAATGACTAATTGCCAAACATTGACTAATTGCCAAACATTGACTAATTGCCAAACAATGACTAATTGCCAAACATTGACTAATTGCCAAACAATGACTAATTGCCAAACAATGACTAATTGCCAAACATTGACTAATTGCCAAACATTGACTAATTGCCAAACAATGACTAATTGCCAAACAATGACTAATTGCCAAACATTGACTAATTGCCAAACAATGGCTAATTGCCAAACAATGGCTAATTGCCAATTGATTCAAACTTTAACAAATGGTAAATAATAAGGGGGCACAATGGCATAATGGATAGTGACTCAGATTGAGGAATTGGAGAGCCAAGTTCAAATTCCAGTCGAATTCATTACATTCACTGACATACTAATACCCTTGGGAAAGGTATGAATCCATCTCTTCTTCTTCAATCCCCAACTGTGATTAAATAGCAAGAGAGACTGGCTTCTATAGCCTTGGCTGGCAATTGGTCTAGGAGAAGGAAAACTCTGAATTTAAACCAGCCCGGATGGGGGTTGGGCTCTGTCAGGCAATCATTCCCAAAGAAACACTGCTCCAGCTGCAGTATATGTGGTACCGCTACAACTCTGATGAGTTACGGGGTAAAAAATAATAATAATAATAATAATAAGGGTCTAGTTGGTTGAATTATTTTTACAATTTAGTAAATGTTTATAAATTTATAAATAAAAAATTGTTTTCATATTTATTTCTTTATAAATTGATAAATACAAAAATATTGCATTGCATTAGTTTTTAGAATGTTGTAAATATAAAATTTTTTTGTAAATAAACAATCTAATAGTGTTTACAGAGATCTGAAGGTGAATTGGCATGACGAAGGAAACATTCCAAAAGTTGAGTAAAGTATTAAGAAACAGGACAATTTCGCTAGAAACAGAGAAGAGATTACTGGATTGCTATGTGATGTCAGTTCTTCAAGATGGCAGTGAATGCTGGACAATATCATCAAAGATGAAGAAAAAACTTGAAGCCACTGAAATGTGGTTCCACAGAAGGATGCTGCGGATATCATGGATCGAGCATGTGAGCAATGATGAGGTCTTGGAAATGATGGAAACAAAAAAGGAATTGATACTGAACATCAAGAAGAGACAGCTGAAGTTCCTAGGACACACAATGAGGAAGGAGGACTCGAAGAATCTGATACTAACAGGCCAGATAGAGGGGTAAAGAGACAGGGGAAATCAACGAATAACATATTTGAAGGACCTAATTAGGTGGATGATGGAACGAGGATTGCATGGTGTAACAGGAGAAGGCGTGCTCAGAGCCACCAGGGATAGGAAAACATGGAAAGCCATGATCGTCTACGTCCTGAAAGAACTGGGTGCACAGAAGAAGATCTTTGTTATAAATTTATTTTTATCATGTATAGGTTTTATCCTAATTCTAATCATTGCTTTTTAAAACAATCAGTATTGCTGAGGAATGAATGTATTTAAAATAATATTGATGGCAAAGGAAAATCTGTCTTTTTGAGAGTTCATTTATTTTCCTAGCACAAAAGTCCAAGTTTTCCATTTATTCTTTATTTTGGTTTTGTGTTATTAATGGTAAAAAGAAAAATATAAAGAAGCCATTAATATTTAAAAGAAAAAATAAGACCATATGTGAAATTGTTCATTAATTGCTAAACTTAATGAAATGGAAAAACTGACCTGATGTATGTAGCTGTATGTTTTCTGCCTGTGTCTGGCATAATGATAGAGAAATTTCCAGCGAAAACAGATTCATGAAGCAAAGAATAAACTCGTTTACCATCAGGACCTGAAATGTAAGGCACCAATAAAGGGTTTGTGTGAACAATTTTTCAGGATCATTCTTATGAATCAAGCAAGCTTTTAACTTCAAAGTGGATTTTGAAAAAATGCCAATTTCTTTTTTTTTTCATCTCACTCCATACAAAGCATTAAAGCCTCTAAGATGCAAGTGATTACTGAATGTAAATGGATATGTGAAAAAGCATTATTAATGAAAGAGAACAATAAAAAACAGGAATTAAAACAGAAGATAATGATTGACATTGCATTTAAATTTTTGAAGATCAGAGTTGACTGGGAAGCAAGAGCCTGAAAGAGAGATCTTACAAGCAAAGTTCTATGCTCACAGTTTCTTACCAAAAAGATTGTATTGTGATACAATTGATTAGGATATTGGTTTGGAATGAGAAATTGGAGAGCCAAGTTCAAATTCAAGTTGAATTTGTTGCATTCACTTTTTTTTTTTTAATCATATCACCCCGAGCAAGGCAGTAACGCCACTGATGTGCAGGGGGCTACGTAAGAGTGAAAAGATTGGAAAAGAGAAAGCCAGAAACTACATCCTAAACAGGGAAGAAGGGATGAGCCTCTTCATCACGCAAATACCTTTGGAAAAGGTATTAATCTATCACTTCTCCCTCCAGCTATGGGTTATATATCAGGATAGATTGAGTTCTATAGGCAAACAATTGTGGGAAAATCTTCTGCCCAGTCAGTCATGTCTCATTTGAAACATGATTTCCCAAGCATGTATCACATATGGCACTTAACTGACTGATCCAATTACCTCATCCACAGATTGGTTAGAGTAAAGGCAGATATCAAACCCTTTGTCATTTATGTATCTTTCCAATTCATGAAGGGTATCTGTAACTGTAATAAACTTAACAGGAATTGGAACTCAGCTCTCTAATTTCTAATTTCAAGATGCTATACATTACACCCTCAGGAATACCTGAGCAGTCACCCATCTAGGTACTGACCAGTCTCGAAGTTGCTAAACATTGGTGAGTATGCAACAACCATTGTTTCAACATGATACATCTTTTTTCCATTTTTTTAGTTCTTTAATTGGTTTCACTCCAAACAAGGCAGTAAAGCTTCTAAAATACAAGGTTTTATAGTGTGTAGAAGAATCAGAAACAGAAAGATTACTAATGAGCAAAAAGAGAAAAGAGTAATCAGAAGGGCAGTAAATAGCAATTGACATTGAATTTAAATTTTTGCAGATTAAAGTTGACAGAAAAGCTTGGAGCCAGAAGGGAGTTCCATGAGCGAAAAATGTGAGAAAAACTGTTAGCATAAAATTTATGGCAACATTTAGTCAAACGAACTGTAAATTGATGAGATCATATTGCTATTTTAGTAATGCAATTGAATTCAAAAAGTCTAGGTACTATAGTGAAGAGCTCATCCAAACAATTGCCATCAAAGTATTTATAGAAAAAGGCACAGGCAGGCAACCTTACGTGTTGGGAAAATGACAGAAGCCAGGCCACCAGATGAGAACCAATAAAATTACTGATTCTTTCTGAAGCTGATCTTTTAAAATTTCTATTGTTACAATGAAACTGATAACTTTTTCAACGTCACCGACCCTAGATTTTGGAAAGTATGTTAAATTCAAAAATTCAATATTTGCAATATAAAACTACAAAAAAAAAAAAATTGACTCTCAAAGTGAACAGTAAAAAAACCACAGAAGATCATACTAACCACTTTTTGAAGGACCTGGGGGCAAGAGCTGGAAGCTCACAATTGTTCCACGTCGAACTCGAAAACTGGTGAGTCTCCGGCGATCAAGTGGCTGAAGTTCCAGCACTCTGTGTATTATGACCTTGCGGAAGTTGTCCATTTGACTATTTTTACGTAAGTAATGATAGTCCAGATCCCCAAATACTATGTTTATTAAAAATGGTAATGGATATACCATTGCTGAAGAATTAAGAAAAAATATATATCATTATATATTATATCATAATATCAGAAAATATATTCATATTATTGCTGAAACCACCTGATGAGTGGACTGAGCAATTAGAAAAAGATTAAGTTATGAAAGTTATGAAAGCTTGGTGCTGAATATAGCCTCAATTAGCTAAGTGACAAATTTTATATTTTTATAATCCTACCTATCTATCTATATATATATATATATAGTCATCCGCATATATATATATATATATATATATATATATATATATAAACTTATTTATAAATGGAACTTTGTCTCTCTGTGTGTGTATGTGTGTGTGTGTGTGTCCATTACCTATAGACTCCGAAATGGCTGAACCAATATCCTTGAAAATTTACACAGTTTTACTATAAGCATCTGCGAGTGTTCTTAGCTAGGTTTTGTGTCGAGGTATCCCCGATAATTATCGAAAATCGATAATCAAAAAAATCGGGTTATAGAAGGAAGGGTCCGATTTTAATCAAATTTGATACACTCATAGACAAAGACATAAGAAACGATATTCAGAAGTTTCAAGGTTGCAGTTTTTATAATAGTGCAGAAAATTTGATATCGATACCAGGAAATCAAAATTTAACTTACATCCATTTATTTTTCTTTCAGTCTACGGTTTCGCTTTAACTGGAAACAACTATTGCTTTTTAGTCTTTCGTGCCAACATCCAAAGAGTCTAAGCTCCAGGACCATGGATTAGTTTTAAAGCTTTCATTACACCTGAGCAACGCCGGGCTATGCTGCTAGTATATATATATATATAGGATTAATACAAATATAAAATTTGTCACTTATATCATCCTTATATATATTAATTATTAATCCTATATATATACATATATATATATAATTTTTTTTTTGTTTTACTTTAATCCGAAGTGGAAAAGTAGGAAGGTAAATGATCCTAATTAATATTAAAAAAATTTTAACATTATAAAGTGATACAGGTGGAGAGCTCAATGTACTTAAGAATACAGAGCCAATATAAATTAGAGAAAATTTTCAAAATTCAATGTGTCGGATGCACATTTCGACATGGGATCTCTAACATGTCGAAATATGCATCCAACACCTTTGAATTTTGAAAATTTTCTCTAATTAATATATATATATATATATATATATATATATATATATATATATATATATAATTGTGTATTTAGGCAGCAATCTCTTTTTTATGCAAGTATCATTAAAAATGACAGACAAGGTACAACAGTTAAGTTTTTTAGTACCATTTTTTTCATTTCAGTTATACTTTTATTCATTATCAAGGATAAATTTTTTCTTTTAACTGAATATATAGTTTTGAATATGTATCTAGTTACAGGAATGTTTTATTCTACTAGGTCTCATTCAAATACACATGCAGAACTACCAAACTCTATCCGTAACATACTCATGATAATACAAATATAATAGCATCATCCACATGTAAGAAAAAATTAAAAATAATGGAAGCATTATTAATAAAAACAAAAACCCATCACTCAACAATATCAACTATGAACAAGGCCACAATGTCTGGACCATGTTTGGAATATAAAACAGTCATATGACTAGAAAATTCACTTCCATATATTTAGGTTTTAATCCATAAATAAATATAAATAAAAATAAATGCTGCCAAAGTTTAAAGGTAGTTCAAAAAGCGGTGTCAAGGAGGAAAACCATCCTTCTAACACAATGTCTAATTGCCGACACATTTACCCATGTTTGCTGAAAGATTTTATAAATTTCAATGGACAGTGGTATTGGCTGGGTACTGGCTGTTCAGTCAATGAATGCAAAATGTTTCCTTATGAAGAAATAGCTAATATCACCATTATCATATTGTACACATGTTTTATGCTTCTTATCATATTGTACACATGTTTTATGCTTCTTATCATATTGTACACATGTTTTATGCTTCTTATCATATTGTACACATGTTTTATGCTTCTTATCATATTGTACACATGTTTTATGCTTCTTATCATATTGTACACATGTTTTATGCTTCTTATCATATTGTACACATGTTTTATGCTTCTTATCATATTGTACACATGTTTTATGCTTCTTATCATATTGTACACATGTTTTATGCTTCTTATCATATTGTACACATGTTTTATGCGTCTTACAGATTTTTCATACTTTTAACTCACCTGTGGACATACTATACATGTCCTGTGAACTGGCTGGCTGCTTTGTACTTGATTCTCGGTTAGATTTTGTACACAAAAGACCCAGTATTTTGGGACATTGTACAACTCCATGATAACCAGGAATCTGTAAATAAATAAATAAAATTTAAAAACTTAGTCATTATTAAAAGCAAGTTAATTATACAATTGTGCTGTAAATTTTTTAACTCTTTCATTATTGTGTTATGTTTTCAAACAGTCAGTTTCTATATCACAAGTTAACAATCAAGCTCCAACTTGGCATAGTAATTTCACCTTGCCACTGTAAATACTTCAACCTGATTTAATTCAAGATATTCCCCAATGAGATTTGCATATTTCAGGAAATGATGTAATAAATGATTGTATTTTTTATGACATTAAGCTGCTGGTTGGTTGATTGATTTGTTTAATGCCATATCAATTCTTTATGGGTCAATAATGCCAAAATTCAATTTTCTTGGAAGCTATGAAATAAAAAAAATATGATATAGATTATTCTGCTTTCACAATTGAATGTTCAGTTCATGGTATTCACAGCATTCTTCTGTAGAAGCACATTTCTGTCACTTCAAGTCTGTGATGAGATTGTCCAGCATTCACTATCATATAGGAGGACCAATATTACATAACAGTTTAGTACTCTTCTTTGTTTCTAGTTTTGAAAAAAAAAAAATCCAAACAACTTCAGCATGGATTTTTTACTAATTTATTTCAATCATTTCCCACATGTTTTGCTTAAAACCTCTCCCACATGATTTGCTTTGAATTCTCTCCTGCATGTTTGGTCAATAGACACCTCCTAACACACTAACCTGCTTCCATTCTATCAAACACTCTTCCCATCTGCCCAACCCTCATTCTCGCTATCCTTACTCATCTGTCACCTTCCTCCTAACATTCCCTATGTCTAACCACTCCTTCTCTTTACCTTCTCATATGTAACCCCATGTGCAATAGTGGCAGTGGAATGCCTTGCTTGGGGTGAGATGATTAAAAAAAAAAAAAAAAATGTTTTGCTTAAAACCTCTTCCATATGACTTGCTTTGAATCTTATCCCACACTTTTTTTTTTAAGCAAGTTTTTTTTATTCTAAGGTTAATAGATTAAAAAAAAAACAATTTTTAAACCGAAAAAAAAATGGCTTACATTTGGAGCTTTCATCTGGACACTTACCTTTGGAGTAAAAGAAATGCTTTTTTGAACAGCTAAAAAATAACTTTATGTAGTAATGTATAGCTAGTTCTAGATATTTTCCATGTTTATTTTCATCTAACACAAAGAGATGAGAAGATTACTCCAAATGGAAATGATTTACCCACTTTAAGAAACACCATGCAAGATTTTAGTTTTCCCTTGAAAATAAACCCTGACTATTAATATAAAAGGCAATATATAACTTTAGCCAACACATATGCTTCTTTTTTAGCAACTTCAATAGACGCAAAACATGTTTCATCTTTTTTTCGGATATTCCTTTAAAGCATTGACAATCTGAGAGCTTTCAAACAACTGCAGGATGCTAGCCGTTTAGAGTTAAGTAAGAAATACAATGTTGTGCCCAAACCTCGCCCCACATAAGACGTCCAGTGATTATCAAATGTCCCAAGAAATTAGCTAATATTTTATTCACTATGTCAAGATTGCTAAAAAGAATTTATGACAAACTTTAAAACTTTCTTGCCTGCAAAAAAAAAAAAATATAATATCAGTGAGTCAAAAGGATGGTTTTTCCCTTGACATCACTATTACTTTGTATTCTTTTCACTCCCTCAGCAAATGTTTGGTTACAAGATTATAAAAATATATAAACCAAGTACAATGCAATATTTATTATTTAATTTTTATAAAGAATTATTATTTACCATTTTATAAAGAAGTAAAATTGAAAAGAAATCTTTTAAGTCAAAATTTTTTTAAAAATTACAAAATTATCTAAATATGTAAACCATCTACAATGCAATATATATTATTTACTATTTTACAAATAACTATGTGTTGTATCACCGAGGTGGATACAATACACAGAGAAAGTGTGCTGTGATATTATTCAGCACAATATCCAGTGCTAAACAAATATAGACAGAACTGTTCAATAGTTACAATAACAGACAAAACAGAACTTACAACACAGAGAAGAGGGAGTTAAATCACAATAGTTGCCAAGTAATTAGTCCAAATATTACTCGAATGACACTTGAATATTTTGCCTCAAATGCTACTTTACTTAAATAGACCATTTCAGACCATGAGCCATACCATTATTGAGAGTGCTGCAGGGGTGTCAGCCACTCTACAACACTATGAAAACAAGTTTTTTTATTCATAATTTTATAAAATATAAAAATACCAATGAATTTCTGCATGAAAGAAAGGCCCAAAAATGCATTTTTTTTTTCAAAATATATTAGTTAATTATTGTTTTTTTGTTATTTAAATGTTCTTGTTAACAGGCATTTTTTCATTTATTTATGAAAAAAAAGAATTTATTCACAGATTTACTTCTTTATAAATTGGTAAATGATGAATATTGCATTGTATTAGTTGGCTTGCATTTTAAGAATGCTGTAAATATAAAATTATTCTTGTAAATGAACAATCTAATAAATAGTGCTTAATATTTTTGTTGTAAATTCTCAAAGAACAAAGAAAATGTATAAATTTACTTTCATCATCAATCAAATATCATCAGTTCTAAAGAAATGTCAATTTTCAATGAGTTTTTTTTCTTTTTCAGCCTTAACAAAATGTAAATATTGAATGTGTGTTTCTTTTTCAGAGTCATCAATTTTTAATACCTGAAATAATGACCAAAATTGTTAAAAATTATGAATCTGACAAACAAATGTTTGGTTATTTATCACACAAAATTTAATGCTCAACAAGTAC
Organism: Ascarosepion bandense; assembly: GCA_037127315.1. Taxonomy (NCBI): domain Eukaryota; kingdom Metazoa; phylum Mollusca; class Cephalopoda; order Sepiida; family Sepiidae; genus Ascarosepion; species Ascarosepion bandense. Next base: position 9,048,318 of record JBBBDQ010001127.1, on the reverse strand, counting down.
TTCATCCATGAGAAATCTCATAAAGTCTGCTTCATTTGGAGTAAATTTTCAGGTGTTTTTAGGCTATGTTTTCATTAAATCGTTAAATCTAATTTTGACATTTTCGTGCAGCTGGATCGCATATGCAAATCATTTTTGCATTCATGAAACGCATTGTAAATTTACATATTTGTTTCAAAATCACCCAAAATTTCAAAATCAACATTTTATTTTTAAGAATCACCCAAAATTTAAAAATCTACATTTTTATATTCAGAATCACACAAAAATTCTAAATCTACATTTTTATTTTTAAAAAAAACACTCAAAATTTCAAAATCTTCATTTATATTTTTTCAGAATCACTTAAGATTTTAACATCTACATTTTTAATTTTCAGAATCACCCAAAATTTCAGAATCTACATTTTTATACTTCAGAATCATTCAAAATTTTAAAATCTACATTTTTATATTCAGAATCACACAAAATTTCTAAATCTACATTTGTATTTTAAAAAAATAAATAAATAAACACCCAAAATTTCAAAATCTACATTTATATTTTTCAGAATCACACAAGATTTTAACATCTATATTTTTAATTTTCAGAATCACTCAAAATTTCAGAATGTACATTTTCATTTTTCAGAAACATCCAAAATTTCAAAATCTGTTATTCATACTTACTGTAATGCTTTTACCCATAGGACAAGACATCCACCGAGAAGATTTGACTCGAATGTCATAGATACGTTTCCCTCGGCAACGGAATTCATAACACATTCCTTGGGTTTCATAGGCGGCAGATACCTGAAAAAAGATACAAAATAAAATAACATGTATTTATTTCATTGGTTTTGATTGGATAAAATTGCCCAAATGCCTTAACAAAATTAATTCTCCACGTCTTTATTTCCTTCACTATGAGGAACTGTTATCTAAGAAAGGTAAAACAAAATTTTATGCAAATTAGTTTTTTTAAAGGAATATAGACTTATTAGAACTAGTCAGGTTCAATATACAGAAAAAATGCTCTAAAGAAAATTTAATTAATTCAGTCAAAAAATGTACTCACTTTCTTTAGTTTATTCAACAAATAAAAACTAAAGAAATCCGTCTATTTTTTAATGTAACAATATATTTATCAGACAGACATCCTGATCTCCCACAATGTAAAATACTATTGTTATAGGTGGCATTATGTATATATGTATCAATTTTGTTGTGGTGCCTTCATAGTGTCTGTGTATATTTCAGTTTAGAATTGTCAGCATAATTAAAGTGCGTATTAAAAAATTAGGTATATTCTTCTGTGTTGTGTCTATTCAGATCTTTGGTGTCCAGAGCTCTCCACAATTTCTTGCCCTTTGTAGCCCTTAATAAAGTGTCATTTGGCTATATCTCCTAAACAGTTCTATCATCCATTTACACAAGCTTGTTAGGTAGGGTTTCCTCTGTCCTACTTGCCTTCAGTATGTCCTGTGAGTGTCAAATTTTCTAAGCCTTCTTTCCTCATTATGTGCTCTAGAAATTTGAACTGTCTCTTTCTGATGTCATGTATAAGTGTCCTTTTCATTTCTATTTTGTCTAAAATTTTGTCACTGCTCACATGTTTAGTCCATCTGATTTTCAGTATCCTTCAGTAGAACCATATTTCTCTTGCCTTAAGTCACTCCATCTGTAATTGCCAAGCATCCATTGCCATATAGGAAGACCAGTATTACATAACAATTTAGTAATTTTTTCTTTGTTTCTAATTAAATTTTCCAGTTTCTTAATACTTTGCTCAGTTTCCAAAAGGTCATTTTCACTATACAAAGGTGACTTCAGATTTCAGTGCCAAATTTACCATCATTGGTTAAAACACTTCCTAGATATTTAAATTTTTGTACTTGCTTGATTTGTCTCCAATTTGAACTTTGCATGTTAGGCTGTTTATTTAGCTGAAAACCACACATTCTATCTTTTTACAATTGATATTTAGTCTTTTCTTCTCACTTTCCTTTGCTACCTTTTATAGTTCCTATAATTTCCTTTCTATGTTTCCTATCAACAGTCATCTGTATATCTTATGTTAAAATTGGGGGCCGCCAATAGTGAATCCTGATAGGGCTTCTAATTATATGCATTCTGTTGGGATGGTAATTTTCAAAAATGTGCAGATGTGCTCTGTTATAGTTCTTTTAAAATTTTAAATTCATCTGTTGTAGATATGAAATTCTTCACAAAACAAGCATTTCAATATAAGCGAACTGACCAGGAATTGGTAGAAATGTAAAATGACATTCAATGTCACTTTAATATGTTTTGGCTTATTTACTCTTTCAAGTACATTTTTACTAATTTTTCCACTCTCAGATCATGTAGAATTTATCATTCTAGTGGTAGGACTTGTATTAAAATTTGAATCCAAAAATTCATATCTTGGCGTTGTCTTCGAAATATTCACACCAGTTTGGTATCTGCTTGTAAGTCGGCTCGAATGTCTTTTGTCCGTCCTTTATTTATTTAATTTTTTGTTTTAATTTTTGAAATGTTTTACTTTTAAATGTTTTTGTCATTGCTAGTATTTTGCAAGTTACTACTACCACTATTGTAAAGTATTTTGGCTCTTAAGTTTGATTTCGACTTATACTAAGTGAAAACTTAGTAAATTTTTTCATTTGTGTTTTTTTTACAACCAGAATAGACTGTACCTACTATTACCCGCTTTTCTTTTACTTAATTTTAAAACTCTCCATGCCCAATTGAACGGGTTTTTTGTTTTTTTTCAGAAATTTTTCTGGTTGCCAGATTACTTGTTTCTCACTCTCCTCTTCGTAGCGGAATCTTAGATTGCTTGTTCTGTGTTTCTCTTTTTCTGTACTGGCCTTTAGATTATCTGTCTGTTTTTAATGGGCTGTTGATTCTAGTCACTGGACCCCTCCGATGTACAGATACTGGCTACAATTGACAACCGACCCTCATTCTGTATCACATGGACTGACCAAAAAGTTAAAAAATTATTTAGCATACTGGCAGTAACGTGTCTGGGATGGTTTGCAACATTATTTAAAATATTTTCCAATCTTTTCACTCTCTTCTTTTTTTTTTCAATTGGAGTAGATAGACTAAACTATCGCCCAGTTCACACTCCACCCACATCTATTGAACAGGTGAAGAGGCTCATCCCTTGTTCCCTGTGTAGGATGTGGTTTCTGGCTTTCTCTTTTCCAATCTTTTCACTCTTACGTAGCCCCATGCACTTCAGTGGCGTTACCGCCTTACTCGGGGTGATATGATTAAAAAAAAAATAAAAATAAAAAATTAGTCTTTTATGGTGATAAAACACTTCTTTGTGCTTAGTCTTGCTACTCTATCACTTGTTTTCAGTTTATCAGTGATTACTTTAGTAGAAACTAGCAGTATAGCCCGGCGTTGCTTGGGTGTAATGAAAGCTTTAAAACTAATCCATGGTCCTGGAACTTAGACACTTTGGATGTTGACACAAAAGACTAAAAAGCAATAGTTGTTTCCAATTAAAGCGAAACCGTAGACTGAAAAATAAATGATTGGATGTAAGTCAAATTTTGATTTCCTGGTATCGATATCAAATAAATTTTTTTTCGTTGTAAACTGAATTTTGAAGGTTAAATAAGTCTTCTGAGTAAATGGTATCATGGCTGAGACTAAGAACTACAATTATGCCTACATAGAGCCAAAAACCCGAAGCAAAAACTAAAATAAAAGGGATGAAAAAATACAGACATACTGGCAGATAAACAGACACACACACAAACATCTTACCTTTTATATATATATATATATATATATTATCATTTTTCTGCAATATTGTAAGAACTGCAACCTTGAAACTTCTGAATATCATTTCTTATGTCTTTGCCTATGAGTGTATCAAATTTGATTAAAATCAGACTATTCCTTCTATAACCCAATTTTTTTTTTTATCGGAGGTACCTCAACACAAAACCTAGCTAAGAACACTCGCAGAAGCTTATAGTACAACTGTGTAAATTTTCAAGAAAATCGGTTCAGCCGTTTCGAAGTCTATAGGTAACGGATACACACACACACACACACAGACACACACAAAGTTTCATTTATAAATAAGTTTAGATAGATTTAGATTTAGATTTAGATAGATATTTATAATATCAGCTAAATTATCCATGTTATTATTGAGTTTTTTATAGTTCTTTGTTAAACTTTTCATTATCCGAGTATTATATTCCTTTGGTGTTAGTAAAAATATACTCGAAAGAGTAAATAAGCAAATTATGACATACCTTGAATTAAAATTATGGAATGACACCACCAATGTAACAAATTGGTTTTGTAATATAAAAGACAAAAAACAACTGTTCTTTTATCCAATTCTATATTGAGGAACACTACCAATCAATATCAAGGAAACTATTTGTTACCTCATTAAAATTTGCCACTGTTTATTTGGATTTATCGGAGGAGGAGAGAAACATAGTAATGAATACAAACTGTCTGTTCTCATTCTTAATAAGGAACAGTGGACAAAAATTAATTCCAAGGAAAATAATTTCGATATAACAATGGGATCTTTAGACTCTGCCAAGTCTTCAAATCTGTTTGGCTTATTTATGCTATACAATTTTACAGCCCATAAGGATATAAATAAAGAAGATATTGGATTATACAAAAATGATGTCCTCATGGTAGTGATGAATTCCATAAATTTTAAAATAGATAAAATTAGAAAGATAATATATAAACTATTAATACAAATATAAAAAAGTAGATTTCTTCAATGTAACTTTAGATTTAGAAAAAAATATATACCAACCATATGAAAAACCAAATACAAATCCTTTAAATATCCACCCAAAATCTAACCATCCTCCATTCATTATTTAGCATGTATCCTCATCCATAGAATATAGAATTAGTGGAAATTCCACAAATGAAGAAGTGTTTAACAAGCATAGTAATTTTTATAATACTGCCTTAAAAATAGTGGATATAAAAGCTCAAATATTAAATATGTAAAATCCTTTTTTAAACTACTCAACTAATGCTTTTATCCACTGAGCCACATGTCCAACATATATCATCTAAAGAAAGTCAGAGTGTTCAACAGCCAAAACGCAGTGAATATGTCATTAAAGATGTTAGTAAATATGGAATTCTAAAATTCCAGGGCCAGATTATCTATTAGGCTAGTATAAGTTGAAGCTTAGAGCTCAGAGACAGATTATCCCTTAGGCTAGTATAGACTGCAGCTTAGAGCACAGGGCAGGATTATCCTTTAGACTAGTATAGGCTGCAGCTTAAGGCCCCTCAAAATTTTATAAAGCAATGATTTTAATGTTCTACATGTTATAGTGTCTAAAAAGTTTCATAAACTGAAATGATTTCAACAGGACAAATTCATTTTTTTTTAATTGAAATCTGTGCTAATTTGGTTTGCTATAAATATTAACATAGTGGTATTTCTTCAAGAATATTTTTCTTGACAAACAAAAGATAGCTATTCTTAATTATTTATTTAAAAACTTTGCAGTAAGTTCACTTCAAGCTATGTAAATGTCACTAAAATGTATCACACGTAAAAAATATTCAAGACATGTGGGCAAGTTAAAGGGTGGCTGTCTGAGAGGAAGCCCATAATTTCATCAGTCTAGGGATCATAATCTGACCCTGCAAAGATCGCAACAAGAAATGTGTACTTGTTAAAATTATAATTGAACCTTGCCTTCCTATAAAATGTTTTCTGGCTGAGTCGTCTAAAGCACACTTGGCCCAAACACACACACACATTTAAGAAAAAAAATACTTACATCTTTGGTGATATTAGCCATAAAACACCTGCTCCTGTGTGAGAAAAGTTCTCCTCCATCTTTAGGAGAGTTTTTCACTGGTATTGAACAGCGGTTCTAGAAAAATTAGATTGAACAAAAGTTCGATATATTTAAACACTTTTGTCATTTTGAAAGTTATATTTTGTGATATTGCAATTTAGAAAAAAGTTCAATGTTTTTTTAATGTTTCAGATTTGAATATTATGTACCAATCTATATAATGTCATTTGATCCAAGTATAAACCCAACAATTGTTTACCATTTGACTCAAGTATAAAACAGACCACTGTTTACTTTTTGACTCAAATTCAAATATAAAACAGAAACAAATTTTGACATTAAATAACCACACAAGGGTTGATATGTTGCAAAGTCCACCATTTCACTGCAAATTGCTAACTAAAAGTCAGGTGTAAAATATTTTTTTGTTCATCAGATGCTGTAATTTATCTTGAAATGTCACTAATTAGTCAGTTTCACTCTACATTGGGTATCGATTCATGTTTGTGTTGGTGTGTACAAAAACTAAGAAAGGCTGGTTGTATGCTCAAAAGTGTATGCAATAATAGCAGTGTCAAGGGAATAACTGTCCTTTTGACACAGTTTTTTTTGTGGGCACAAAGGTTAAATTTTGCCAGCTTTTCTATATGGAATATAATTTATATTGCTTTTAATGGGACAGAAATCATATCATTTTATATATAAGACAGATATTATATTTTTTATATCAGATAGAAATTATATTGTTTATATATGGAACAGGAATTTTACTGGCATATATATATTTATTTATTATGCTCTCCCTAGTGATTGAGCACTTTAGGGAGAGGAAAATTTCATAAACAGCAGTTATTTATGGCTTTATGCAATGCTCTCTTTGAAGATTGAGCACTTTCAACTGCTGGTGCATTTACATTGGTGTAAATATATTGCACACTTTGAAACTTCCTTTCTTGAACATCCGTCATTGACTTGGTGGGTGAATCTCTGGTTACTGATAAATCAGTCAGGTTTCAGTCCTGACCTGAAGTGGGCATTTAACATAGCTGCATTGATGAGCTGTGATTCAGCAAAACAGGCCTTTATGCAGATGATTTATTTATATATATATATATATATATATATATATAAAACACTTCCACTTATGTTTTTATGAAACTTACATTGACATAGTCACCCTTGTGCAAATTAATTGAAACAACTGCTTTATTTTCCTTTCTAAACGGCCAGTTTTAGACCCACTGGAGTGACAGGGTATAATTGATTTCTATTTTTTACTCATATTAGGTCATTTGCGGTGGTGTGCAGTAATATGGATCTATTTTTGGGTTGTATGATGAAATTTGTTCAGACTTAAAAAAAATATTACTTTATTTGTGATTGCATCTGATTTTTATCACACCCAGACACTTTTGTCTCAACTGTCAATTAGTTGTCCTATGGCCATTTCTGCAATGGATTTTACTCCAAGGAAGTGCATGAAAATTGTAACACTGCAGAAACACACTGGCAAACCTTACAGAAAGATCACAAATATTGTTGGTGTCAGCATTTCAACTGTCAGGTGAAAACATCAACATCAAGGCGAAAAAACAAACGGGATCCATCAGTCCCAAACGTAAAGGAAAGTATGGTTGGAATATAAAAACAATGGCAAGAGATGACATATACGTGATCAGGGACAGTGTGAAAAATCCTAGGAAGAAATTATTCATTTAGTCTCAATTAATTTGCACAAGGGTGCATATAGGTACCTCCAAAAGTTTTCTACCATGATAAAAAGGCACTAAACTTGATAAAAACAAAGTATTATCATCAAAAAAAAATTCTTACAAAAATCAAGAATTTTTTAGATTTAATGAAATTTTCAGGACTTATTCTCAAACGAAATTTTTTAAATTTTCTTTCTAGAAAATCTTGATGAAAATATTTTTTTTATTTTACATCAGTTACTCCTACTTAGTATTATGAAATTTTAAGAAAATAAAATTTCATCCTTTTCATATTTATATTAGTTAAAAGCAGGAATCCATGAAGAATATAAATCATCAATTTACTTTTGTCAAACAAAAATGCTATTTACCAAAAATTGGCTTTGAATCATAAAATAAAAATGCAATAAAATTAAGATATTTTTTTAATTAGAAAAGCATTTAAATGCTTTTATAAATAAGATATATTAAGGACACTATAGTCTTAATAAAGAAAAATGTTTTGATGAATAATGAAATTTTACAAGAATTTTTTTTAATTTTTCTAAATTTTAATTAAAAATAAATTATTAAATTTTAAATCTTTTAAAATTCTGTATTAATTTCAGCCTTTTAGATGATATTATCATTAAGTGAAAACTATATTTACTAATCACAAATGGCAATGCTTAATACAAATCATCAAACACCAATATTTTAAAAATAATATTGAATTTTTTTGTGTATAAATCATTTGTATGTACAGGCAAACATACACAACATTATCAGAAAATAAGACCGATAACTATAGTTGACATTTCTAAAATTCAATAAAACATTAGATTATGGAGAATATTTTTCATATTTCTTTTTCTAAATATTTATGATTGTTGAGTATTTAAAAATTATATAAAGAAAGGTGCCCATGTCAATCATGCTTTACACATTTGTCCTGTCATCAGGCTGTCAACATGTCAAAACAGCCATTGTCAGACTAAAAAATTCATTTCTTAAAGTAGATATTATTTGTTTCAAATAGATTAATTATACTTTAAATCAGATAATATTCCTCAAATAAAGTTTCAGAAATATATATTTTATCTTTGGAAGATTTTTTAATGAAGAGAATTACATTGTGATGAAAGAAGACTTAAAAAGGATGCTAATTAACTATTTTAGCAAGAAAAGAAAAAAAAAACTCTTTCCAGTCAATTTAAATCCATTTTTTAAATACACCAAAGTATTTTCCTTACTGGAAATATTAAATTTCATATATTAGCTTGAAATTAAAACTAAAATAAAAGCTTCAAGAACAACTTTTTAAAATTTATTTTAAATCTAAGATATCACACTTTTTGTGGAGGTCATATATATATATATATATATATATATATATATATATATAGCTTTACAAAATTTACATTGCCTACTGTTGATATAAACACACATTTCAAGCCAATGTGAAATTTCAGTCTTAAGTATTTGTGCTTTAAAATTACTAACACTTAGTGATATTTCCAAACCATAATAGATCTATAGTAACATACAATATGAGCTGCTTTGTTATGTAATTTCATTATATTTCATGTTAGAGTTAGCTTAGCGAGTACTTCAGAGTATCTGATCAAGAAAAAGATAGCAGCCATAATAAATCATTGTCAGTGTCATTATATATAATCATCTATTTCCAGAAAAAAAAACAAATTTCCTATTTTCCCTAAAACAGGCCAGTACAGCCAAGCAACACTGCTATAACAATGCTACAGTGAAAGATTTAGTTACAAGCTACTCAAAATTTCTTAGTTAAATTAAAATAAATTTACAGTTATGTTTTTATTTTTATTTTACAAATTATTAATTGAAAATTTACTAAAAATTTATATTGGTGCATAAAATATTTTTTCATTCAAATATTTACTTTTTCAATTAAGTAAAACTTAGAATTAAAATTGAAGGTTTTTCTTTATATTAAAATCTCACCAGAGGGTTACTGTTAAAATGGTAGGATGTTTTACATTTTGATTTTGAAATATATAGTTTAAATTCGCATAAATGTAAAGAAAGACAGACAGACTTTTAAATCTGTTGCAAAGATTTATTCAATATCCTTTGATGACTGCTCATGAGTGAGATGTGACCCTTTCTTTTAAGAGTCCTGTAGTTCAAAAGGGAGACAACTCTGAGTGCCTTCACCAAAATAACTCTTATATGGTTAACATAGCTTATTAATTTTGTTTCCATTTTCAGAGATGATGAAGTTTTCTTAAGACAATAAAAGGTTATATTTAATATGTGGTTAAGGATTTTTGCCACCTTTCATAGCTTATAATAGTGTCTTTTGCATTGATAGAGTTGTTAAACTCAATAAAAAAGTTATTTTCTCATCAACTGCTGCAGCAAAAAAGGTGAGTCAATGTCTTAAAAGTTTATCAATTCTCATTTTCATTTCAATTCTTAAGGGATTTTTTATCCAACATTATTTGTTACTGCTATAAATGTTATTTTTAATGAATACACATGTTTACGCTCCTATCACTATTTTTTTTAAATTTCTTAAACAGTGAAATTTATACTAACCAGCTTAGATTGAGAGGACTTTCTAAAGAAAAGTTGTATTTCCAACAGGAATCAAACTTGTATCCCCTTTTTTCATCAGGGATACAGCTTTTTTGAGCCAAAGTGTGCCACAACCAGTTTGGCCATGGAGACCAGACTGACAGAGCATTCCTTTGTCACTGAAGTATGTTGGATTACTGCCACCTTGAAGATAATCACAGGTGGCAAAATATTAACAGTTGATATATTGAATTACTGTCTCTTAACAATAATCACAGGTAGCAAGATATTAAATTACCACATGATGAAAATCACAGGTAGTGAGATATTGAATTACCACCTCTTCAGGATAATCATAGGTGAAGAGATATTGAATTAGCACCACATGATAATTACGGCAGGGAGATACTGAATTTTAGCCCCCTGACAATAATCACAGGTGAAGAGATATTGAATTACTGCCCCCTTCACCAGAATCACAGACAAAAAGATATCTATTCAATTACCTTTTCACAATAATTACAGGTGGCAAGATATTGAATTACCACCCCTTCTTAATAATCAAAGACAGTGAAATATTGAATTACCACCCCTTTTATGATAATCACAGATGGTGATACTGAATTTCAGCCCCCTAATGATAATTAAACACCGCAAGATAACACATCACTCAATAAATTCTGGGCCTAAATAATAATGCAACAATTTTTGGGCAAAATTCGATTTTATTCATCAACATAGTCTCCTACTAGGGTGATACACTGATTCCAAGGCTTCTCTAACAATTCGATGCCTTTTTGTAGAATGATTTGTCTTTGGCCACAAAATACGCCTCAGTATCCACTATCACTTCTTCATTGGAACCAAATATCTTTCCCTGGAGTATTCTTTTGAGGTCTGCTGGGAGCCAGTTCTGGAGAATAGAGTGGATGTGGAAGCAATTTGAAGTGCAATTCATGCAGTTTTGCCATTGTTGCAGTTGACTTGTGACACTGTGCATTGTTTTGGTGAAAGATCACTTTTTCTTCTTTATTTGTGACCGCTTTTTTTGACAATTTACACTTATAACTCGCCACAAAAGTAGTGATTACCACAACAGGAATGATAAATAAAACAGAAAGGAGACATCAAGAGATAACTGGGCAGAAAAAAATGTAAGACTCAATAAAACTTTAGACATTTTAAACGCATACTCAGATTTACTTACTTCAGCTTTACTCTGAAATATTCCACAAGGTTCCAGAAAAATTCCACTTTGACAAGTAGCTTTGTCACGATGCAAAAAATGGCATCCTTCCTGACTATAAAATAAAAAAAAAAGAAGAAAGAGAAAAATAAAAATGTTGTTAATATCTAAAATATCACCTTAACAGAATGCAAATTTTTTTTTTATTATTTATATTAAACTCCCTTCCCCTAAATCCCAGTACAAGATTCAAGAGTTAATCAAGGTAAAGGGTTACTGATAAAATGTTATGATGAATATTTTACTCCAAATTATTCCATAGAGTTCTAGAAGATTTCACCTTGACAAGTACCTTTGTCACAATGCAAAAATATAGAACTCTTCTTCATTACAAAAATAAATTAAAAAAATGGAACATGAGTAATATGAAAAATATATTTTGTAGTCTTTCTAGGTAATGTAAAAATATCACCTTAACAAAATATGAATGGCAATGTTTAACCTTCATGCCTGAAAAACAAGTGTATCAAAAGGATGATTATTCCCTTGCTATTACTGTATATACTTTTGACTCCCTCAGCAATGTTTATTTACAAAGGAGGAACAAGCAGAATTATGATAAGATATTCAATTTTCTCTTCATATAAGGATATCTTATTTTGATTTAACAAACACACGGAAAAAAATAACATTAATATTTCTACAAAAACCAAATGCATCGAAATTATAAACAGGACTAATCTTCTCTTCGAAATATCCTTCAAAAATATGTAACCCCTGTTGACTTACACAAAATTTTAAGCTGCTAACCTCATCATCAAAAATAACAATTCACCTGTAAAATCTAAACTAGAGAGAACCCATATTATTTACAAATTTACATATATAGTGTTGATGTTGTGGATATCAAATATTATATTATATCAATAAAAAATTAAGATTTTTTTAAATATATATTCCACATAGGTAAAAATATAAGAAAAATAGTTGAAAATATAACTGGAGTCTTTAAGTATATTCATTTCCAATAACTTTACTGGTTTCACAGTTGTATGTTCTTCAAATGTTAAATTGAGATAAAGAGATGTGTGAGTATGACATGTCTCATATCTAATTGGAGTTTAAGAATTCTTTCTATTTATGCAAAACATGTGTATCAGATTGCTATCATTTTCAAATGCAGTCTGATTGGTTGATTACAATCATGTAATCAGGCATAATAATTTTTTGCCAAAAATTGAAGATCATAAGATTTTGTCAAAACATGGGAATGCCATGATTCAGTGAGCATGGCTAATGACAACAAAGTGTTAATTAGTTCAAGTCATACCCTAATATCGAGCACTTTTACCCACCAATATAACATACTATAAAACTATATTTTTCTCATATATTATAGATATATATATGAACAGACTAAGATAGAAAGATAGATATGACCAGACTAAGATAGATAGATAGATAGATAGAAACAGACAGGCATAGACAGAAGAATATATATAAACCAACATGGATATTTGGATAGATAGATAGATAGATAGATAGATAGATAGATAGATAGATAGATAGATAGATAGAAACAGACAGGCATAGACAGAAGAATATATATAAACCAACATGGATATTTGGATAGACAGATAGATATGAACAGACTGAGATAGATGATTTTGTTAATTCTTTACTATTATTATGTTTTCTTATGTGAACCATGAAATATATTTGCCCTCATCTAATTGTCATACTCTATCACCCCTTTTTCTTCTCTTCCTGAACAAAAGTCGTCATTAATACAAAATACAATGAAATTATTAAATAAATCTGTATAGTCAATTTTCTTTTCCTTACCTTCCTGAACAGAAGTATTTGGTGTCATTAATACACATATCGAGCTGGCCAAAGGAACAACCCTCACCTGCACAGAAAAATAAACAATATAAATAAATGAATACATAGAAACCTCAAAATATCAAAACATGCATTTTAAAACTGAGAGTCGATGTTTTAAATGCAGTGTTGATTTTTATGCCCATACTCTCTAGATACATGTATGTGGGGTGTATGGGTATATATATAAATTTATTTGTCTATACTTGAGATGAGATAGTATTTACACTAGTTACACTATTTGGACTATTTATTATCTTTATCTTAGTTGCCATTTTTATAACATTTCGGCTGTTGTACACTCTGGCCTTCTTCAGGTGCTAGGAATTTCAAACCGAACCCTTTATTACAATCACAGAGGTATATCATTCTCATTCCTTGTGCGAAGCCAATTCTGGTAGTCATGTCCTTGAGGACACATTGCCCAGTGGATATAGACGTTGGTTAGTTCCAGTGACTTACCCTAAAAGAGTTGTGAGTTCAGTACCAGATACAGCAGTGGTTAACAAATAACTGACAGAGTTAAGTTAATGGGAGATAACTCATGACTACCAGAAGTGGCTTCACACAAAAAAATGAGAATGATATACCCCAGTGATCGTAATAAAGGATTTGGTTTGAAATTCCTCACACCAGTGAGGTTTTTAGAAAAATCACACCCTGAAAATTGTTCTAACCTCACCAAGCAAGACCTTCCACAAAACATTTTCAGAAGAGTGTTGGGCCAAAAACTCAAAGTTCCACCATTTTTTTCACTGCAAGACAGTCTTACTACTAACCTTTGCACTACAGCAGCCACACAATAATGGTTATATTATTTACAAATATCAGTAGATTGATATGTGTGTGTGAGAGAGAGAGAGAAAGTGTGTACAAAATGAGGAAAAGAAACACCGAAAATGTTAAAATTTACTAGACTTCTCTTAATCTTATATCAGGCAACAATAAAAAAAATTCTTTGTTGACCGCTTACTCTACAGCAGGCGACCAGACTATGCATTCCAATATCTTAGCTACACATGATCAAAAAGAGACAACCGTTATTACCTTTTCCCCATAAAAATTTATCAGTGGCTGAATAGTTCACTTTGTACCAACCACTATCCTCGAACACGGCTAATGTAATTGGATCTACAACGGTTTGGTGTGGCTGAAAAAAGATAAGACAACAAAAAATGATATGCAATAATAACACAATAACTGACCAAAAATAGAGATTAACATTTCATTTAAAAGAAAGCTAGTTTTGTTCATAACATCAAATTAACTTTTATTTTCTGTTACAAACCAACAAAAAAGGTTCCACTAACATTGACTTCGTGCCCCCGAAAAAAAAAAAAATCCATCTTTCCAGACAGTTTCTCCATTGACACCGCTATTCTTTTAACTATGTTCACTCCCTGCATTGTGTGCCTAATACTTTCTGTGTTTTTTAAAAAGTTAGTTAGGCGTCGTTATCTGTTTATTCAAATTTTCTTGCTCGTAGATATTTTTCTTATAAATTTATCAGTAAAAAAAGTTATTTTTAAAATTATTTTTTTATAATGTGATAAATGATAAACATTGCCTTGTATAATGGGTTCGCATTTTATTTTTAAAGAATGTTCTAAGTTGTAATCATTAAATCATTACAACGTAATTTTATATTGACAATTGACATGAATGTAAATACGAAATTATTTTTGCAAATAAAAACTAATGAATGTTTAATATTTTTGTTGTAAATTCTCAAAGAACGAAGAAAATGTAAAATTTACACATTTTCTTCTTTCTTTGAGAATTTACACATTTTTACAAATTCTCCTCGTTCTTTGAGAATTAAAATTCTCAGCATATGAAATTGAATTTAAATTAATTTTCTAATGCTGAGATTTTATTAAAATTTTAATCATCGCTTTTTAAAATAATAAATATTGCCGAGGAAGTGAAGGTAGTTAAAAAAGAAGAAATATGTCAATTAAAGTTTAAAAATTGCTGCATTGTAGAGATTATAATTTTACACAAACACATTTTGGAAACTTTATAATTTTTTTATTTTTTGAATAAAAAGAATTTACATTTATCTCTTCATAAAATAATAAACTTTTATAAAAGAAAACTCATTGCCAAGGGAGTAAAACTAATTACAATAATAGCAGTGTCAATGAAGAAACCATCCTTCTGAAACACTTTTTTTTAAGGGCATGAAGGTCTATGTTTGCAAAAAAGTTCTATCTGCACTTTTTTTGTAGTTTTAGAATATTTGTCTTAAAAATTTGGCTAACCATAAGGTTTTCTAAAATTAACAAAAACATGTCTTTACAGTTAGAGTCAGTCAGTTAAGTGCCATACATGATACACATTTGGGCAATCATGTCTCAAAAGAGACATGACTGACTGAGCAGATTTTCCCGCAGTAGGTTGCCATTACTTTCTGTGGTAGACTGATTGCCAACCAAGGCTATAGAACCCAATCTGTCCTGTTATTTGACCCATAGCTGGAGGGAAGAGACAGATTAATACCTTTCTCAAGGGTATTTGTGTGTAAGGGAATGCAAGGAATTCAACTGGAATTCTCCGATTTCTCATTCCAAGTTGTTATCCACTGCACCACAACACGCATCCATGTATTGACAAATTATATATAAAATTTTTTATGGATTAAATGAAGATTTTTGTACAAAACTTAAGTGGTCATATAGGGCATTGCAGAGAGAACATACCATGGGCCTGAACTAAAAAAATAAAAATAAACGAAAATTCCAGAGAGAACTTTTTGGAAATTAGCTGATGAACTATTCAACCGTTTATTTTGAAGGATCCCCTAACCGTTTTGCATGTCTATTATTCTTACCTATATGTATTATTTTGGCACTAATATTTATTCTGTATTGGTAGTGTTTTATTTTTACTTCATTAAAAATAAATTCCTCTCCTTAGTGTAATACATTCCAGAAGAATAGAGCAACAGCTTCACTACAATAGGTACTGCTGCTGTTGTTTCTGCAGCAAATAGGTTTTTACAAGAGTGGAATTGCCAGACCCACACCGAACTAGTTTTTTGGGGTTTTTTTTCTTGGATGGCTGATAACTAAGGCTAGAGCCTACTCTGCTTTATTTAACCCATTGTTGGAGGATGAATGATAAAATCCATACCTTTGTCATACTGGCTTTTCTCAACTTAAATTATTTATTAACGTTCATTTCTTAAAGTTCGTTACAGGTATTAATTGAATGTGTGAATATTTTTATTTAATAAATGTATAATTAAATTAGGTTAATAGCAAAACCTAAAAATGTAATAGGATACTAAAAATGTGATAGAAGAAAACAAACAGATTTATAATTTAATTATACATAAAATAAAATAAAATAAAATAAAATAAAATAAAGGCCCATTAGGGTTAAGCCCAGGGTGCAAGGGTAGTAACTTGTTTGTTTACATTTACATTTTTGGAAAAAAAAATACAATAAAGGATACAGATAAGTAATATGCACAGACGTAAGCATATATATATATATATAAAAACGAAAGGGGAACTATTCTTTACAGATTACTGAAATCAAGCACTAAAAATTATTTGCTGCAGTTTGATTATGTTAGTCACTTTGATGTGTGGTTACCACATAAATTAATAAAAAAAAATACCTGTTGGACCAGATTTTCATGTGCAATATGAATTAAATTATCATGATGCTTGGTTGTTTGTTTTTATGGTTATAAATTCTAATATTTCTAGTCCTTATTTTTCTTTTTTTTTACAGTTTATGGTATAGTATTGCTATATTATCAATAAGCATTTGTCAAACTGCTGTATTTTTTGGTGATATGCAATTTAATAAAGCTTTTATTGGATGTATGGCAAGTTAACTAATGAGATAATGTGATGATTGTGCAACCAATGTATTTGTTATTTCTCATAATAAATTAATTTTTCATCACTAGTTACTATCCCCATTTAAAAATTAATTTTCTATGTCTAGATAAAAAGATAAATTTTAATCATTAACTAATGTTTTGTTCTGTAAGTTCATGTGAAAGCCATTTTCCTAATTGCCAAATTTGTTTTTTATGATTTCTAAACAACATATTACAGTTGATGGATTTCCCTTTTGTAAAAGTTCACAGATTTAAGCTACATATTTCTTCAAATTCCTCCATCAGTTTTCAAGATCTGAGATCTTCCTGAGCAGCTGTTGTCTTTTTTAGTTTTTTTTAAAAACATTTCAAACCACAAATACATACCAAGAGTAACATGTATTTGTGTCAAATCCCTTAACTTCACCAAACAATTATCTAGTTTCTGCCGATTATGCAGATTATAAACCGGAAGTTCTTAACTATTTATAAATAAAGAGTAAAGAAGATTGATTGTACATTTTATATTCACTCTGTCCAAAGAAAAATATCCACTTCATGCAAACAAATCTTAAGCGATTGTTTGCTGAGAAATATCATGAGGTTGATGAAAAAACTCTCAAATTCCTGTTCTTAGTTTGATGATGTAAATTTACTTTATGAAGTCTAGAATGTACAAGAGTTAAAACATTGCAACAAACAACAACCAAGTCAGCCTGAAATATTTTTACAGTTACTTAGAAATTAGTACATACCAAGCCAACAGTAGGAACCATAATAGAACTCTCCATCATTCGAGGGTCCCAGTGAGACTGTATCTCCCCATCCTGCAGTGAAAAAAAAAATCAAATAAAAAAAGCTAATTAAAAACTTATAAAAATAAAATAAATAATAAAACTAACATTCTCACTTGACATGAAGTTGAAGTTGATGGGAGTGAAGGGGATAGGAGATAGCAATTGAGGTTGCATTTAAACTCTTGGAGATTGCGGCTGTCAGAGAAGCAAGTATATGGAAGGGAGTTCCACAGGCGGGAATTTTTTTTTTTAAATCACATCACCCCAAGCAAATATGTAAGAGTGAATAGATTGGAAGAGAGAAAGCCGGAAACCACATCCTAAACAGGGAACAAGGGATGAGCCTCTACACCTGTTCAATAGACATGGGTGGAGTGTGAACCGGGCGATAGTTCAGTCTATCTACTCCAATTGAAAAAAAAATAAAAATAAAGAAAAGAAAAGTGAAAAGATTGGAAAAGATAAAGCCGGAAACCACATCCTAAATAGGGAACAAGGGATGAGCCTCTACACCTGTTCAATAGATGTGGATGGAGTGTGAACCGGGTGATAAGTGCGAGAAAAGAAGCTGGGAGAGTAGAAGTGACTGCTGCATTTGGTTGTTTTGACTGTAAAAGGGTGGGACCTTGTTGCCAGTTTGGTTGCTCGAGTAAATTCATGCAGAGGGGGCACCAGTGAGCTAAGTTCATCAGACCAATAACATTACAGAAATTTCTTTGGAATTTATCAAGAATCTAGATAATAGCATCAGCCATGCTGATGGAACGCAAAAATGTTTCTTTAAAATAGCTAAAAGAGATTCTTGATAAATTCCAAAGAAATGCCTGTAATGTTATTGGTGCTGATCTGGCATCTTGATTTCAGTCACTTTCTCATTGCTGTGATGTTACTACCCTGTGTCTGTTGTATAAATATTTTCATGGCAATAATTCTAGTAAGTTTTCCTATGCAATGCCTCAACTGCATAAATTTAAACATAGTACTTGGCTGTGGATTTGCTTTGTGGTGCAGTGGATATTGGCTTGGAACAAGAAATTGGAGAGCCGAGTTTGAATTCCATTTTAATTCCTTGCATTCACTGACGCACAACCACCCTTGGGAAAGGTATTAATCCATCTCTTCCCTCCAATTATGGGTTAGATAAATAGCATGAGCCTGATACCAAATATGCCAGCAATATTCAAGGCATGGATGAAGATTTATAAACATGCAAGATCAATTCTGACATTACAATTATCAAGCACAGTGAACCTTTCCTGGCAACAGACCGAGCAGTTTATTCAATGCTAGCATCATAGCCCGGCGTTGCCCATGTAACTCAGAACATTTTAGTAATAATTAAATTAACCATTGGAACTTTTTTTTTTTTACATATTTTGTTTTTGTTTGAAAAAACATTTTTTTTTTCTAAATATTTCTTTTGTTTCAAAATTACAGGGAAAAATATTCACATTTTTTTTATTGACTAAATGGATTTTTAAAACGTCAGAATAAAAATTAAGTATAAAGGCTCATTTTTTTTTTAAATAAAAAAAATATTTTAGTTGCGTTTGACACGTGTGATTTGATTTCTGTGATGTAATTAGGAAGCATCTTTGATCTTAGATGTTTTATGGAGCAAATGTAAACAATTGGCTGTATTGGCCAAAAAGTGCAAAAGGGAAAATTTGCTGAACTTAAACTCAAAAAGTATGTGTTGACCTGGCTTCCCTGTAGATATGTGTCCCTAGAAAGTTTGAACGGCATAGCTTAAAAAATGTAGGCATGCATAGGGAACAGCCACACAGACTCACATAGATTGCCTTTTGTATATATAGATAATCTTTTTACTTCATGTCAGTCGAAAAAGAGACTGAGAAGATGCAATAAGTTTCTCTCCTGGAGAATAGCATCAGCTATGGTGATAGAAGGTAAAAATATTTCTCTAAGATAACTAAAAGATAGCACTTTCGTTTTGGAGGTATTAAAATTAACAAGCTATTTCTTGCCCCAACTAACAATAGATTGAAGGTTATTTGCCATCTGATCAGCTGCCAGATTTACTTTATCAGACCTGTCAGACTTACTGTTAAGTCAGGAGTAAACAGTTGTGTCATCGGCATAAATACCAAGTTTGAAACTGAGATAACATAAGAAACAAAGTACATCCAAGGTTAGAGCCCTGAGGGTCACTCACATTAATGTGGAAAGATCTACAAAGTGATTACTCAACATGATTTCCATTACACAATTTGTTTAGATGGAAACATTCAATATTCATTGCTGCCAGTACTGCTTGGGTTACGCTTTTCTTCACCTTCACCATTGGCTGGGATAAAATTGTAAAATCTGTTCTCCTAATCTAAATGGTAAAGCTAATATTAGTTATTTTT
Organism: Ascarosepion bandense; assembly: GCA_037127315.1. Taxonomy (NCBI): domain Eukaryota; kingdom Metazoa; phylum Mollusca; class Cephalopoda; order Sepiida; family Sepiidae; genus Ascarosepion; species Ascarosepion bandense. Next base: position 9,028,182 of record JBBBDQ010001127.1, on the reverse strand, counting down.
CTTCTTTTTTGTTTTTAGCAATGTTCAGCCTGCACAAGGCCCAGAAGCAACAGAGTAAGAGGTACAGTTTATGTGGATATGTGGGGAAGATAACATTCAGTGGAGATTTATAAAAATTTTCTATTAAAACAATTTTTCATAAAAGTATTTATCAAGTCTATTAACTGTTATTACTCTTTTCAGTATTGACAGGGACATTTTTTAGCAAATGTTTGGCTTTATTAATTGATTTGTTTTCTACAATTTATCAACCCTTTGCAGGTTATTCAAAACCAGAAAATATTTTAGATTGTTAGGATTTTTTGAGAGAGTTAATAATGGTTTAGTGATACAAGTCTTACTAATTAACACATAGCTGGGAGGGGGGGGGAGAAGTGGATTCATACTATTGCCAAGGGTATTTGCATGTAAGTGAATATAACTGACCCAACTGGAACTGGAATTGGGACTTGGCTCTCCAATTATAAATTCCAAGCTACTATGCATAACACCACCCATGCATCTTAGCTTAGTATTCCCAAGCAGTAACCCATCTAGGTACTGACCAGGTTCCACATTGCTTAACTTCATACAGGAACAGGTGTTTCAACGTGATGTGGCTGTAAGCCACTTTTCTTTTTTTTTTTTTGAAGTATGTAGAACGTCAACATTTTGATTATATTATTTTCTCTTCAAGTTATATGTGATAACTTTCCAGGATTGATAATGGTTTCCTTTCCAACCTTTTGTTTGAAGTAATGTGGAACGTCAACATTTTGATTATGTTATTATTTTCTCTTTGAGTCATACAGCTATTTGGACACTGGTATTAAATGACGAATATTTAATCATGGTCAAAGGTCAAAGAATAAATGACTAGAAATGAACGAAACAAAAATGAGAATAAAATTAAGAAAAATTTTTTTTTCCTACCTTGGTTTCCATCAGCACCCCATAGTTGATGCTACTGTTACAACCAAAATGTTGCCGGGCTTTTTTGACAACTGAAGGCAGAATCAATTTTTGAGGACTGCTTTTAATGGCTGTATCAGTTATAAAAACACAAGGAAGTTCACTGTCCTCAACAGCTGGAAAAGAAAATTCTTTAAATCAATATATAGTACATCCATTATATATATATATATTCCTATATACAAATATTTATTATGGATTAGGACAGAAATCTCTCTTTTATGCAAGGTTCATTGAAAATGACAGACAAGGTATTATCAGTAAGTTTCAATATAATTTTTCATGTGTCCTCATGATATTTTTTTAGAACTCAAATTATATAAGAATTGTCTGAAGATTTTCTTTTTTCAAGCACTTTCAGCTATACTTTTAGCCATTATCAAAAATGAATTTTGTATTACTTGTAAATAAATATGTGTAAAGTTTATGTATATAGAGTCATGTGTGTGTTAAGTTCCGAACATGGTAAGATTATTTTTACCATGTTCATAATTAATGTTATTAAGTGTAGGATTTTATTATTTTTAATTTTCTTTTGCATATGGATGATATATTCATATATAATTTGAGTTTTGAAAAGAAAAAAAATCATAAGAAAACATGAAAAATTATATAAAAAACTTGATAATACTTTGTCCATCATTTCCAATGAAACCTGCATATATATATATATATATTTCCCACATATACATACATACATACATGGCCATAGCTGACTACTGGGCACACCGGGCATGGGTCCGTGCCGATCCATGCAATCAGAGTGAAAGTCCAGGCAAGGAAAAATGTCTTCGTCAGAAATCAAACTGAACAATTCACAAAGAAAGAAAGAAAGAAAGAAAGAAAGAAAGAAAAACGAAGAAAACATCCAAATGAATGCAGTAAAAATCTGTTTGTTTATTAATTTTGGGAGAAAAGATTGGTTATACTCAGAAAGTCTGAACCCAATTTCCTGCTTTCGTTCATGTACTTTGCATAATTTCCATTGAAATAGCTGAAAAAACCCGCAAAAATCATAGTTTCTGGAAACGGATGACACTGATGACGTCATCACATTATCAACTAATAAATCCAGGCAATTTTCTCTGTGCCCGGTGTTTTTTTAGCATCAGCTACGGCCCTGCATGCATACATATATATAATGGCTGGCTAATCTCATTTTTCAAGCACAACTATTTGCCAGAAAAGTTATCAAATCCCTGTCGGAAAGATTTGCTTAGTTACAGTTTCTGATCAGTTAGCTTGAACAATGCCAGTATCCTCAAACTTTCAGTTTTGTCTACCCAATTTCACTCATAAGGCTTGGATTAACCTGTGGTATAGTTTTCAGAATCTTCCCAAAGATGCCACATGAAAGGATTGCCCTCCACCAGTGGAAAGTGGGAATTCTGAAACGAAGTGAGGGGGGGCACTTAGAGGCCAAGATTTTTTTTGAGGAGGGCAGTGGGACAACTCAAGCAGCGTAATTACTGACCGATTCTTTCACTCGACCATAAATTACTGACTGCCTATGTATCTACATATCAAGTTCGGAACATTATTTCTAATTAATGTCTTCCTTTAGATATGAAAATATGACTATTGAGTTCTTTCCCTAATAACATGTCTGTTTCTATCTATCTGGTTGTTTTATTTTGTTTGTGTTTCTTTATCCTTAAAAAGCTAAATGTTAAAGAAAATGCAGAGGGAAAAGTGCTGAAGATCAAATCTTATCAAAATCAGAGACTAATCAGTTTCATAAAATTTTTGAAGCTTACAAAACTGTTGGGGAGCCAATTGAGGGGCCAGCCAAAATTCTGAAGGGATCATGGCCCCTTCTGGCCTCCCTGTAGAATTGCTACTGCCCTCCACCCCAAATTCAAACTTTTTTTTTTCTCAATCCACAAGTTTGTTTTTATTTTTTTAATCATTTCACCCCAAGCAAGATGATAATACCACTAAGACGGAATGGTGTTAATGAGGAGTTGAAAACTTTAGGAAAAAGTACCAGAAGCGCAATCCTAAACAGGAAACAAGGAATAAACCTCTACTCCTGTTCAAAAGACAGGGGAAGAAGTTCAAATTGTGTGATAAATTAACAGTTCTAAGCTTATTAAAACTGCTAAAATTTTTATACTTTCTTTGTATATTTTGTGTATGATATTCCATATTTCTTTTTTTGTAAATAGTAAATATTAAAAATAAATTTATTCTTTTTCATGTCTATTTTAAAAGATTACATTGCTAGAGTTAAACAAAGAAAGCTTTATCCTGCTCAAGGGCTCCATGGCACCAACAAGTTTGGGAAAACACTGTTTTAAACCAGTCAAGTGAGGCACCTATTGTGTTGTACACAGAAAAAAAAGAGCTAAAAATCATACTTACTTGGTTTACAAGTTTCAAATTTTTTTAGCAATCGTTTCGAGAAACCCATGGCATGAAGAAGCTCATGAATAGCCACCTTTAAAACAATGAAAATTCAATTAAATTTTAATAATAAACAATGAAACTTTAAGCATAAATAAAATCAAATTTAATAAACTTTAAATATTAAATTATTCAATATTTAAGCTTTATTAAAAAACGAAAATTCAATGAAACTAATCATTAAAACAATGAAAATTTAATGAACATTAAGCATTAGAACAATGAAAATTTAGGCATTGAAAAATGTAATATCTAAATAAATACTAAGCACTGTTCTCTCAGTAATGCATTCCTTAATTCCTGACAGCTGACTATTTTTTCCTTCCTGATTTTAATGGCTAGAAAACCAGCATTTAACAAGCTAGTAATGTTTCATCAGGCCACAAGTCTTCTCATCATGATGAACAATTGTACTTTCAATGAGGTCCTTTGCCTGGAACATTTATTGAGACTCAACATCATTGTATATACAATCCATCACAAAGAATGCTGGGAAAAATGTCAGTTTTTTGTGCCACTCCAGAAAGAACCTGAATCCATCTGCCATTCTTAATCTCAGATCTGACTCTTTTTAGAAAAGCCAGATCAGACCAATGCCAGTATGCTCAAACCCTCGATCACAGTGACTTGTAGATTCATGCTAATACAACCATTGAGGTCTTCTGAACAGTTCTGTCAACCCAATTTCACTCACAAGGCTTGGGTCAAACTGTGATATAGTTTTCCAAACTATACTAAATATCCCACATGATGGGATTGCCCTCCACCCTAAATACAAACATTTTTTTTGATCTGCAGGTTTGTTTTTGTATTTTAATCATTTCACCCCAAGCAAGGTGAAGATGCCACTAAAACACAAGGGGGTTAATGGGGGTTGAAAGAAAATGGATGACTTTAGAAGAAACAGGGAACACAATCCTAAACAGGAAACAAGGAATAAACCTCTACTCCTATTCAAAAGACAGGGGAAGGAGTTTGTACTTTGTGATAAAGAAACCGATCTAATCTTATTAAAGTTGCTAAAGTTTTTATACATTCTTTGTATATTTTGTGTATGATATGCTGTAGGTATCACCAAAATCCATGTACAGAAATATTCTAAAAGCAGAGAATGATATGAGGCTACAGATTAAATCAAGCATGCCCAGTACTGAAAAGCTTTGAACCTTGAAACATATAGCTGTACTTTAGTCATTAAGTTTGATTTCATTTTTTGTAAATAGTCAATGGTAAATATTAAATTCATTCTTTTTTAATGTCTCTTTTTAAAGATTACATCATTGGGATCCAACAGCTCTTTGTACTGCTCCAGAAAGTATATGACTATCTGCCATACTTTATCTTTACAAGAGCCAGATCTGATCAATGCCTATAAGATTACATTGTTAGGATCCTGTTACCATATCTAGGCTAGTCCTCACTGTCCAGCCTTTACACAGCGTTGTTGGCTAATTATGTTCCATACTATAATCCATTTTCCCACAAACAAAACGAAACATGCCTATCACTATTTTATTGACATATGTTTGGGTGAGCTACATTCCTCAGTTGCATCAATCAAGGATCTTCACCGCCAGGACCCACCATGACATGTACAGAGTCAATTCCTCCTTTTTCCCTTTATATTCCATAAGTGAGAAGGAAGTTTTGCTTAGACTGCTTCTTCTCTAGAACAGTCACATTGTGGAACAGATTCCGAAGAGGGTGGTTCTCTGATCACTACAATCTTAACCTCTTGATGTCTGGAGTCAACTGTTATCTATCCGACATACATTCATAATACAAACTTCTTCCTCCCTTGTTGTATGGCCTAAAAACAACTTCATTCAGTATTCCTCTACTTTGAGTAGCTTTTGGGTGAACAAAAGATATTTTAAGTAAAATAATTTACATTTGTAGGTTATAAGAGCAGAGTAAAATTCCTTCCTTGATAGTCTTCACTTTCCAATAGCACTGTCTTGCTCCGGGGTCAGACTTTTTCTGTCTCCCCCTCATCTCAGGCAATGTTGCGTTATATCGCTGTGGCTTGTTTCTGATTGATTGGTTTCTGGATTTGTGTAAAGGACATACAGACAGATAAACAGACACACATGCAAACATCTTGCCTTTTATATATATATATATATATATATATATATATATATTATCGATTTTCTGCACTATTGCAAGAACTGCAACCTTGAAACTTCTGAATATCGTTTCTTGTCTTTGTCTATGAGTGTTTCAAATTTGATTAAAATCGGACCACTCCTTCGATAACCCCCACCTAAATTATGGACCTTCACACGAGACAAGTCTTTGCACGATTTCTCTACAAGGTAAGTTTCCTCCTTTGCTATAACATTTCTACAGTAACCTACTTTGGAAAGCTTTATTGTTGTGAAATAATCTAATCTAAATCTAAACTTATTTATAAATGGAACTTTATCTGTATGTGTGTACGTGTGCCTGTGTGTGCGTGTCCGTTACCTATAGACTCCGAAATGACTGAACTGATTTTCTTGAAAATCTACACAGTTGTACTATAAGCATCTGCAAGTGTTCTTAGCTAGGTTTTGTGTCGAGGTACCCCCGATAAATATCGAAAATCGAAAAAAATCGGGTTATCGAAGGAGTGGTCCGATTTTAATCAAATTTGAAACACTCATAGACAAAGACAAGAAACGATATTCAGAAGTTTCAAGGTTGCAGTTCTTGCAATAGTGCAGAAAATCGATAATATATATATATATATATATATATATATATATATATATATAAAAGGCAAGATGTTTGCATGTGTGTCTGTTTATCTGTCTGTATGTCCTTTACACAAATCCACAATTTTTATCCGATTCTCACCAAACTTCACACAAATGTTCTTTAGGCTGAGTCTGAGCTCCAGGACCATGGATTAGTTTTAAAGCTTTCATTGCACCCAAGCAACATCGGTCTATACTGCTAGTTAACAATAGATCAACATTATAGCTTTAATAACTATTTTCTCAGATTGCTTTAATTCTTGACCAATGACAACCCTTACCATCCTGAAAAGTTCTCAGGCTAACCAAGAAAAGATTTTTAAAAAATGTCTAATATTTGGTCAGATTCTAGGAAGTGGGTTGGAACAAACTTTTCAGTACCTCACCCTCACTGAAATTATCTACTTTGGGTGTAACAGTAGAAATGATTATCCAGACAACATTTTCATAGATTTTTCTCAACCAATCTGTGGCAAAGATGTTTTTATCACTTTCCTTCATTTTTTTTTCATTCTATGTCCCTTCAAGACATAGTCAGTCATGGCTCTCCACAAATTCCTTTTCTTTATTATCTGTGAATTGCTGTGAATTCTTAGAAATGAGAGTGGAAGAGTTTCTGGTTTTGAATTTGAAATGTTTTTCTGCTAAACTGGTTTCTAACCAAGGCTCTTTAGCCCAGTCTACACTGCTATTTAACATATTCCAGCTTTAATCAAATGCCATGTCTATCCAGGATTTAGGCGATCACTGAATTGTCATGCCATATTGGGAAAGATAGTGGAGCATTTTTCTATCTTCTTCAGGGCTTTGAATTCAGAATTTACCTTCTGTCTACGAGGGTCATTCAATAAATAAGGTGAATTCTTTGGTATAAGTATTTCTAATACAGATAGAAGCTTACTATTTTTAATTTTTTTTATTTACTTCTTTTTCAAAGGGATTTAATTTTTTCGCAGATTGAAAAAAAACTTTGAGAGTTTTGGAGATTAAGAAAGATGGCCGACCAAGAAGCATGCTCCAGGATTGAACAGAGGTCAGTTATCAAGATTTTCGTTGCTGAAGGGTGCAAACCAGTTGAAATTCATAGGAGAATGTCAACTGTGTATGATGCCACATATTTCAGCCAAACAAAATGTCTACAAGTGGGCTAAATTGTTTAAAGAAGTTTGAAAGTGACGATGAAGTCAAAAGTGCTGTGAGCGATTGGCTGAGACATCAGTCCAAAGATTTTTACGCTGAGGGAATACGGAAGCTTGTTTGTGCACAGATGGGAAAAGTGTATGACACTGCTGGGAGACTACGTTGAAAAATAAAAAAAAAAGAAAGTAAGCTTCTATCTGCATTAAAAAAATTCACCTTAGAAAAATTCACCTTATTTATTGAATGACCCTCATATTTCGCTATTTAACATATTTTTGCCTTTAATTAAGTGCCATGTCTCTTCAGGAGGTAAGTAATCACATCATGTCTCTCCACAGGTTTCTTTTTTGTATTATTTCTGAATTGCCATGTATTCTTGAGAGAGATAATGGAGTGGGTTTTCTTGTTGCCTGGTTTTATGAATTCAGAATTTTTCGTCTTTTAGACAAGTTAGCCCAATCTTCCATTATTTAACCCATAGCTAGGAGGATTTAAAAAAACATCACTCTCAGTGTAGCATAGGCCAATCAATGATCTCTCACCATCGATGAGGGGTTCGTTGATGCTTCTGTAATTTGTCATTTTTACAAGTAGAGAAGCTGACCCAATGAAAACTCCTTTATCCTCCAGGCGAGGTAGACTGGTTGCAAACCAAGGCTACAGAACCCAATCTGTTCTGCTATTTAACCCATAGCTGGAGGAAGAAGAGATGGATTAAAACCTTTCCCAGTGTATTTGCATGTAAGTGAATGCAACAAATTCAATTGGAATTCGAACTCAGCTCTCCAATTTTTTATTGCAAACTGATATCCACTGCATTGTAATCGACATCCAGCTAAGAGTGTTAGTTCTACAAATGCTATAGTGTCCATTAGCTACAGAGTCTTTTTTTCATTTTGAATTAATTAAGAGAATATTTCTGACGCATATGTTTAGTTTTTTTTCTTTTATATTTGTTCTGCAAATATCATTTTAATAAATCTTTGTTAATGGTCAATTTAAAGATTTCATGGAAGAGCCAAGTTACAAGCAGAAAATGAAAAATGCATGCAACTATGCCACTTACCATGAACATGCTATCCCTACCAACATCCAACTGGTTTGGGCAGAAGTTGATGACACCAGAGATTGGCCGGCCATACTGGTCAGTTTGGCAATAGCCTGCAAATGCTATTACATGTTTGTCCTGTTATAAAAAAAAAGAAGTCAAATTAACATGCAAGTTGAACAATTCCTGCTTAAACAACAATGTAGCAATAAATGGATTAGTGCAAGCATGGGCAACCTTTTTCGACCAATGAGTGACATAAGACATGGATCATCATAATGTGGCCAGCACTAATAAAAAAAATTCAACATAATTTTTCGCTGAAAGTAAAGCAACCATTTTCACTACAGAAGATAAAAAAAAAGAAATGGGGAAAAAGTTGATATTTTTTATTTGGAGAAAAGATTTTTTCTACAATTTAAAAAATTGAATATTTCATTTACTGTATTTGTCTATGCTTCCAACTTTAATGATAATTCACATTGTTCAGACTGTTTCCCTCATCTTTACTGCCATAATCACGTTTCAGCCATTGTATGCTTCAATATTCTCCAGGTAACTGAAATTTCAAACTGAACACTTTATTTTGATCACTGGAGTATATTATTCTCACTCCAGGAGTCATGCCACTTCCAGATGTCTTAGTTATCTCCTTTTAACTTAACTCCTCATATACTGTACATACATGGATAGGTTATACCCTTACTTTGGGGTTGTCAAGGTGGGTATTTGCGGTTGACTGGCAGATAGGTCGCACTATAATTTGGGAATTATATGGCCCTATTTTAACCTAAATACAATTAATATTTGTTAAATACTTTAAAATATTCACCTTTATTTCAAAATTCCACTTAAAAAACATTAAAACATAAGAAAAGTGTTTATTCATTAAATATGGTTATTAAACTTCATCAGGACTGAAATCAAAAAAAATTTCTTTGTCATCAGTTACTGTGTAGTCATTAGTAGCTATGTCATAATAGTCATTCAGTTCATCATCAGTTATGGTATGTTCATTTCTGATCTCTTTTTTTAGCTTGAGCCAACCAAATCCTCATACATCACATCATCTTCAGAGCCCTCCATGGCATTGTGTCTCAGCGGACCTCAAGTGGAATGACTACATCGAATCCATTGCTAAATCCGCTGCTATGAAAGTCGGCTCTCTGTGCAGGGCCCGGAAATTCTTTCCATCTGAATCTATCCTGCACTTATACAAATCTACCATCCGCCCGTGTTTTGAATACTGTTGCCACATCTGGTTGGGTGCCCCTGCTATTCTCCTCGGGCTTCTTGACAAAATACAGCGAAGAATCTGTAATGTGATTGATACCGACTTAGCTGACCGCCTGCAGTCACTCTCTCACCAGCATGATGTGGCTTCCCTGTGCCTCTTCTATAAATACTCTCATGGCTTCTGCTCTGATGAACTTAAATCACTGGTGCCCCCTAGGTGTGAGTTTGCACAAGATACTAGATTGGCAACTAGGTCCCACCCTTTTACAGTGAAACCGATGAAATGTAACCGCAATTTCTACTCCAACAGCTTCTTTTCTCGCACTTCCCACCTGTGGAATTCCCTTCCGCATGCTTGCTTCCCCGACAGCTATAACCTCCAGGAGTTTAAATGTAAGATCAATAGACACCTCCTAACACACTAACCATCCCATTCTCTCCAACTCTCCCACTATGTACATCCTAACTCGTCTATCGCCCTGTGTAACCCCCTACGCTATAGTGGCAGTGGAATGCCTTGCTTGGGGTGATATGATTAAAAAAAATAAATAAATAAAAATATTAAAAAAATACCACATTTTTTTAAGGACTTGATAATTAGTTCTTCAGAGATAATGTCCCAGTTTTCTTTTACCCATTTTATTACTAAGCTCAATCCAGGTTTTTTCAATGACCCAACTTTACACCAGATATCCAAGATGTCCATAATTTTTGAATGTAAGTCTTGAAAGGATTATTAAGCTCCAAGTATTTTCAATGACCCACCTTTAGCAAATTCCTTTTCACCAGATACTATCCAAGACGTCCACAATTTTTGAATGTAAGTCTTTAAAAGCTAGCTTACTGGAACATCAATGGCTGCAAAAGAGAGGTGCAACCACCAGGGATGAGTGCTTGCCTTATTTGGTATTCCTTCAACTTAGCCTTCACAGACTCACATCAATGTAAATTAAACATATCCCATACTGGAAGATTTTGGGGTTTGAACAAGGTCCCTGGTCTTTTCATCCAAATTTCATCCAACCAAAAATGTGCTAAGTTTTAATCCATCCATCCCTTAGTATATCAGTCATTCAATCAAGTGTCATACATGATATACGCTTGGGCGATCATATCTCGAAAGAGACTGGGCAGAATATTTTCCTGCAGTAAGTTGCCATTACTTTCTACAGTAGACTGATTGCCAACCAAGACTATAGAACCCAATCTGTCCTGTTATTTAACCCATAGATGGAGGAAAGAAATGGATTAATACTTTTTCCAAAGGTATTTGCACATAAGTGAATGCAACAAATTCAAATTAAAAAAACAAGAAAATTCAAAATGCCATGACTTTTGATCTATTTAAGATAAACTAATAAAGTTTTTTTAAAAGAAAGTTAAAAGCATACACTTTAACATACAAAAACTTGCAGTGTTATGCTTAACTGATTTTCACATACAATGGAAAAAATTCCTTCTTGTACTGAAGACTTTTTTTCTTCTTCAGAGAAAAAAATTGATATGAACATTTCTCACTTCTAAAGCAAAATATTTTCATAAGTATGAAAATTGCCAATGCTTTAAAATGCTAAGAAAGTTACCTTCAATGAAAAGTTACAAAATTCAAGAAACATTATGCTTAATCATTTTCATGTATATAATTATGTCAAACTGTACCCAAAACACAACAGGCATTAATAAAAGAGGTTATTCAAACATTTAATAGTTATTTCCCTTTGACACCAACATCTCTCAACCATTTTGCATGAGAGAGAATGTGAGTGAACAAGTGAGAATAAAACAAAACAAAAATTTTGATAAATGTTATTTTCCTCATTAAATTAGGCGTGTCATTCAGAAAGCCAAATGGTCTGCATGTGACACATGTACCATAGTTTGCCCATGACTGCATCAGCTCTTGCTATGAATCAGTTCCTGTTTAAACAACAATGTAGCAATCAATGGATTAGGGTTTTCTGAAACATTAGGTTGTTCATAAAGTAATTATGAGTTTCACTGCTATGAATTATTTCCTGTTTGAACAACAGTGTAGTAATATATGTGTAATATTTTGAACTTTTGTTCTCATCTTGATTGATATAGATGTTATTATAGACACAACGTTCCAACCAAGTACACTGATCATCATCAGGTGTCCATTATTTGGCTGAGGTGTGGTCTCTGTTGATTATTGTTATTTTTGTCTCTGTGATGCCAATTATTGTATGTTCAAGCTGAACTAGTGCTTCACTACCTGATCCAGAGATTAAGCTCACAATATGACAATAGCACCTGTTTATCAAATGAGTGCAACAGAGAATTAAACTGAAAGAGAAGCCGTCTTATATAAAGACAGTTATTTGTAGTGAGGAGCTAAATCATGTTTCATTATGTAACAATCTGTTGAGGACAAATTCACCTCTTATTTTTATATACTGCATTGTTACAGTGTATAAACATTTTTATGTATTTGTTTAACAACCTGTGATTTTACAAGTTACATGAACAGCATGTTTAACAGAAAGACATTTCACTGATGAAATAGGATAGAAATCTGGAGAACACATACTTTTAACCAACAGTTTTTGGAGTCTTTCACCGAAACATAGAGTAAATAATCTGTATTATTAACTCCTCCTCCAGGCTGATGGAATATTTTAACTGGTTCTTTATCGGTTCGACTCCATAGGGAGAATCCTTCCAAGTGCTCATCTGGAATCTAAAACAGATGAAAAAGAAAAAGAAAATATAAAATAAATAAACAGAGATTATTTCTTTTCTTTTTTTTTCTTGAATTCTTATTTTCATAAAACAAACCTTGTCTGTAATATCACAAATACCCACATAGAACAGGGAGATGTGATTTTTTCTATATCTTGAGTGCTTCTGTTTCATAGCTAGCAGGTGGTTCATTTTGGAGTCTAGTTTTCTAAGCAGCACCAACTTTGACCGAAGGAGGAAGTTAAGTAGATGAGGGGTTTTTGGAAACCAAGAAACAATAAGCAGGACATTGATTATTTCTGTTTGCTGATCTATGTTACCAGTCATGCTTGGTATCAGAGAGTTAGTTTTAAACCACCCTTAGCAAGAAACAGACTAGGCTGATGAGTAGTTCATATTGCCAGCCACTCGGTAAGGAGTTGGTAGGGGGAATAGCTGATCTCTAAGATCGACAGAAGTTATCCAAAATGACATCTACCTACTCATCCAGGTGAAGCTATGAATAAAACATCTCCATATAATATAAAAAAAAAGGTTTGAATTTTTATTTCTCATTATAGCAATTTGTCTTTATAATTCTTAGCTTGCGAGCATTCAACAGACCCAGTTTTCAGTGCACAAGTTTTCATATCAAGATTCAAAATGCAACGTGGAATAATCATTGGCTTGTAGGTAGAAAGCTTTGGCAAGGGTCATATTGTAGATTTTAATTATCAACCATTATTGAATTTTATCCGATTTTGTTCTTTTACTATTTTTTATTGAATGGTTAGAATGTTAAGTATTCTAACCAGAAAATAAATATAAAATAAAAATCTTATGCTTGATCATCAGATCAGATTTTGGGAAGTGAATTGGGCTGAAAATTTTTCAGCATCTTCTTTCTGTATCCTTTCTACTATAATAAAGGTCATTGTGTATTTATTTGTATACAGCATTTGCGATTTCATTTGCCCAATTGACTCAGTCGATTAAAAACTTAATTGGGTGATTAAAGTTTCTTGCTTTACTCACCCACGGCCGATTAAAAATCTCGCAATGAAACGTTTCCCTTCAAATATAGAAAAAGGGAAGCTGATTTCTTTTACAACCAAAAAGTATGCCATTGAAGATTCACAAGTTACTTAGAATGACCTACAATGACATTATTGAACACTTTGGGTTTATGCATGGCACCTGATTTATGTTGAAATGTGTGGTTAAATAAGACAGTGACATCCCGCAATCATCAAAGCAAGATCTGACAAATGGAATTTAGATTGACAAGCTCCTGTCTCGCTTTTATTGTCCCGGTCAGTGTAAACATTTGTTTAATTAATGCTTCTTGAGTGGAGCCCACAGATTTTTAGAAACTCATTTGGAAAAATATTATCCTTGACTCAACACTTATATTTCCTCCCTGCTTACGAAACGTAAAAACGAACATTAGAAAGAAAGAAAAGAAAAATATGCATACTTCTTTCAAAAAAAGCACCAAAAAACAAATTATACAAGCAAGTAATTTTTTTATAGAAAATCGTTGAGAAAATCAGATTTGTTATTTTTTTATCATCTATGAGATGGAGGTTGTAGTCAAACAGAAGAAAGAAACTAGGAATTTTGGTACCTCCACTCAATTGCCAAAAAAAACAAAAAAAAAACAGCATATCATGATGTTAAAAGGGCTCAAACTTACTAAAATCAAAGTTTTATCATCAAAATGTTTATGCTATTATTAAGAGGAAAGATCAAATTTTGTTGTTATCATTTAAAAAATTTTTTTAATCCTTTCTAACATGTTTGAAATTTTAATTAAAATTTCATTTTTTGTTTTCCGTCAGTGATTCACGCTATGTTTACATAAGGCAACTATTAAGAAAATGGAGTCAGTCAAGTAAAAAATGGTTTGGGAGCGAGTAAATTTTCCCTTTTATATATATAATTTCCCTCCTGTCACGCTCATATGAAGGGAGACAATAATGAGGCAGCGTCAGCTCATTTCATTCTCTTTACTACCTGTTATGAAAACTTCTGCTATGTGCTTGCTCTTTAACAGTGCCTTATTATTTCATTTTTTGCAATAATTATGTTGTTGAGTAGTAAAGAAAATATATATATCTTCTCTATTATAATAAATACTACTGTATATTTATTTGTGTGTGTGTGTGTGTGTGTGTGTGTGTATATATATATATATATATATATCCCTTCTGTCACACTCAAGGGTTTGAATTATTTTTTTTCCTTATGTCTTAATGTAAGATACTCAATAGTAGGTAAATCAATATATATGTCACCGTCATTTTAGACAGCATATCAACATAAATATTTTTAAATATCATTTTTAGCAGTACAGGTCTATTCATATATCATATATACTTGAGTATAGTGCAAGTTTTTATCATCAATTTTTACGCAGAAATATCAGGGAGTCACACTATACACAGGCCATTTTTTGAAGAGGTTAAAACTCATGAATTTTCAATGAGTGGTTACACTATACACAGGTATTTTTTTCTGGAGGGGTTAAAATTTATGCAAAAAAATTCAGAGATTGCACTATACATAAAATCAGCTTATACATGAGTATATACAGTAGATAGATTAATATTTTAAAATTGTAAAACAACTTCCATGCTTAATTCTCTGTGTCTTAGAAATTTTTCTGTAGATTTTGAAAATTATGTATTATATTATGTTATATATTCTTTGGGTAGGTGTGGAATTTTGCCCAGAAGTGTATTGCAAGATTTGAAAAAAAATAATGAAAATAATGGATGTCAGTAAGTGTGAAAATGCAGGTGGCAAGTTAGAATTTTGTTTTGATGATCAGGGTCAAAGAAGTCAGTGCCTGGAAATATAACAAAATGTACCTGGAAGTGCAGGTGTCAATGAGGACGCCTAATTAAGTGAATTTAGTAGTCAGCTTTGGCAGTTGAGTTTTAAGTTTAGCAGTTTGCAAACAGAGTCAACTTGAGAACATGGGGCGGGCGGCCTTCTGGCCGCTCTTATGCACGTGCCTATCTCCTTCCAGACTGAACACATAATCCACAGCCAATGTCACCAAAGAAGAAGCAAATAATGTTGTATATTTTTATTTATATATATCTGTGTTGTAGTTTGTTGATTTTATCAGCAAAAAGATTGTCATTTTTATGACAATTGCAGTTTATGTTTGGTCATTTTTGCTTGGAAGAAGATAATAATTTTGGGGTTGCAAGTTTAATCTCCGTCAATTTTAGCAGTCAAGAAGATCGTCATTTTGGTTCGAGCTTATTCTTGCCAAACTGATTCAAATTTTAATTTTCATTGTCGGTAAAGAGAGTATACAACATTAATACCAGTACCATTGACTTTGCTAATCACATTATTTGAGCCACTGCCATACCCTCTGGCCTTCTTCAGGCATCTCTCTGTTTGATAACCTTCCAGGAACTCTAAATACTGACTTTTTTTTTTTTTCATTCAACAAGTTTTTTTTGGTGGGGTACACATTGGGGTCACCAGAGAGTAACACCTCTTAGCTCAAAGGTTCCTGGCAGACATTAAATTTAATTTAGAACTCTAATTCTTCATGACATGAATAACATACAATTCTGCAAACATACAAGAATAATGAAGATGGCATAAAACAGTTAATACTGAACAACAGACACAAAGTGTATAAAACTATTATAATATAATTTTTCTTATCAAGAAAGATGATAATGCTACTAAGACATAAGGGGTTAATGGGAGAAAAAGTGAATGAAAAGACTTCAGAAGGAACTGCAAACCCAATCCTACACAGGAAACAAACGATAAACCTCAACTCCTGTTGAAAAAATGGGGAAGGAGTGTGAACCAAGTAATATAGTTTTCATTCCTAAATCTGTCACATCCGTCTAAGAGAATTTCAGAATGCATCATAGTCAATATTCTTGTATTATTTTGAACTATTGTTCTTATCTTTCTTGATATAGATGCTATTATAGACACAGTGTTTTGACCAAGAATCCTGTGGTCATCATCAGTTATCCATTGATTGGCTTATATGGGATATTTGTTGATTACTGTGAAATTTTGTCTATGTCAATTATTGCTTGTTCTGGTTGTCTTTAAGACAGTGGCATAGTAGCTATATAGTTGGTTATGCATGTGTTATTTTCATCTAGTGAACATGAGTTCAATCCTTGGATCAGGTAGTTAGTGACACACCAATTCAGCAAGAACAAACAATAATTAACATCAGTTAGTCAGTTAAGTGCTATACATGGTACACACTTGGGCGATCATATCTCTAAAGAGACATGACTGACTGGGCAGAAGATTTTCCGTAGTAGGTTGCCATTACTTTCTGCAATAGACTGGTTGCCAACCAAGGCTATAGAACACAATCTGTACTGCTATTCAACCCATAGCTGAAGGGAGAAGAGACAGATTAATACTTTTCCCAGGGTATTTGCATGTAAGTGAATGCAACAAATTTAACTGGAATTTAAACTCGGCTAGCCAATCTCATGTTCTTCTAATCTGATATATATACTGCATCACAATGCACATCCTTAATCACAAAGACAAAATATCACAATAATTAACAAATATCCTATAACAGCCAATCAATGGAAACCTGATGATGACCAGAGGGTACTTGGTTGAAACATGTTTAATAACATTTATTTAAACTAAAATGAGAACAATAGTTAAGAATAATTCAAAATTACAGACAATTATTCATCTCAGAAATGAAACACTGTCAATTGTGTAATTGTCAATTCTTCCTCTTGAAGCTCACTTGCTTCTCAAATGATCCAGTGTGTCTACAAAATCTGACCAAGAGACTGAACTCTCAACTTCAGGGGGAAAAAAAAGACCACGATTGGTTGATTATCTTGCAGATGATTGGACTTTTGTGAATTATTTAAAACTGAAATATATTCGGAATTATTAGAATATTCTTTTTTTTTTGGCAAGTGAATATTGAATTAATTTAATTTTCCAGATACAGGTTCTACTATTTAACCCATAACTCAGGGGAGGAAATGACTTCATACATCTCCCAAGGATATCTGCACATAAATCAATATAACAAATGTGGCGGGAATTTGAAGTCAGCTCTCCAATTTCTCATTCCGACTCACTATCCGTTGCATCACCTTTCACATCCAAGATTTAATGCAAAAGAAATCTGCCTGTGAAATATGATCTAATAGATAAAATCTGTTGCCTGAGCATTTATAAAGGTCTGAGTCAAAACTTTACACAGGTTTGATGGAGATTTTGCTAACTATTGGGATTCTTATTTGATCCAATCAAGATCCAATCAAATTGCTTGTTTCATCATCATTATCATCATTTAACAATCATTTCTATGCTGGCATAGGTTAGACGAGCTTTTATTGATGGCTTCATAATTGAACCATCATGAAATATTGGAGTTTTACAGCTGTATGCCCTTACTGACACCAACCAGTTTAGGAGACTGGAAACTCAGTGTTTTTATTGAGACACCATTTCTAGGAAGATTACCTACCAAGATTAAAGAGTTTTGTCTATCTTCTCTTAGATAAGTTGCTATCCCAAGCTAAAGACTCTTACCTAGCCTAACTTTTTCTTTTTCTCTTAAATGATCCAAGTTTGGGAGATTAAGAGTTTTACCCATAGCTAAGACCCTAACAGGTGCTACCACCTTGGGTCAAGGTGAAACTGGGAACAACAGCAATTAAGAGGTGGTTTAATGCTGCTTTGAAACTCTAATCTCTTTTGAAACTCTAATCTCCTGATCAGAAATCTTGCTGCCAGATGTAGTTTACTGTCATACCCAGGACCAGTTTGCTGCTAATAAATCATTTGATTCAATCAAGATCCAATCAAATTGCTTGTTTGCTGCTAAGAAATTATTTGATTAGTCAAAAAGTTTGGCATTTGACTTTAAAACCAACACTTTCTAAACCATGGTTTCAAGCCAAGGAAATAATTAGTTGCAACAACTTATTTAAAATTAAATCTCACCTTAACAGTTTCTAAACAGAATTCACCAACATAATTACGCTCAGACCCACTGCATCTGAAAAAAAAAAAAAAAAGTAATGCTTTAATATTATTAATATTTAAGTGCAGTACTAGGTTGGCAGAAAGGTCTCATCAATTTACAGATGCAACAATAATCTCTATGCTAACAGTTTCTTCTATCACATTTCTCAATTGTGAAACTCTCTCCCAAGTGCTTACTTTCCAATCAACTTTGATCTTCAAAAATTTAAATGCAATGTCAATCATTATCTATTATCTTCTTGATTGCTCTTCTTTCATTGTTCCCACACCTTAATAATGCTTCTCCCTTTTTTATTCTTTCACACTCTGTAACCCTTTGTGTCTTAGTGGCTTTACCGTCTTGCTTGGGGTGAAATGATTATGCATATTGTGCAGTGGATATGAGAAATCAAAGAGCTAATTTAAAATTCCACTTGAATTTGTTGCATTTATTTATGCACAAATACCTTTGGGAAAGGTTTTAATCCGTTGCTTCTCCCTCTAGCTATGGGTTAAATAGCAGGATAGATTGGGTTTCATAGCCTTCACTGGCAACCAGTCTACCAAAGAAATTAATGGTAACCTACTGGGGGAAAAATCTATTGCCCAGTCAGTCATGTCTCTTAAGACATGATCACCCAAGCATGTATCATGTATAGCACTTAACCGACTGAAATGAAGATTGAATTTTTTATTACTTTAAATGTTATTTTAGTAGATACCCATGTTTGATTAGCCGTACTGTTGATTTTAAGCAATGTGGATTATGTCTACTTGCCTGCATGTTTGAGAAACTTAATAAAGAAAGTGTACTCTCTAGCAGGGTTGAAACGTGTGCCCTCCCTTTGTAGAGGAAACTACCACCTGATCAGAGATCACTCAGCAACGGAGTACTTCACAGCCCTATAAGGTTCAATTACCCCTTCAAGGAATGTGAATCATCAAGTTCTGATTTACTTGAAAGTCCATATTTGCTGACTTTTTTATTTTCATATCTAAAACAAAAAAAAAAGTAATTTATAAGGAATTAATAAATTTTATTTCTTTTAGCCAACATTATTTCCTGAGAGAATGAAAAGGAAATAGATTTCATAAGGATATGAATATGAACAGGACATTTAACAATTTTTAATTATTTCTCCCCATGCAAGGCAATAAATCCACTAAGACAGGGAGGTTACTGAGTGTGAAAGAACAAGATTGGTTGTTTATTTCTTTTACCAGCATATCAACGCCCCATGGGTCATTTAATGCTGAAACTGGATTTTTTATTCAGTAATGTTTCAAGTGGTTGTTTATGTTTTTCAAATTGCCTCAGGTGAGTGTGTCCACTTCTTATTCTGTTGAGCACATACGTCTTGTCTACAGTCAGCCAATAGTTCTATATTCCCCTTTCTTAATGTTGGTTGATGTACATAGAATTTATTGTTTGGGAACATGTACTAAATTGCTTGCTATTTACTTTTGGTGTGTTGCATTTTTTTTTTTTTTATAATCTGTATATGGGAGTTTGATGTTGGTTATTTTTATCTTCGTTGCCTCTTTTGCAAGTATATTGGCTTCATAATTTCCCTTGATGCCTATATGGCTAGGAATCCAAGACACTGTTATTGTTTTGTGCTTTATTAACTGATGACAAATCTTTTGGTTTCTTGAATCTAGGGTTGATTTGTGTTCTTATTTTTTAATTGCCGCTAAACTAGATAGGGAGTCTGAAAATATAAACTTCCTATCTTTTGAATTTCAAGTGCCATTTTAATGTCTTGTAGTTCAGCTGTAGAGATGGATGCATTATTTGGTAGCCTGGTTTGTTTATGAATTTGTCTGTTTGTGGTTGATGCACCTATTCTATCTAGGATCTTTTATCTATCTGTGCAGAATGATTTGTAGTCACAATATGTGTCTATTAATTCTCTGTATATACTTTTTTGATTGTTCCTTTCTCTCTGTGTGCGTCAATGTTAAGTCTATGTACGGTTTGAAGATTGTCCACAGAGCTACCTTATTTAATGTGACTGGTGCTACATTATCAGGATCTTTGTTTATTTGTTCTAGTGCTTTGTTAATTCACTTGGGTGAAGGAGATGGCTGTTGGTTTATTTCTATAGAACTGGATTTACTGAGGTTCATATGTTTTTTTTTGGTATGCTAAGTTATTTTGGTTGGATTGTAGTTTTAGTGCATAGTGGAAGGATAATTTCCCCATCTCAGAGATATAGGTAGTTTATTGTCTTTTATATAGTGACTGTGCATGGGTGAGGTCCAGAAGGCTCCAAGACTTAATCTCAGTCCTTAATTTTGTTTGACTCATAGTTTTGTTTTAAGATAGGATTTATATATTGCACTGTAAATAATGCCTCCATAGTCTAATTTTGATATGATGTGTGACCTACATATTCTGAATATTACTTTTTGGTTAGCACCGCAATTCAGTTTTGATATTACTTTTAGAAGCTTCCAAGGCCTTTTGGCATATTTGTTTAAGATAATCAATGTGCACCTAGAAGTTAAGTTTGCTATCTACTATGATTCACAGATAATTTATTTGTTGGACTATGGAAATTAAGTGTTCATTTAATTTTAATTCTGGACCAAGATTGTAGGCTCATTTTTCCAGAAATGCATACAGACAGTTTTTGTTTCGAAGAAAACAGAATTCATTTTCATTTGCCCATTTTTCTACCTTGTTTAAACATATTTGTACATATCTTTCAAGGGAAAGCATGTTTGGTGATGAGTATGATACTGAGAGGGTTTCTACATATAGGGATTTTCAGTTCCTGTATATGCGTTGTGGTGCATTGGATATCGGCTCAGAATGAGAAATCGGGGAGCCGAGTTCAAATTTCAGCTGAATTTATTGCCTTCACTTACATGCAAATACCCTTGGGAAAGGTATTAATCCATCTATTCCTTCCAGTTATGGGTTAAATAACAGAACAGATTGGGTTCTATAGCCTTGGTCGGCAACCAGTCTATCGCAGAAAGCAATGGCAACCTACTGCGAGATAATCTTCTGCCTAGTCAGTCATGGCTCTTTCGAGACATGATTGCCCAAGCGTGTATCACGTACAGCACTTAACTGACTGACTGATTTTGAGAATAAATAATGCAACTAATAAAATGTTATCTTGAGGTACTCCTGCCTCTTGCTTGTGTGTGTCTGATGCTGTGTTTCGATTTTGTACTTTTTGATTGTTCAGTTTGATAGGAAGTTTTGCATGAAAGTAGCCATTCTTCCATTTATTTCCATCTTGTGCATGTCTTAAGATACCATACTTCCATGTGGCATCATAGGCTTTTTCAAGATCAAAGAATGTTGATATCACATTATGACCTCAAACAAAGCCAACATGAATAAAGGATTCTAGCTGTACAAGGTGGTCATTGGTTCATTGGTTTTTCCAGAATCTACTTTAGTAACTAGTTAAGTGTTTGTTTCTCTCCAGGTACTACATTAGTCAAGCATTTACTATTTTCTGTTATCGTGCAACTTTTTAGTGCAATGAGTCGGTAGTTTGTTGGGTTGGAATGGTCTTTGCCAGGTTTAGGAATTGGAAAGATGACAGACTCAAGCCACAATTTTGGAAATTTGTTTGAACAATTGAAGATCTGGAGAAGAATTAAGAGACTTCTCTGGCAGATGTTTTAGAAATTGATAATGAATATCATCTAGACTGGTTGCAGAGGTTTTACATCGTTTATAGAGTCTGTCATAGTAAAAAAAGTATTGTATTCTTCCTTATTGCTTGAAGTGAATGAAAATTTAGGAGTGTCTTGATTTGTTGAAGAGTTTCTTTGAAATTCTGTTGCTATTTCACCCTTGTGAAAATTAAACAAAATGAATAAAGTCTTCCTAGTATCTTTCACACTTTTGCTAGTCACATCTATCCATTTCAACTGCAAAATGATGAGACCTAACCACCAATTTAGTCAGTCAGTTAAGTGCCATATGTGATACATGCTTGGGTAATCATGTCTTGAAAGAGACATGATTGACAGAGCAGAAGATTATCCCACAGTATTTTGCCATTACTTTCTGATGTAGACTGGTTGCCAGCCAAGGCTATAGAACCCAATCTGTTCTGTTATTTAACCCATAACTGGAAAGAAGAGACAGATTAATACTTTCCTGGGGGTATTTGCATGTAAGTGAATGCAAGGAATTCAAATGGAATTCAAACTCAGCTCCCCGATTTCTCATTCCAAGCCAATATCCATTGCACCACAACGCACATCCACCAATCCAGTAGTATGCTTAAATTCAAAAAGTCTTGGTACCATAGAAAAAAGTTCATCACAACAATTACCATGAAAATATTTATAAAAAAGACACTGACAATCTACATTACGGTGGTGGGAAAAGATTGAAGCTGTGATGCCAGGTCAGATTTAATAGCATTGCAGATTCTTTAAATTTTATCAAGGATCAATAAATATATAGCTAGAGCACAGACCAGCAATATTCGAAGCATGGACTAATGGTAGACTTATAACAATGTAAGACAGGTTCTAGAGAGAAAAATTTGTCTAGTATTATACAGTGAACCAACTTTCTTAGCATCAATCCTAACAATCGATTCAATGATCTTTCCACTTCACATCTGTGGAAAATAAAGAAAGTACAATGAGTCACTTTCCTGGAGTTTAGCATCAGCCATGCTGATGTAAAGCAGAAATGATTCTCTCAGACGATTAATAGAGAGCAGTTTTGTTTTGGAGACATTAAAATTAACAAGCCATTCCTTGCCCGAGTTAACAACAGAATGTAGGTCATTTCTGAGTTAGAATATATTTTATTGGTAACTATGTTACACAAGTCTCAGGAAATACAGTCTTTTTATATGGAAATTATGAAATTATGACTTCTTGTTTATCAGTACAACTACCAACATCAATTGTGGCTCATGCCAAGCAGACAATTAGGATGCTACCCATGGTCAACCCTGACTGATGGAGGCCTTCTACTGTGTGTGTGTGTGTGTGTGTGTGTGTGTGTGTGCATAAACACATATATATTTTACACTGGATGTTAGAGTAAACAGTTCATAAGCAAATGTACCACTTTCAGAATTATTATTATATGTATTTTAAATGGTAATAATAGCAATCACTAAATATATAAAAAAAGAATAAAAGTATTATGTTATCATCAAATATATGAGAAGATTTATTTATTATTTTTGTTATCAAAATTGACTATTTTAAACAAATTCTATTTTTTTTTAATAATAAAAAAATGTTATATATCCTACTCACTTGTGTTTATTTGGACCATCACTCCATTTTGTTTGACAGGCCGTCCGAGCCAAAAGCAATGGGTTCAATGCTGGCACAACTGGTAAAATTAAATTTGACACAATTAATCAAAATTAAAAGTTATTAGATATTATTTTATATAAAAGCCAATGTCATTTTTTTATTGCTTTTGTCATGTTAAAGTAAATAGATATATAAAAATGAGACAATTAAGCAACTCTTGCAGCAATTATAACCACCAGCCTAGAGATCAGCAGGTAAACAACATATTAAAATGCCATTATATAATTGCTGAAATATTCATTAAAAATTAGCATTGCAACACTAAGTTTTATTTTTTTTTAGTTTGCTATTATTTCAATGAGTCACATCGCTTTCAACTTTTTTTTTCAAAACTGATGTATTAAACTCATTTAAAACAAGATATTAAATTTAATATTCTTTTGATTTTTAAAATCTTTTTACATAAATATAAAATAAAAGTCAATAAATTAAAATTACAAGAAATTACTGTTTTACTGCAAATACTTATTAAAGAAAACTAAAAAGCAATATAAACTAAATAGACCAACACACAAATAAAGAAAATTCTCAAAAAAAGAAATTAAATCAGATTAACTTAAAAATAAAAATGGAAGATTACAAAAGTCAGGTTAAATTCATGGAACCAGGTTTCTTTTTGCTTCTTTGCAAAGAATATTCTGCTTAAAGAATTAATGCAATAAATTATTTATAAGGAAATATATATTTTAATAATTTATCCATATTTCAATCATTTTATTACATGAGTTAAAGAATGAATTGCATAAAAATAAAACTTCTATCACAGTTCATCTTTGCACTTACAAAACCTTAAAAAGAAAATTGATTTGTTTGTAAATATCAGCCTTTGATGTTTTAATACATAATGACTAATATGTTGAGAATTTTGTGACTCTCATTAATCCTGGCAGCAAAAAATCAAAAAAGAAATAAATTTTTCAACTGCCTTTTAGATTTTCAGTTCAATTCTAAACAGAGGATCATGGGAAAAAAGATAACAGAAGCAATATAAACATTTCACAGAAATAAAATGGAGATATCTAGCGACAAATGACAAATTTTCTTTGATATAATTTCATAAAAAGTTTTTTTCTTTAGCTGTATACCTGAATATACTGACAAGGCACTGTGACTGAGCTTTTTATTTAGTTTTTCTTGTGTTCGTACAAGGGTTTTCTTTTATAGACATGAAGTGTGTAAAAACTATCAAACTCAATCTGCAATGTACTAGTAGAAAACACTACAAGTATAATAGCTTTCTCCACATGTAAAAAAAAAAATGATTAAAAACAATGGAAGCATTAATAATGACAAAGAAAAGGCTAACATTTAATGACATTAACTATGAACTTGACCACAATGTGCTAACCATGTTTGGAAAATAAAACATTCCTATAACTTCAGATCAGTCAGTTAAGTGCCATACGTGACACACACTTGGGTGATTATGTCTCAAAAGAGACATGACTGACTGGGCAGAAGATTATACTGCAGTAGGTTGCCATTGCTTTCTGCTGTAGACTGGTTGCCAACCAAGGCTATAGAACCCAATCTGTTCTGTTATTTAACCCATAACTGGAAGGAATAGACGGATTCATACCTTTCCCAAGGGTATTTGCGCATAAGTGAAGGCAATGAATCAGCTGGAATTCGAACTCGATTCCCCGATTTCTCGTTCTGAGAAATGTACCACAACACACATCCTATAACTTCAGATACAAGCATTAAAAAACTCACATGTTCAGTTAAAAATAAAAATCATCTTTGATAATGGCTAAAAGAATAGCCAAAAGTATTTGGATATGCAGAACTTTTTGACAGTTTTTACTCACTTTGTCCCCAGAAAAGAAAATACTTGTACGAACACAGGTAAAATTAAATGAAAAGCTTAATCGTATTATCTTGTCAATCACCTTAAACAAAACATTTATAAAATAGAGTTTTCAAGCCCAAATACACAATATATATATATATATATATATATATATATATATATATATATATATATATATATGTAAAACATACCAAGAAAACAGTATCATTAATAATGACTAAAATCATTAAGTCCTACTGCTAACAAAACGGTAAAGTAAGTCGTCAAACCCAAAAGGTAATACCAAATAGGCAGAGGGGAATCAAAAAAAAGAAACAAACAAACCAAAAGCTGTGTTCAAAAGAAAAAAAAACCAAAGACGAAAACCTTAACATATATATATATATATATATAGAACATCAGTTGGAGATATATATATATATATATATATATATATATATAAAGAACCTAAGTTTGATGTTTTTATAAACCCATTGGTAATATTATATTTTGCAACTCTTATACACCGCTCCTCAGACCAAATTCATACAACAATGAATGAGTCAAAATTATCCAGAAAAAGTCAAGTAAAAAAGAAAGAAGAGAAAGAAAAAGAGAAGACAAAATAGGGGAAGGAAGTTAACTTAACAGTGTTAGATATTGATGGTCTTGGCCTAGATTTACAAAGTATTTAAGGAAGTCAGTAAACCTTGACTTGGATCTTTAGTTGTCTATTTTAAGATGCATAACATTAAAAATGAAAAATTAGGGATTGAATTTTTGCTAGAAAAAATGAATTGTTAGTTTTCTTATTAATTTTGTTAGTTTTTGTTATTAATACTTTTTCTTATTAATTCTTATTAATACATATATTGCAGAAAAACCAACTATGCTGGTGTGACCAACAGACAATTTGCCAGATGATCTAATACCTTAGATATGAAAAAATTCTGAACAAGGAAAGAAAAATGAAAAAAAAAAAGACTGACCAAAATATAAACTTTACCTATTCAGTATTACCTAGACAGAGTAAAAAAATGTTTCAATACATTACTCGAGTTTCACACTCGAGTGATATTCAAACAACTAGAATGTAACTATATATATATATAGATTCCTCATTTATTAATCCAACAGTACTTTTATCACTAAAACATTATTTTATTTGTGTTTGAGAAAATTTCCCTGTTTTTTAAACAGTGGAATTAACATCTATCAGCATAGCGGTTGAAAGTCTTATTAAAGAAAATATTCTACTTAACTTGATAAGATTGTCAGTCTCTATGTTGATAGAGATTAACTTTGCTGTTTAGAAAACAGA
Organism: Ascarosepion bandense; assembly: GCA_037127315.1. Classification (NCBI taxonomy): domain Eukaryota; kingdom Metazoa; phylum Mollusca; class Cephalopoda; order Sepiida; family Sepiidae; genus Ascarosepion; species Ascarosepion bandense. Next base: position 9,001,531 of record JBBBDQ010001127.1, on the reverse strand, counting down.
GATATTTATTTAAACACATGCACTCTTTGAATGTAAATTTTATGGTAATAAGAAATAATATTGAATTAAAAGTATATCAATATAAAAATTCATATCTATGTTAGAACAATTTTTTAAGCCAAAACAACAGAAAACTAATTGCAAAAGGAAAATATCAAAAATAAATGGAATAAATAAATACATTTTTAAAAAAATACATATCTGAAATAAAACTGAAGTAACAAAATGAACACTCACCAGCAAGAAGCTGACTGATTTTGTTGATGGCACGACCAACCACCTTTTTCAAAAGAGACTGAACATTCTTCTCCACATTCTCAAACTCCATGAAAAAAGGAGAAATTCTGATTGGTTGAAAGTCATCAGCTGACCTCTGGACCCGAGTGGACATTCCATGATGCCCTCGGGCATCCGTTGCATAGTGTAAATGTTTTCGTGAAACTTCGATTGGCTGGATGTTGTCATGCAAGCATGTTGCATTAAGTGTTCTGATTAATGATAATGTTGACCCTGCCAATAGCCACAACAATACAGACAATCTAACCGAATGCTTCATGGTGTGAAGCAATTTTTTTTTTTGTTTCAGAGTCAATTTTGTTTATCAAAGTTCCAAAAAAGGTTTTGTTGATTCGGACACCAAGTGTTGTGATGGATTATCTTCTAGCCAACAAGGGAATTCCTAGAAATATACAAAAAAAAATGTTAGTACAAACAGAATAAAAAAGTTTTTTTAATCATTTCATGCCAAACAAGGCGATAAAGCCAGTAAGACACAAGGGGTTACTGAGTGAAAAAGACTATGAGAAAAAATATTATTATGGAGAGAGGCCAATAAAAGAACAGGAATTAAAAAGATAAAAGAAGACTGATATTTGCAAGAAGCCAGAAGAAAATGTCCTTTCAGTACATAAAGCACACTGGATCAGATAGTGGTTTCTCTAACAAAGACAGATTTTTATATATATATATATATATATATATATATATATATATATATATAATGTTAAATTGTAATGATGCACAGTGCCAAAATTGCTGTTTTTTCCTATAGTTTATTCGTAGAAATGTGCATTAATGGATATCAGCTCAGAATGAGAAATTGAATTCCATTTGAATTTGTTGCATTCACTTACACACAAATACCCATGGGAAAGGTATGAATTCATCTCTTCTCCTTTCATCTATGGGTTAAATATCAGGACAGATTGCTTTCTATAGCTTTGGTTGGCAACCAGCCTACTGCAGAAAGAAATGGCAATCTACTACAGGAAAATATTCTGCCTAGTCAGTCATGTCTCATAAGAGACATGATCACCCAAGTATGTACTACATATGGCAATTGACTGAATGGTAGAAAAGCATTTCAGGTAAGCAGGTTAAAAATGTGACAAATATCAAGATTGAGATAGAGTGTTAATAGAATTAATGTGGAGAAGTTTGTCACAGCTGAGCAGAGTTATTTCTGTCAAGCCAACTTCAAAGTTTCATGAAAGCATTATTGTGATGGCATCACTCTTCAGGGTTTTTTTCTACAGAAAATGACTGAAATAACACTGCTCAACTAAGCGACAAATTTCTCCACATTAATTATATATATAATTAATGTGGAGAAATAACACTGCTCAACTAAGCGACAAATTTCTCCACATTAATTATATATATATATATATATATATATATATATATATATATATATAGTCATCTGCAGACAGATCTGTTTCGCTGTACCACAGCTCATCAGTACGGTTAGACTCCGATTGCTTTTAACTCAGGATTGAAACCCAACCGAATTGGCGTCAGTCGGCAATTCTACCTCTGGGCTATGGGCATACAGTAGAAGAAGGCAGACTTTTTTTTAGCATGTATATTATCATTATACACGCCCAATAGCCAGAGTGCTTTAATTCATTACTGAATGAGCGATGCATACATGCCAGAGTAGCTACTGTTTTTAAAATCTACCATTCTTCCAGAGTGTTCAATCAGGGTGTGAGAGCGTAAATAGTCTATATATATATATATATATATATATATATATATATATATATACGGATATACTACTCTTGTATTGTCCACCACATTCCACTGGCCATGAGAGTAATCTTAGGAGTGTTACATGGCTTCTTTTTTAATCTTTTCATTCTAACAAAATGTGATAAAGTGATTAAGACACAAGGGGTTACTGAGTGTGAGAAAACATGAGAAAGAAATTAAAGAGAGAGAGCAATAAAAAAACGCATGAATTAAGAAAACAGAAGATAACAATTGACAATGCATCTAAATTTTTGAAGATCAAATCTGCCTGGGAAACAAGAAGCCAAAAAAGAGTTCCACATGTAAGAAATGTGGTAGAAGAAACTGTTAGCATAGAACTTACAATTACATCTAGCACTTTCAACTGTAAAATGATGAGACCTAGCTTCCAATCTAGTACTGTACTTAAATTTGTAAAGTTGAAGTACCAAAGAGGAAAGCTCATCAGAACAATTACCATGAAAATATTTTATAGAAAATGCACAGGTAATCTATGTTAACGCAGTGAAAAAGTGACTAAAGCTGAGATGCTAGGTTAGTACCAATAACATTGCTGATTCATCTTTACAATTGAATTATAAAAAAAGAAAATAAATTTAATTTAAATATGTAACTTATTTAAAACTTTTGACAATGCTCTTGGGTATACAAGAAAAATATAAAAAATGTACAATGGAATTATGTGTAAGTGTTGGGTACACAAACTGTTAATCAAGTAGGTATGAAAATGTTTGAATGTCAACCAGCAACAGTACTGAACAGAGACACTGATTTTGAAGAATTTTTGGAATACCATGTCACTTTTGATGAAGTCTAGTTAAACCAGGATTCAGAGACTGACTTTCTGAACGGCATATCTAATTTTGTAAGGAACATAGCATTTATTTAAATTTTGTTTTGTTTTCATTCTCACTTGTTTACTCTTGTTATTGAATCAGAAATACAAATGAAAAGAAAACGATGTTGTGGAATTAATTAGGTAGGTGCCTTGTTGGACAAATGAATTCGATTGCTGGCATAATACATCCTGACATAGATTTTGCTGCTTGCTATTTAAGCTCAACACTCACTTGTGGTGCAGTGTTTATAAACTCGGAATGACAAATCGGGCAGCTGAGTTCAAATTCCAGTTGAATTACTCGCATTCATTTGCATACAAATAGCCTTGGGAAAGGTATTAATCCATCTCTTCCTTCCAGTTATGGATGAAATAATAGGACAGACTAGGTTCTATAGCCTTGGCTGGCAACCAGTCTACTGCAGAAAGCAATGGCAACCTACTGAGGGATAATCTTCTGCCCAGTCAGTCATGTCTCTTTCAAGACATGATCGTCCAAAGCGTGTATCACAAATGGCACTTAACTGACTTCAAAAATGGGATGTGTGTTAAAGTGCAGGGTATGTGCGTTGTGATGCAGTGGATATCGGCTCAAAACTAGAAAGCAAGGAGCCGAGTTCGAATTCCAGTTGAATTCCTCACATTCACTTGCATACAAATAGCCTTGGGAAAGGTATTAATCCATCTCTTTCCTCCAGTTATGGGTTAAATAATAGGACAGATTAAGTTCTATAGCCCTGGCTGGCAAAAAGTAATGGCCACCTACTGCAGGATAATCTTTTGCCCAGTCAGTCATGTCTCTTTCGAGACATGATCGCCCAAACATGTATCACATATGGCACTTAACTGACTGACTGACTCACAAATGCTAAAGTTAGCCATCTAAATACAATCTTAAGGCAGTGAACAACACACTTGATGCCATCTAAATGATGAGACTTAAAACTGCCTCTCTCAGTCATCTCCTGTGTGGTGCAGCTTACAAGCCCATAGTGCTTTCAAGGATATATCTTCACCAGATGTAGAAAGAAACTATCTCCGGCTCTTAGTCCTCAATTTGGGAAAAACCCATGACTCACTGCTTCTCATATGCAGAATATATCCTAGCTAGCAACATAGAAGACAAAACTAACTTCATCAGTTCTGGAATCCTAAATATGCTTTCTCCAAAAACACAGAAGAATCTCCAGCAACTACAATTTCCGTTTGCAATTATAACACGTAAGGCTCTCTATTTCATCCACATTTTACTCTGCTTGTTCTGTAGATAAGTGTATATTATTTCATATATATCTTAGCATTTTAAAACTCTCTTTGTATGTGACTTAGCATTATCAAATTCTTTCAAACAAAGCATGTTTATTATTCCTTTTCCTTACAACCATTAAATTCCATCCATGAAATAAAATGTTATTATATCATTGATATAATAATGCCTATAATGGGGGAAATGAAAATGGAAGAATAAACTTTTCTTCCATAGTACACTGGTAACCCCAATGTGATGTATTAGTATTAGCATCCATTAACTGGTGACCACAAACATGAAAAACAAACATGAAATATTCATTTTTTGCATAAACACCATAATCTGGAGCACCTGACGTGACATTATATATCTTAACCACCATTAACTGTTGATATTTTCAATGTGATGTATTATTATTAAAACTTACCATAATTCCCCATGTATAATATGCATTTTTTTCTAAAAAAAAAAAAAAGCAAGCAAAATTAGGGGTGTGTATTATGAACGGCTACAGAAAAAAAATCTTTAAAAAATTGTTGTTTCATAGCTTGATTTCAATTGCAAAATGACTACTCACCACAGACATATGACAATTTGACACTAACATTCAGCAATTGCAATCCCATAAGAATATCTAATACAATCATATGCACCTAACAATACTTACAAATGTAAAATAAAATAAGAACTATCATAAAACTAACTTCAAACAATATTATTCTATGTTTGCACATTTTCAAATTGTTTTCCCTATTTGAATGAGATTTTATGGCCCAAATCGATCCCGCTAGTTATTATAGTGAATCGAAGCAACTCGATATTCTACTCAGTAAACAATGGATCAATATAAGTTACAAAATAATACAAATATTCATATATTGGGTAGGAGTGAACTAACACAGGTTGCGCATTTGGTCTTTTTACAGAATTATCACAACATATATATATATATATATATATAATAATAATAATAATAATAATAATAATAATAATAATTATTAAACCGACTCTGCGTGTATTCTAATCTCAAAATTTTATAGAAGGGACTTTTTAAGACCATGAATAACCAGCAGAATCTAAATCCGTTATTGTCCTCGGCTATAAAGCTTTGGGCAAAGAGGGGGAAAAAAAAGAAAACTGCGTGGGACCGACAATACATACGGTTCCTCCCAGTAAAAAGAAAAAAAACCCTCTAACGGAACAAACAACCAGAAAAGAAAAGTGCTCGATACACACAACCGAAAAGTATTTAACTAGAAGGCAGTAACGCAGAGCAAACACACTAACTAACTAGTTAGTTAGTTAGTATATATATATATATATATATATATATATATATATGGGTGATTACGGCATATATATGTTATGATTACGGCATATATATATTAATGCAGGTTTCATTGAATAATATAGACAAGTTTTGTCTATTAATTTTGTATAGGATCCGTTCGTACCGTCTGATATACTTGATGGTGATATCATTGAAAGACAACAAAAAATCACAGTAATTGTTGATTTTTTTTATCGGGTCTAAGCTTTCGGCTTAGACCCGATAAAACGAGCGTTTTTTTTATCAACGCACACTTCTGAGAAAAACGCTCGTTGATAACATATACATACTTAAACAAGAAAATAATAAACAGAAACTCAAAATCCTGGAAGCAATCTACATTAAACAATTTAAACCTGGTTTGAATACGATTAATTTTGATATTTCCAATAACGTACTCAAATGCTAGTAATCAGATCAGGGACCACAACGCCACTATTTTGTCACTGTCTTCGGCCATCTGCCACGGTAGGGATGGACTTATAATTTCAATTTAATTCTCTTTATTGTTAATAACTTAAATGTTCTATGTTTACTGTGTGTTAATATTTATTCTTTGATAATGGCTTATGTGAGCCAAAAGCTTAGACCCGATAAAAAAAAAATCAACAATTACTGTGATTTTTTTGTTGTCTTTCAACGATATCACCATCAAGTATATCAGACGGTACGAACAGATCCTACACAAAATTAATAGACAAAACTTGTCTATATTATTCAATGAAACCTGCATTACTGAAAAAATGCTGCCAAAATACACACAATATATATTATATGTTATGACAATATATATATATATATATATATATGTTATGACAATGTTATAACAAAAATGCGTTTTATACCTGGATGATTACGGTATATATATATATATATATATACCGTAATCACCCAGGTATAAAAACGCATTTTTTCTAAAAAATAATAAGCAAAATTAGGGTGCGTATTATGCACAGCTACAAAAAAATCTTTAAAAAATTACCATTTCATACATCAATTTCAGTTGAGAAATGACTACTCACCACAAACATACAAAAATTTGATGCTAACGTTCGGTAATTGCGACCCCATAAGAATGTCAAATACAATCATATGTACCTAACAATCTTTACAAATGTAAAACAAAATAAGAATTATCACAAAACTAAATTAGAATTAGAATATTATTCTCTGTTTAAAACCATATTTTGTAAAAAAAACTTACAGCTACATGACAAACTATGGGTGTCCCCATGTTGCTTCTGCATGATACATTCTAATTGGCTGAGACTACCCGAATAAGAAAGTTTATTTTGGTGGAAACGGATATTAGTAAAATGTCTGTGTATAAAATAAACGACCAATCATTCAAAACATTCTCTCAGAAGAAAAAACTTTATTTCTACCTACTCTTATTCTTACTCTATAATCCCCACTGGTTAAAAATAAATTCAAGAAGAGCAAGTTACCCCAGTGAATTCAAGAGAAAAGTTGAAAACAGGTTAATGAGTTTTCACAGTAGGCACAAAATACATATTTCCATTTCCTTTTAGAACCATGATGATCAAAGATTTTGATAAATATCTTCAATTACAGCTTGAATAAGAGTAGGAAATGCGGGTTGTAATGAAATTCGAGCAGTACCATTTATAAGGTTTGATTACTAAACAAGGGGTGCGTATTTTGTGTGATTAGATGCATTTTTCCTAACTTTCAGCACAATTTTAGGGGTGCGTATTTATAAATGAAGACTTATTATGCTTGGGAAAATATGGTATTAGTAGCAAAGACAATAAAAAGAATTAGTGACAGCAGACTATAGATGAAAATGTCAATTGTTCAAGAAATAATTGAAAAAGAGGGAGTACCACTCTTACAGAGTAATGAAATTGGCAGATGCACTCACAAAGGATGACTCACTGGGTACGTATCTTTTGAAGATGCTTCAAGAAGCACACATATTAAAAAAATTCAAAATATTAACAGGTTTGTTGAGTTCAATCTTTCAATTTATCAATGTATATTTGTTTAATTAACAAAAAAGAGAGATCGTTAGTGTGGATGGAGGTACTCCTCAATGATATGAAGATCCTGCAACTGATATTACCACAACAGTACGAGAGAAAACTATATTGAATTGGTAATATAAATGAATGGGTGAAAGGCTTGCAAGATTTATCAATATATTCTTCCATCTGTTGATAGATATGTCTTGGAATATGCATTAAAACAGTATTCACATTTAGTCTTTTATACCAGTCTTTATAATGACAATCACTGAACTCAAAGCAATACACAAGAGTGAATATAATATAATGATATATTTAATTAAAATAAAGAAAAAGATATGTTTATTGCCATTATTTTTAGGTGAGAAAAAACAAAATCACTTTTAAAAGTAATCGGACTTTTTAAAATCTGTTTTCAACTTAAACAATTATATCTAACAATGCTGAAAATCTCTCAACCTACCTCACTTTCCCAAAACTGATCAAATGAACAAACATCAGAATGATTTTTTTTACCCTTTTGTTGAACTGAGAATATTACAGCACACCCTTATATTGTTTGATTAACAATTATACATTATTATGTAAATAATAAAATTATATATATATATATATATATATATATATATATATATATTCTTCATTTGTAAATAAGTTATAACACAACTTAGGTTTCTACTATGTTGTGTCTTCAGGCGATTTGCAATAAGTGATTTTAACTTTTTTTTAAGAACACTCACGTAACAGGGATTTTTTTGAATGCTCATGTAACAGGAAATTTTTGAATGTGCAATTTTCAAAATTAGAAGAAATTATAATGTTTTCATCCATGGCTGTATGAGCTTAATAGGTATTTTATGGCATGGCTACACTTAGTCATAAATTCTGTTCTTTCATTCAGTAATTAATTTTTGTATAAGAATAGCATAATAGCTAACTTTTCTTCCTGGCACAGTCTACATATTTTGCTACTGTTGTAAGGCTTGGCTGTTTTCACTATACTCCACATTATGTCTGAGTCTTTTCCATATTTTAATTTCAATTTCCACATGTGGCTATCAAATTTGGTACAATTTTTTAAAGTTTTCTATCTTAAATGTAGACCAGTGGTTGAATCATCTGGTTTTAAAAGTATCTTTGGTTGATCCCAAATATGTTTCGTTTTGACCATTTGACTAGGTCGCGTAGTAATTCGTTTACAAATGAAGAATATTCAAAAGTTCTACAATATAATTGTATTGAACACTTTTTAATACAACTGTGTACTGGTCTAATTTTATTATGACAAAAAACTAAGTAATTAAATAATCAAAATATATATTATATATATGAAAGAAAGGAAAACCGAAAAGAAAAAAGGAAAGAAGGAAAAGGAAAGATTAAAAGAAGAAAGAAAGAGAAAAATGAAAGAAAGGGAAAAGAAAAAGAAAAGAAGAAAAAATGACTTAAAGATGAAAGGGAAAAAATTTAAAGATATAAAAAATAAAGGAAGAAAGAAAAGGAAGGAAAGAAAGAAAAAGGAGAAAGAAGCAATGAAAAGGAAAGATGAAAATAAAAATAAAAAAATTAAGGGAAGAAATAAGGAAAGAAGAAATAAAGGAAAAAACAAGGAAAAAGAAAAGCTAAATGAGGAAAAAGGGAAAGGTAAGAGAAAGAAAAACAATGAAAGAAAATAAAGGAAAAATAATAAAGGAAAGTGGAAAGAAATGAAACAATGAACAAAGAAAGGAAGAGTAAATAAGAAAATAGAAAAATTATAATGAAAGAAAGAAAAAAAGGAAAATTTCAGAATTAATATCTTTTCTTTTGATAACTCTCTTTTCTTTCACTGCTTTCTTCTCTCAATCTTTTTTGCTACATCCCACATGTTCTCTTTTTCCTTCTTCCTCTCATTATGTCTTCTGTCTCTTTTCCTTTAACTCTTTCATTTTCTTCAATTACCTTCTTCTTACCCACTTTTCTTTAAATCACACTTTCTCTCTTTCCTTTCCTCAACTACTTTTACTCTCTTTCACCCTTTCCTATCTCCTTAGACTTTCTATCACCCTTTCTTTCTCTTTTTTAGCCTCTTTATTTTTCTTACACCTTTTTCTTTTTTTACCTTTTCTTTTATCTCCTGTTTTTTTTCCCTCTCTTCTCTTACCCCTTCTTCTCTCTCTTTTTTTTTTTTTATCCCTTCCTTTTTTATTCTTTCTTCTTGTTCCTTGTTCCTGCCTATCTTTTCTTACTCGTTCCTCTCTCTGGTTATTCCTTCCTCTCTTCCTTACTCTTTCTTCTTTTATTCTTTCATCTCTTTTCTTATTCCTGCCTCTCTTCTCTTACACTTTTCTTATTCCTTCCTCTTTTCTCTAACTCTTTATTTTCTTATGTTATTCATTCCTCCTCTTTTTTAGTTTTCATCAACCCCAATCTTGTAAATAACATAATGATTATCACCTGGAAAACCACTGAAGCATAATTTAGATATGATTTATCGTTGATTTTTCCACGGGGCACTTTCATATTCCTATCTACATCAACATGCATACTTAGTGCAAAAAAAAACAGGTGTAAAAATATTTTCCCTTAATTAACATTTGTATAACCACGTGTATAAAAAAAAAATGAGCAAAAATTTGTAATCACACACACACACACACACACACACACATTAAATTTCCATATACAGTCACTAACCACTAACAATCTACAGCTATATCGTGTTGAATACACCGGTTCCCATCCGATCACCGAAGTTAAGCAACATCAAACCTGGTCAGTACTTAATGGGTGACCATTTGGGAATACCAGGTGCTGTAAATGTAAGGACCAAGAATGGTCCACCGGTCCTCCAGGTTTGGGGGTTGGGTGCAGGACTAACAACCCTGCCCCATAAAAACAGTTTGTTACAGAAACAACAACAACGTTGCTGTCCTATACACCATCTGGGTGTGATGGATAAATGATGAATCACTAACTGCCTACACCTATCAATTAGTCAGTCAGCTAAGTGCCATATGGGATACATGTTTGGGCGATCATGTCTCAAAAGAGATATGACTAACTAAGCAAAAGGTTTTTCTGTAGTAGGTTGCCATTATTTTCTACGGTAGACTGGTTGCCAACCAAGACTATAGAACCCAAGCTATCCTTTAAACCATAGCTGGAGAGAGGAGAGACAGATTAATACTTTTCCTAAAGGTAATTGCGTATAAGTGAATGCAACGAATTCAACTGGAATTCGAACTCGGCTCTCAGATTTCTCATTCCAAGCTGATATCCACTGCACCACAACTCACATCAATTCATACATTTTCGGGGCTTTTCCTAGAAGAACTTTGCTGCATGAGCAAGCTCAAGTAGCTCCATCTAGTGGACAACTTGTATAATAAAAATAGATTTAAAAAAGGATGGAGAGGTTATGAAAAATGCCTTTAAAAAAAAATTCATAAAAATAAAACAAGAGAAAAATTCCAAGTCACCTTTTCTATGAAGGTGGAAGCAACTCTCATCACTAAATTTTCCAGAGTGTCATCTGAATCCCCAAATAATCCTTTCATAATGCCAATTAAGATGAACATGAGAGTGTTGTGATATAAATGGAAGTCTGTCTAGAGGTATGGATGCTGGTGTGTTACAAGTAAACAATACCCAACAGTCCAAGTTGACACTCCTAGGGCAATATTTACTTTATTACCGTGAATGTTATGCAGCCAACCAAAGCTGTCCTTATAATGCATCAATCTTGTCAAATGGTTGTAATATATGGCCATCCAGAATTTTGTCTACAAGTGTAAGAATATTAATTGGACCACTGCTGCCAACCCCAAATTATGACTAATATGCCATTTTGAACATACATAGCGATTTTTTCAAAATGATTATCCAGCTTCACAAAAGCTCATAATCAGTCACTTCTTAAATGATTCTAATTTCAAAAATTTAAAGCATGTGTTTCTCTTTCATGTGATACCTGTATGCAGTGGACTAAAGTAAACTTGAAAAACAATTGCACTATACATTACCTTCTGAGATTAAGACACAAAAAGTGATGTTTTACTAAGTCACAAAAATCATCCACAGACTGAAATTTATGTAAATATTACACCCTGATCAAAATCAGCATCATCCATTGTATATTGCAAATTTATTTTACACGGTATTTATGTGTATGTGATATAAAAGAAGAGAAATGTAAGATATTTATAAATGTACACAAGAAGATTTTGAAAGTAAATTCTGATGTTTGGTCAGCACCACCTCATATATATATATATATATATATATATATATATATATATATATATATATATATTGGGTGGTGCTGACAAGTTTTCTGACGTAACCTATATTTTTAAAATCTGAACAAAAATCAGGATGTGTGTATATATATATATATATATATACACACACACATACATAAAATTCTGTTCATAAGCACACATGCAATACAAAAAAAAAAATTTGTGCCAGTGAAACATGCATAAAAAAAATAGTCAAGAAATATAAGCAGTCAGTTGCTGATACCCCCTGATGATTGGCCAGAATGATTCCCAAAGAGTCCATCTACAAAACTCTGAAGTAAACATGCTGAGGGTAACATCAATTAGCTAGGTGACAAACCTTATATAATTACTTAAACATGATTTTAAGTGGATTTTGCTACATGTTATAAGTTGTAACAAAAGAAAAAATGATTTACCAAAACACAGAGCTAAATCACAGGCAAATATTTAATTTACAAAAACACAAAATAAAAATATTTACAAAATATACAATTTTTGCATTCAAAACAAGAAACATAGAGTTTACTAGTGGCAGGGTTAGGGTTACGAAGGGAAAGGTAGAGTGTGGGTAAAGTATTTTTAGCACGTTAGGCTAGCGAGTATTCTAAGTACTATTTTTGGAAGTCCTCAAATGTGTATATAAAAAATAACTTTTTTTTGTTTAGTCAATGAAAGAGTCAAAAAATTCTATTTACCCATTTAGTTCCATGAGGTTCTCTTTCAGGTTTTAGTTGGTCGGCAACTTTTAGTAGAGATTCTTTTGGCTGGATATACAAATCCTGAATCGAGCCGGAGTTGCTAATATCAACAAATCCTTTTAGCAACTAACTACTCTCTTCCCAAAACCTATTTTTATAGGAGCTAACACCTAATTTGCATATTTCTTGAAATCTCTCAAATTCTCTAGATTTTTCTCAAACATTCTAGGATATTCCAAACGTCCTATTTCTAATTTCCCTATTTTTACAACTACTTCATGAATTAAAACTTTTTTGTAACAACAAGTAGGACTCAATAGAATCCCTTACTATAAATTTTGACCTTTTTTTAGACATTATTAATATTATTTTTATATATAAGTGCATCCTCATAACAATACTTGTTTGTGAGTGAGTAGATGCTCATTTTATTCATTAAACAGTATATCTATTTATTTTCATCTACCATCCTAAATATTCAAAAAGTCTTGTTAAAGAAAAAGCACATACACACACAGAAATATGGTATTTAATGATTCTTCATATAAAAAATTTGTCCTGCTTATGTGCATATATATATTCACACACACGCACATATGTGCATACACACATACACATATCTACACACTCACACTCACACTCACACATATATATATAAATTGAATACTTCAACAAAACTCAGGCTGACAGCCATAAAGCATACTGTTTAATAAATAAATAGAAAATGGTGTGTCTATAAAAACATCTGAAATATACAAGCTGAGGTGCAGTCAAAAAGGACCCACCTTTATTTCTCCCACCCCTACCCCAGCCAAAATAAATGCCATATGGGCAAAATCCTTTGGGTGGGATACAACATCAAGCTTCCTGTGCTTCCTCAACTAATGTCCCTTGTTCACAATTTATCTGAAGAAATTAAAGAATGAAAGTTTTTAAAAATGATCGCAAATGCAAAAAGGGTGGTAAATATCATTCATTTTTAGTTTCACGAAAAGATCTAGGCACACAGTGCATGCATTGTATACACGGACCCTTCACCACTGAAGCATACACCGGCTGCCATAATTCATTTAAGCCCATTTTATTGGAATGAATTAACAATTAGACCATATCTAAATTTTTTATTGTTCTTTTATTTTTTAACAGTTTGCATATAAATTGTTAGACGCATCCAAATTGGATTTATGAAGAAAGTGTGATTGACAAGGTATGGCACAGTGTGATTGACAAGAATCAATCTAATTGAATGACTGGGAAAACTTTTTTGAATCAGATATTAGAATAATCCAGAACTTATACTGGGAACAAACAGCTTGCATACAGCTAGAAAAGGGGCTTACGGCCTGTCATGTTGAATACACTGGTTCTCGCTCGATCACCGAAGTTAAGCAACATTGAGCCTGGTCAGTACTTAGATGGGTGTCCGCTTGGGAATACTGGATACTGTAAGTGTATAGTTACGGATGTGCATTGTGGTGAAGTGGATATCAGCTCGGAAAGAGAAATCGGTGAGCCAAGTTCGAATTCTAGTTGAATACCCTGCATTCATTTAAGCACTGGTACCCTTGAGAAAGGTATTAATCCATCCCTTCCCTCCAGTTATGGGTTAAATAACAAGGGTAGGACTTGGGGACCCTGCCCTTAAAAACAAATCCCAATGAATCTTGATACTCGAAAAAGAAAAATGTATTACTAGACACAAAACTTATATACAAAACAACAAGAAATTGTTGAAAGAAAAAGGTATTACTAGCAATAAATAACATTTAGTTGGCAATAAATGACCTGCCGAGGTTGATTTGCCATAAAAACAAAACAACCAACCAACCAAAAACAGAAAAGAAATTGAATAGCTACACAAAAGTTAAAAAGAGCAAAAGATGAAGATGTGTTTTTTCCTGAGATTTATTCAACCTCTCCAGTGATCTCTTTTCTTAGGGAGCTGGAGACCCTTCTTCTTCTTCTATGTGCCCTGTCCTTTCAGGACACAGGTGATCATGGCTTTCCACATCTCCCTATCCCTGGTGGCTCTTAGCACGCTTTCTCCTGTTACACAACCCAACTCTCGTTCTGTCATCCACCTGATCAGGTCCTTCAAATACGTTATCTGCTGCTTTCCCATTTCTTTTTCCCTCTATCTGACCTGTTAGCATCAGATTCTCCAAGTCTTCCTTCCTCATTGCATGTCGCAGGAACTTTAGCTGTCTCTTCATGATGCTCAGTATTAATTTCCTTTTTGTTTCAATCTTTTCCAAAACCTCATCATTGCTCACATGCTTGATCCATGATATTCGCAGCATCCTTCTGTAGAACCACATTTCAGTTGCTTCAATTTTTTCCTTCATCTTCAATGATATTGTCCAGCATTCACTGCCATATTGAAAAACTGACATCACGTAGCAATCCAGTAATCTCTTCTCTGTTTCTAGCGAAATTGTCCTGTTTCTTAATACTTTACTCGACTTCTGGAATGCTTCCTTCGCTATGCCAATTCGCCTTCGGATCTCTATGTCGCACTTTCTGTCTTCTGTTATAACACTTCCTAGGTATTTAAATTTTTGTACTTGCTTGATTTTAGTATCCCCCACAATTTTAACAATAAAAGATACACAGACAACACAGTGTTAATGGACGACTCGGAAGAGAAAACTACAAGAACTCTTAGTTTAGTAGTAGAAAAAAGTAAGATGTAAAGGACTACTGCATGAAGATAAAAAGTGTGGTAATCAGTGAGAGAAAAAGCCCAAGATATGAGTTACAAATTGGAGATATAAGCATTAAGCCAGTACAAATATTAAATACTAGCAGTTGCTCGAGTGTAATGAAAGCTTTAAAATTAATCCATGGTCCTGGAGCTCAGACTCAGCCTAAAGAATATCTGTGTGAAGTTTGGTGAGAATCGGCTAAAAATTGTGGATTTGTATAAAAAAACAAACAGACAGATAAACAGACACACACACAAACATCTTGCCTTTTATTTATATATTATCAATTTTCTGCACTATTGTAAGAACTGCAAGCTTGAAACTTCTGAATATTGTTTCTCATGCCTTTGTCTATGAGTGTATGAAATTTGATTAAAATCGGACCCCTCCTTCTATAACCCAATTTTGTCGGTTTTCCCGATATTTATTGCGGAGGTGTGTGTGTGTGGGGGGGGGGGGGGGGTAACCTCACACAAAACCTAGATAAGAATACTACAGAAGCTTATAGTACAACTGTGTAAAATTTCAAAATCAGTCCAGCCATTTCTGAGTCTATAGGTAACGAACACACACACACACACACACACAAAGTTCCATTTAAAAAAAGCTTAGATCTGGGAACCATTTAAATAAAGGATGAAAAATTGACACAAAGATCTAAACAGCATTTGACAAGCAAAAGAAACATTCCAAAAGCTAAGCAAGGTGTTGAGAAACAAACATTTCATTAAAAACAAAGAAAAGAGGTGCAGAAATTTAAATATGTGGGAAGTGTTCTGACAGAGGAAAGTGTGATATTGAGATCTGAAAGCGCATAGGCATACCTAGGAACAGATTTCAAAAGTTAAGCAGAGTATTGAAAGACAGGAAGATTTTGTTGGAAACAAAGGAAAGAGTACTGGATTGTTATGTGATATCTGTCCTCCTATATGGCAGCGAATGCTGGACAATTTTCTCAAAGGGGAGACTCGAAGCAACAGAAATGTAGTTCTACAGAAGGATGCTGAGGATACCATGGATCGAGCATGTAAGTAACAACAAGGTTTTGGGAGAGAATGCAAACAAAAAAAAACTTAAACTTAGCATCAGGAAGAGATAGCTGAGGTTTCTGGAACACATAATGAGGAAGGAGGGCCTGGAGAATCTGATACTCACAGATAGGGAAAGAGAGACTGGGGAAAGCAGCATGAGACATATTTGATGGGCTTGAGCAAATGGATGGTGGAGCTGGTTTTGAAAGAGATAACATGAGAAAAAATGTTAAGAGGAATAAGGGATAAGGACAAATGGAAGTTCAAGACCCCTTATCTCCTGAAAAGACACAGCAAATAAAGATGAAGAAAAAGACATGGTATTGGTCCTCTTATATAGCAGTGAATGTTGGACAATTTCCCTAAGGATAAGAAAAAAAACTAAAAGTAGCAAAAATGTGGATCTATAGAAAGATACTGAAAATTCTATGTCCAGAGCAAGTAAACAACAAAGAAATCTTAAAGCAAATGTCAACAGTAAGAACACTTCTACTTAAAATCAGAAAAAGATAGATGAAATTTCTTGGTCACATAATGAGAAAGAAGGGATTGGAAAACTTAATCTTCATATTGAAGACTGGAGAGATAGGGGAAGCATGTGTGAATGAATGGTGGAACAATGAGGTGGGGCGGGGGGGGGGGCCTTAACAAAGAGAGAAACACGTGTGACAGAAAGTTATAGAGAGTGCTGATTACTTACATTCAGAAGGAACACAGCACTTAAAAGAAGTAATGAATGTTAAACTTTAGCTTACCATTAGCAAACATAAAATAAGAGCAAATATGATATTTTACACTACAAAATTAATGAATAGGCCATTTATTAAGAACATTATTATATAAAGTTCATGTTATGATTAAATTCAATAAATTTAATTTGATATTTACAGATATTGTAAACAAGATGTACAAAATGTTAATCATAACACTTGCTAAACTAGGCATTTTTTGGAGTCAATTTTTTTCTACTTCTATAAATCATAAAAATGTATATTTATGACAATTATATCAGGAAATAATAGTTACTTTATAATTTAACAATAATATTTTTAAAAAAGCTACTTTC
The DNA here is from genome assembly GCA_037127315.1 of Ascarosepion bandense. NCBI lineage: Eukaryota > Metazoa > Mollusca > Cephalopoda > Sepiida > Sepiidae > Ascarosepion > Ascarosepion bandense. The sequence goes on along the minus strand of JBBBDQ010001127.1, from coordinate 8,984,327 downwards.
ATGTTTATTTTGTTTCAGGTCAAATTTTCATTCTAGAATTCATAATTCCAATGTGGTTTGTTTCATTAAAACTGCTTTAAAGTGGATAATTAATTCAAAGATTAAAATGCATTTAGCATTTTGAACACCCTTGTTAATGAGGTAAGAATTGACAGCTTCAAAGCTGCATCAAATTATATATTAATTGTAATAATATCTTAGAAAAGAAAACATATACCAAGATAATGAGGATTTGCTTTACCAAATTAATGGCAAATTAACTTTGACATTTTCCTTTGGATTTCTAAACCAGTGAAATGTAAAAAAAAAAATAAAAATAAAAAAAACAAAGGTCAAAAACTGTAAAAAAAGATACAGCAAAATGTTTTTTAAAAAAAGCAGTAAAATGTAATTAAAAAAAATGCAGTAAAATGTTTTAAAAGTAAGAAATAGTGAAATATTAAAAAGAAAAAAAACAGCAAAAACAATAAAAAAAATGTCCCAAATTCCAAGACTGGTCCCAATGAGCATGCTGTTCTAATTAAGAATGAATATAATAATGATTAACAAGCTACCAACTGAGATTATTCATTGGGAGTAGTGAGCTCAAATCCTATCTGATATTTCAATGTTTTGATCTTGTGACAGTCTATGCTAGGACTACAAAACAACCTTTAAGGGCTGGAGTTGCAACTGAAATGTTCAACTGAAACTAAAATCTCTACTGTTTTGCAATAGGTAGCATTTGGACATGCAATTTTGTTTCACACATAATTGAAATTTGACATACATACACATTTTAAAAGGTGACTTTTCAATACATTTTTTTATCTAATTTGCACATGGATTGTTTGAAACATTTGATACATTTTTGTCATATGACATTTTAACAAAGCAACAGTCCCCTTTCAATAACAAAAAAGATATGCACTGTTTATGAAGATAGTGCCATAACTGAGAGTACTATTTAAAAGTTGTTCCCAAGATCCAGAAGTGGAAATTTTGATTTGGTCAATAGAAAATTTTCAAGCATGCCTGCAGTCATTAATAATGACCAACTTCAAATGCTGATTAAATATAACTCAGTCACAGGACATCGCAGAAATGCTCCACATGACACTTCTGAGCATTGTACGGCATTTGAAAACACTTGGATATGCAAATCATTGTTTTGTTGCCTGACAATTTAACAGAAAAATATTTTTAAAAATCACCTTTATATCTGTGATTCTCCGCTCAAACATAACAAAACCCATTTTTGAAAAGAATGATGACAGGTGATGAGTAACAGATTGTTTACAACAATGTGAAATGAAAAAAGGTCCAGTGGAAAATAAAATGAGACACTGTTAACCACTCCAAAAGCCAGACTCCATCCAAAGATGATAATGCTATGTATCTGGCAAGATTGGAATTCTTTCCACAAAAATTAGACATTAAATTCAAAAAAAGTACTATCACCAATTGAAATGATTAATGCAGTAACTGATAAAAAATGTACAGAATTAACCAATTGGAAGGGTATCATGCTCCATCAGAATAACACCAAACCTCATGTCCCTTTGTAGATCAAGCAGAAATCAGTGCAGCTAGGCTGGGACGTCTTACTACACCTGCTGTACTCCTCATGACCTTGCAACTTTAGATTACCACTTATTCCACTTCTTATGAAATTCTCTTGATTGAAAGAACTTCAATTCTCTGCAAACCTGTGAAAACGACTTTAACCAGTTCATAAATCAGAAAGATAACAAGTTTTAGGAGGATGGAATCATGAATCTGTCACAAAGATAGGGAAAGGTAATGGAACAAAATAGCACATGGCTGAATAAATCTGTGTACGAATACCTAAATGTTGTCTTTTAAAATTGACTAAAGAAAAGCTATGGACTTTTGTTTCCAACCTAATAGTTAGTTAGAAACTCTTTAATCAAGCAAGATGCCGAGTTGTTACACAAAGACCAGCAAAACAAAAAAACAGATTAAATAGTAAATATGCAAATATATTTTGGCTCAAATTTAACCTTTCTTGGTGGTGGATCTACTATGAAACTAATGAGATTTAAGTTTCAGGGTACCTAATCCCATAGGGGTAACTGAAGCAAAAGCAATATTTTTTCAAGTGCATGGTATTAAAATAAGACCATTTTAGTGACAGAATCTTAAACTAATGGGATGAAGTTGTTAATATTGGTCTTAGAATATGCTCTAATACCCATTTCATGTAATTAGTCAAATTTCAAAATTTTTTTAGGAGTACACTGCACCTGACCCCTGCCCCTCCACCATGTATGGGCTCATCAAGCTTACCAGAATTTGCTTATATCCTATATTTTGGCAGTTGTATCCTAGAATCTATTTTTGCTGGTTTCAAAGGAGTCTTCATATCTGTTCCAGCTTCAGGATTCCAAAGATTTAGGCTTGCTACTGACATTTCTACAATTTAGTGAAAAATAATTACTGACTGTTGCTACTGCAAATTGCAAATACTAAAACAGTGCATGCTGGGTGATTCAAATGTTTCACTATGTTATATGAATAAGATTGCAAACAGTGGAATGCTTTAAATTTTGATCCAAGACCTTAAAACAGGAGATGAATCTGCTGACGCTGCCCAAGACCAATAATAAATGATTTTTAAACAAGCTTATTCCCATAGACCTTTTCAGAGAGACTTTCTCACTGAAAGTGGAATTTTATATTTTATTTCTGCCTTTTCACTTTAAATTGATCAAATGCTATTGAAGTGTTGATTCATATTCAATCAATTGTTAAGTCTCCAGCTAAAAAAGTTAGTTCACCATGTCAAGCTAGAAAATTTCTCTCACCAGTCTAATATGACACCAGCCTGTCCTCTGCTTTCTATGTCCTGTTTCCCCAGTGACCACCGCCATTCACATTATGAATTTTTGATCTGAATAGCGGTTTCCGGGCCCCTCAGTACGGTCTGATGATAAAGGATGAAGTGGCTGGGGTCTACGCTGAAAAAAAAAAAATCACTATTCGTGCAGAAAAAGGGTTCCGGCCACAACCACAAGGATATCAAAAAAAAACAAAAAGCAACACTACCAGTTCCTGTCCAAAAAGTCTTTCAAGATTCTTTCCTTTATGTAGCTACTTAAGAATTTACAAGAATAAAAGTCTTTTAATGAGATTCAATTGTCTGGGTCGAAAAGGTGACAGAGAGAGAGAGAAAAAAAGGCATCTTCACTAGTCTAAGGGAAGTAATTTCATGATTCTTCACCTATTCATGATACATAGCAATTTCTCTTCTCAGATTTGTTGATAGAGTTAGATTCGTATGGGCATTATCTGTCTCTTAGCGGGATCAGATTCTTGGGTACCTGACAATCACAGAGTTAATTCACCCAACTGTTTTTGCCGCATTATGTTGATCTCTCGTCTCTACTTGATCCCTATCGGCCTGCGCCCAACTCTGCAGGTCTGCAGCGTGCAGACTGCTTATATAGAGCGGGGCAGGACTAAACAATGTTTAGGCGCCGCCCACTAATTTTAATATGGAAATCGCTACTCAAGTAGTACTAAAAATGAATTTGGAGTTCCCTGTGGTCTTTTTGCAGACAACTCTTACTTGAGTTTTGTCAAAATCACTTATCTCATCTGTGAACTTGGACAGATTTTGGTCTTTTAGACCACCCAGAATACAATTTCGCCATTTACCATACTTTTATGAAATCACCATTAATTATAACTTTACTTAATGAACCTGTCCGTTAATCATTCTGGAACTATTTTACCTAATTAATAAAGCAACCTCAGAAATAATTATTAAAAAAAAACAACAAAAAACTTATCTCCATGATCTCTGTTATCCAACTAATTAATACCTTCATCTCAGTCCTTTAGAACTGTTAATCGATTTATCTGGAGGTGGAGGCGCTCTCTCTTTATGTCATACCAGCACCAGAATCTATCTTACATATTGATAAGTCTACTATGCTTTGAATATTAATGCCACATCTGGTCTCTGGTGCTACTGTTATATATTTAAATAATCTGCAATATTATTGATCTTGACCTGGCATCTCAGTTTGTTATTTTTTTCCAACACCATAACTTAGCTTCCCTCTGACTTTTCTATAAATACTTTCATCATAATTGTTCTGATGAACTTTTCTATATGGTACCTAGACTGTGAATTTAAGCACAGTAGACAAGGTCTCATCAAATGGCTAGATGTAACTGTAAGTTCTATGCTAACAGTTTCTTCCATTGCACTTCTTGCTTGAGGAACTCTCTTCTGGTTTCTTGCTTCCCAGTCAATTTTGATTTTCAAAAATTTAAATGCAATGTCAATCATCATTTTCTGTCTACTTAATTTTTTTTATTTTATTGTCTTCTTTCCTTAATAGTATATTTTTCTCATATTCTCTGACACACCTTTCACGTCTTAGTGTTTTATTGCTTTGCTTGGAGTGAAATGACTAAAACAAAAAAAAAGTGTCATCTGTTTAGGATGCGGTTTCCGGTTTTCTCTTTTCCAATTTTTTCACTCTTTTATTTTTTTTTTTCCCAATTGGAGTAGATAGACTAAACTATCGCCCGGATCACACTCCACCCACATCTATTGAACAGGTGAAGAGTCTCATCCCTTGTTTCCTGTTTAGGATGCGGTTTCCGGTTTTCTCTTTTCCAATCTTTTCACTTTTATTTTTTTTTCCAATTGGAGTAGATAGACTAAACTATCGCCCGGTTCACACTCCACCCACGTCTACTGAACAGGTGAAGAGGCTCATTCCTTGTTTCCTGTTTAGGAAGCAGTTTCCGGCTTTCTCTTTTCCAATCTTTTTACCCTTACGTAGCCCCCTGCGCATCAGTGGCATTATCGCCTTGCTTGGGGTGATATGATTAAAAAAAAAAAAAAAAAAATTTGGTATAAAGAATGAAATATTAAGTCGCATACAATTCTTTAGAAAGAAGCATAAAGAATAGTTATTGTTTCCTTCTTTTTCTATACACCATGTCCCTTGGCAATCATGGTTCTCCACATTGTCCCCAATATTTTTTTTTTTAATCATATCACCCCGAGCAAGGTGGTAACGCCACTGAAGCGCAGGGGGCTACGTAAGAGTGAAAAGATTGGAAAAGAGAAAGCTGGAAACCACATCCTAAGCAGGGAACAAGGGATGAGCCTCTTCACCTGTTCAATAGACATAGGTGGAGTGTGAACCGGGCGATAGTTTAATCTATCTACTCCAATCTGTGTAGCTCTTAATAAATCTCATCTCTTCTAAACCTAGCTTTGCCACTCATTTACTCAATCTTTCTAGGTAAGTTATGAGTTGTTTTCCTCTGCCTAACTTACCTTCAATCTGTCCTGTAAGTCACAAATTTTCCATGCCTTCTTTTCTCATTAATTTTAACTCACTCTTTCTGAAGTTAAGTATAAGTGTCCTTTTTATTTACATTTTCTCTAAAACGTTGTCAATGCACAAATGTCCAGTCCATGGTATTCTCAGCATCCTTCTGTAGAACATTTCTGCTGCCTGAAGTCACCTTTTCATCTGTGAGGAGATTGTTCATGATTCACTGCTATATAGGAGGATTGATAGTTCATGACAGTTTAGTACTTGTTTCTTCGTAATAAGATTTTCCTCTTTCTTAATAATTTGCTTAGCCTTTAGAAGGTATCTTTCAATATCCCCCAATTTTTGTTCTAATTTAAGTTATTGCTTTACTGTTTAATAAAAAAATATCGAATGTTAAAGATACAGTTTTGTCAATGCAAACAATTTGAAAGATCTTAACTAAAATGAATTTTTAAGAAAAGTTTACGACTTATCCAAGTTGTTTCAACTTTTTTTTATATTGTTGTAATATAAGGGGACACAATTTTTTGGAGACGATCTTTCATATGGGAAGGAACAACATGAACAACAGGTGTCACTGGACTGTTATCCTGCGACAGCTTGCACCAAACACAAAATCACTCTTGTGACATGGAATGTCAAGACACTGAACAACTGCGAACAGATGGAGAATGTCAAGTAGGAAAGAAGTAGATCAAATATCAGTATCCTGGGAGTGTGTAACACTAAATGGCCAAACAATGGAGATTTCATCCGTGGCAACCACTGGATAAGAATAGTGAAAAGGGAGTTAGTTTGATACTGACATGAAGAATTGCATCTTAGGATACTGCCAGTTATCTGAAAGAATCCTCCTGGTCAAAATAAAAAGAAGGCCTTTCAATTGAGTAGTGTATGCATCGACAACACAAAGCACTGAGATAAAAATAGATTCTTTCTACTCCACACTGGATAGTGCCAAAGCTCAGGTAAATTGCAAGAAATTAGAATTATCATGGGAGACCTGAATGCCAAACTAGGTAAGAAGAAAGAAGGGGTAACAGTTAACAACTTCAGATTAGGAAACCACAATGATCGAGGAGAAAAATGGGCCCAATGGTGCAAAGCAAATGACCAGGTAATAACCAACACCTGGTTTTAAGAACACCCAAGAAGTCTATGGACATCAAGAAGCCCAGGAGGTGACACAAAAAAACAAATTGATTATATAACTTTAAACAGGAGATTCAGGAATCATTGTAAAACTTATCCAAGAACCAACTATGGGAATGACCACCTCCCGGTTATATGTAAACTAAGTAAAACTGTGGAGAACGAAGAAGCCTAGTACAACACCTAGACTGCAATATAACACACAAGATAGAGTGAAAAACATATACGAGGGAAAAATTGGAAACAGAAATTCAAAATGGGATGCACTAAAAGAAGCATTAGTGACATCCGCTAATGACATCGTCCCAAAGGAAAACAGATGCAGAAGGAAAATGAGTGGATGACAGATGAAATTCTGAACATGATGAAAAGGAGACAGAAAATAATGCCAAGACATGGAACAGAATACAGGAAACTACACAAGGAAATAAGGAGCAAATACAGACAAGCGAAGGAGGAATGGCTCAATGACAAATGCGCAAAAATAAAGAGTTTGAGCACAACCAATAAAGGAGACATGCTTAAAAAAAATAAGGGAACTAACAGAACAAAAACCATGCTCTTCAATCCAAGGATGGAACTCTCATATTAGAGAAGAAGGAAATACTTCAGTGATGGGAAGAATATATATGATATCTTTTCCACAACAGGAGAGAGCAACCAAAAATATATTAAAATCCGAAGTGGAAGCTGCACTGGCCAAACTGAATAGAAACAAAGCAGCTGGACCAGAAATCATTGTAATAGTGATGTTGGCAACCTTAGATGACCTCGGCATAGACAAAAATCACAAAAATTATAAAATCTACAACAGTGGCGAAATCCTGGAAGACCTAAGCAGATCAATTTTCATAGCACTTCCTAAGAAGCCAGGTGCAAATAAATGTAAACTCCACCAAACAATCAGCTTAATGAGTCAGATATCAAAACTCATCATCCAAATTCTGAGGAACAGAGTCCACTGCAAAACCAGACTGGAAATAGAACCAGAACAGTGTGGTTTCATCAAGGACACTGGAACAAGGATATTTATGCTTAGAACGCTATCAGAAAGGGCAATAAAAATGCAAGATATGTACCTGTGTTTCATCAACTATGAAAAGTTATTCGACAAAGTACGCTACAAAGACCTGATAGAGATGCTTGGCAACCTTGACATATTTGGGAAAGACCTTAGAGTAATCAAGAACCTTTATTGGCAGCAAACTGCCTGAATATGAACAGGAAACAAATTCAGCAGATACACAAGGATAGTAAGGGGCTTAAGATACAGATGTGTCTTCTCACCAGATCTGTTCAACCTATACCATTCTGAGAGCTCTAGAAATCATACTAAGATTTGTCATTGGTGGCCGCAATCTGACCAATATAAGACACGCAGATGATAAAGTGCTGATAGCAGATATGGGAAAGAAGCTACAAAACCCCCTACAGGAAATAGTTAATGAAAGCAGAAAGAAAAAAATCTGAATGCATGGTAATCAGTAAAAAGAGGAGCCCAAAATGCCAATTACAAGTTGGTGATAACAGAATCAAGCAGGTGCAGAAATTTAAATACCTGGGAAGTGTTCGGACAGAGGATGGAAAGTGTGAAACTGAGATCTAAAGGTGTATTGGCATGGCCAAGGATGCATTCCGAAAGCTAGAGTATTAAGAGACAGGAAAATTTCACTGGAAACAACGAAGAGTATACTAGATTGTTATGTGATGCCTGTCCTTCAATATGGCAGTGAACACTGGACAATCTCATCAAAGAAAAGACTTGAAGCAACCGAAATGTGGTTCTACAGAAGGATGCTGGGATACCAAGGACGGAACACATGAGCAATGAAGTGGCATTAGAAAGTATGAACACAAAAAGCAAACTGATACTTAACGTCAGGAAAAGACAGCTTAAGTTTGCGGAACATGTAATGAGAAAGGAAGGCTTGGAGAACTTGATGCTCACAGAACAGATAGTGAGGAAGAGAGACAAGAGAAAGCAGTGCATGACATACCTGATGTACTTGAGCAGATGGATGATGGAGCAGGGACTGAGTGGAATAACAGGAGAAGGGGTATTAATAGCAACAATCGATGGCAAAAGTGGAGGACCATGAACGTCTATGTCCTGAAGGGACACGCACACATAGAAGAACATTTTATTGTATGAGAGAAAAGTGATATAAAAACATTACAAGTAAAAAAAATCGTCTTTAAATTAATAAAATAAACTTTTCACAAAAGAAAATTCAATATTTAACTAAAAACAATTGTCTGTAAGGAATTATCAAAAAGTATTAATATAATATGTCAAAAAATGTATGAATTCTAAAAGTAAAATCTCTAGTTGTGAGTCAATGTGTTATTTTTTTCTTTTTTCGGTTATACACAAAAAATATTTGTAATATAAATTTTAAATTTAATAATCGTCTTAAAAATGGTCCGAAGTAAATAAATATCAAATTTAATTTGGAAGTCGTCTAATAAGATAAACCCCGAGAAATCATATTTCCGCAAAGTTACCATATTCATTTGTAATTTAGGATCTTGATTACCTAATGAATTATTGTTAGTAATGAATGGTAAATTAAATAGACTTTCACTTATACTCCAGCTTTTAATTGTTTTTTGTTGTTTTTATTTTTTTTAGGTGAGAATTTTTTAATTTTTCAAGTACTCCTTGTTCCCTGTTTAGAATGTGGTTCCCGGCTTTCTCTTTTCCAATCTTTTCATTCTTATATAGCCCCCTGTGCTTCAGTGACATTACCGCCTTGCTTGGGGTGATATGATTAAAAAAAAAAAAAAACTAAAAAAATTCAGCATCTTTTGACAGACCTCATTATTACAACATGGACCTATACTCTTTTTTAGTCTTCTCCTTTAACACTATGTCAATTTTTATGATAATTTTCAGATGCATACTAAAAAAACAATTTTTTCTTTATTCTTACAAAAAAAATCACTCCCAGATTTTGAGAAATCTTTTTTAAAACATTAAATTTATTTTCTCATTCACTTTTATTTTATTTAGAAAATGTCCCAACCCAAAGTAACTAAAAAGTGTAAATTTTTAGTACTAAAAAGTTCCTTATTGTGGCTAGAAAAACAACTTTTTCAGACCATTTTCTTTCATTCAATCATTATGAAAGGAGGAATTTTTAATTAAAATAACTTTTTCGGTCAGTGCCGGAAAAAAAATACTGGATGAAGTGGACAAAAATCGTTGAAACTGATTTCCCAAAGGATAAAAAAAAATACATTAAAAAATAAAAAATTAAATTTTGTTTGATTAAAAAATACATGGGAGTTTAAAAAAAAAACTTTTAAAGAAAATGCTTTTTATTATAAGTAAGTTTTTTTAGTTAGTGACTTAATTTTCCAAGTTTTCTTTCGTTTAGAGAACTTAAAGCAAAATAATTGACATTTGAAAGAATAACATTTTTTATTTGTAACATTTAGAAATTTGAATAAGTCTGAGAAAAAAAATAATGGTCGATTTTTTTGAATCTACGAATGATCAGAAGTGCTATTTTATGTTGCACTTATTTTCAGAAATGAACGTGAACCATACCGATAAAAGTTGCTAAAAACAAAAACTACAGTTTAAAATATTTTGAGAATAAAATTGCGAACCTGCCTTATTTCATTTCAAATGCAAAAATGACATTAAAAGTCATTTCATTCTTTGAAAATCAAATCATTCGTTTTTTTAATTTTTAATTGTTTAATTTTTTTTTTTTTTTTTCGTTGATATCTTTTCTTTTTTGGTCACGAAAAAAAGGCGCGGTGGATATTAACTATTTGATGTTCTAAGATCCGGATTAAATCGTCAAAATATAAACGAAGCCCTCGGCATTTGTTACATGAAATGAAATGAAAGTGTAAACAAATAGAAGAAGGAATTTGATTCCACCCGATGACGTCCGGAGACTTACCCTTCGAAATGATGTGATTTCATGAAATTGATTTCATGGAAATTGGTCTAGGGCCTTTTTTTTTTTTTTTTTTTTTTATCACTATATTTAAAAAAAAGTTTAAACTGCTGTTTTGTTTAGAGTTTTTGATGATAATACTGACTTTATTTTACAAGGAAATAACAAAAAACTGAAAATAATTGCTAATTTTATTTGGGTTGGAATTGAAGGGTTTGCTTAAATTCCCATCAAACAAAAATAATGATTGTTCAATCAATGTTCATATTTCAATCCAAAATCACTAACCAAAACAATAAACATTAACTTTTTACCTTTTTATTTATTGTTTACGTTATTTCAATAATTTTTAAATTTTATATGTCTTATAATAATATATCTAAAAAGTTGAATAAGACTCTTACTTTTTAGATAAACACAAAAAAACAATTGTTAAAAAAACAGTTCACTAGTAATTTTATAATTAATTATAATTCAAATAAGTTACTTTTTATTTTTCTCTTGTTCAGGTTATTTAATTAGTAAATAATAAATTATATATTTTAACAATTTTTGAAAATAGCTTGATATTGAAATTGAAATAATGCTCGGATTTTTATAGCAATGCTTGACATCCGTAGTTTAAAAAAAATGAAATCGTAATATGTCATCAGTTATTAAAATATAAAAACTAAGTATTGACTTTTTGAATATTATCATCTTTATTTTATTGATATATTTTTAAACACGATGGAAAAAATTACAACCTTGGCAAATTTATGTTATTTGTTATTTTGCCACGTAAAAAGTAATTAAAAAATGAAAGAAATTGATGATTTTTTTAAAACTCAGACTTTCTCTTTTTTGGTCTTTTAGGTTACAAAAAACGAATAAGAAAAATTATTAAATTTAAATACGATTTGAAAGTTTATAAAAATAAATACACTTTATGTTTTATGATTAAAAAATAATGTTTTCATAAAAAATAAAACTTATTTCTAATAAAGCATCTGATTTAAATAAGTTTTCTGATGAAAACAACAAAGTTGAGATCGTTGTCAAAACAATGATGAAGGTTCTAAATAAAAAATACTTACATATGATGCAGAATCGTTGTCTTCGAAAAAAAAAATGAATATCAGTAATAATTATAAAAGAAAAAAAAAAGAAAGTTATCTTTTTTTCTTTCTTAATCCCCCCCAAAATATAAATATATATTCTGTCAGCCTCCTCTATTCAATTTTTAGTACAGTCCCGGCCGCCACGGTTTGTCTCTTGAAAGAGAATCAATACAACACTAGAAGGGGAAAAAAGAGACGAGTAGTAGAGGGAAGAGTTTAGAGAGAAGAGCAGGGTTAGGGGACATGAGAAAGGTTTTCTTTTTTTTTTTTGGTTTCCCTCCTCATTAGAGTTAGCATCACGATTTTCCTGATAAACTCATGTTCCCTCCTACTCCGTCCTCTAAAACTCCTCCCCCTCATCATCATCTTCTTCCTCTTTTTGACATTCTTTTTTATGTCCGCGCGAAACCAGAGCGCAGTGGTACTCTTTTACAAATAACTTCAATGATTTGAATTTGTTGCTTGCATTTTTTACTCTCAGTCGGGCTGACTGATTCAAACCACTTCTTACTGAGTGGTTCCCATTTTCGCATGGTATTTATTGCGATTGCCAAACGTCATAAACTAAAAATACAATTTCTCCAATAATGAGATTTTTCATTTTGGTCAGGATGGCAGATCACTGAACACAGGAACTGGGATGGATCGTAAAGAAAGAGACAAACATTACTAGCTACGAATGATAAGAAGTTTCGGAGAGCCAGGATAGTCCACTCCAGATCATGAAGTGACAAGAAGACATAGGATGACAATGACAGAAAAACTAAAATACTTTTTTTGTTGTTTTATTCTGGTTTTTCTTTATATTTGTTTTTATTTTTAAAATGATTTACAGTAAATCATTTTAAAAAAACTTCGCGATTTTTTAAAAAAGTAAATCATTTACTTTTTTAAAAAATCGCGAAGGTTTTTTGTTTCTTTTGAAAAGTGAGGCATTGTTGTTTGACGCATTTTTAGTGAAGCTTTCTATTCTTTGCAAATAATTTTTTTCTAGACCTTATTGCCAATTTCAAAATTACGTTATTCTTTTCTCTTTTTTTATTTTTTTGTCTCCCACCACACTTAATTTCAGGATAAATTAACAAATTTTTAAATTTCTAATTTCTGATAGTGATAACTTTTCTGAATTCACAAGAAAAAAAAATGAAATTTTTTTTTCTCTCCAGAAACCCCATAAGCACGAAATGAAGGTAATTCTTTCAATAATTTTTAATGACACGAAAAAACAATGATTTATAAGATTATAATGGTGAAAGAAAAAAAAAATAATTGTGTTTTCAGATTTGCTTGATTGAATCATTTTCTATGGTTTATCAACATTTTGCAAATTATTTAAAGCCAGAAAATATTTTAGATTGTAAAATTATTTTTGAGATGATAAATGATTTACTGATATCAGTTCGGCTACTTTACCCATAGCTGGAGGAAGCAGAAGTGGATTCATACCTTTCCCAGGGATATTTGTTCATACATGAATATCATTAGAGAACTCGGCTCTCCAATTAACAATTCTGAACCATTATCCACTACACAACCTACACATCCAAGCTTACAGCACGTGGTCACCCACCTAAGTCTGACTAGTCTTGACATTGCTTAACTTTGGCGATTTTATGAACCCTCAATTTTAGAGAAGTTGAAGCAAAGAGAAAGTTGAATGTTTATTAAATTGGCTTTGTGTCAAATGTAACTGAACTCCTTACAACTTAAAATATCTAACCATTGAAAGAACAATGTTTTGTTTGTAAAATAAGTGTAATTTTATTAACAGAACAGAATAATATCAATTGGTAAGAGTTAAATGTTCACTAAGAAAGTATAGTCAGGAGTTAAGTGAATCCAGAGTTCTAGCTGTAAGTAGCAGAATGTGTGTATGCAGAAAGAATAACAGGTTACTAATAAAGTCTGTGTTTCCTTTCCTTTTTTTATGGCTGGTGAGAAAGTGAAAAGGAAGGTAAAGCAATAAATGAAGGTGGTACTTATCGAAGTTAATACTTAAGAGTCAGTTGAAGTATCTTGTTATTGTTGTAAGAAAAGGAAGAACGAATGTGTGTTGGACCTTATGTCCAGGTCGGTGGTTTAAAGTTTTTGTCACATATTTGCATCTCTAATTTCGGCTCCCATCTGACTAATTGATTCAACTTTCTTTCTTTTATAGTGATTCACTTTTTCACATAAGCTTGTTAACTTTTTTCTTAGTTTTGCAAATCGCTTCCTTTTATTGGCTAGAAAATTAATTTAATATCGAATCATAAAATTTGGCATTGTCTTTTTCTTTCAGTATGGGGTCAATCCTTTTTCTATTTGTCAAAATTAAGATTTCACACAGGATTTTGGATTTCTGTAAAAGTGAGGAGGAGAAGGGAGTTACTTTTAGTTCCATGTTCACCACAAAGTAAAAGGGTTTTTGAATAGAACATTTACATTTCAACCTCACACTGCACAATAATACCACTTGGTCCTGGGCATAATGGTAAACTGCATCTGGCAGCAAAGCCTCTGATTGGGAGGTTGTGAGGAGCATGGAACCACCTCTTAATTGCTGTTGTTTCCAGGTCCACCCTGACCCAGAGTGGTAGCACCTGTTAGGGTCCCAGTTATGGGCAAATAGTTAACCCCCTAAACTGGGATGAAAACATTATGAAAGTATAAAAATAGACTTTTATAGAAATATATACATTTTTGAAGAAAAAATTATTCTCAGCAAAACATTTCTTTAATACAAAACTAGAAGACATTTTCAGTTTTCTAAAATAAAAAGGAATAAAAACAAAAAAAGTTCATTAAAATCTAATTAAATCAACCTTCTCACTATAACCAAACATTAAAAACATCTTAAAACCATACCTTTTTGGCATTAAATAACCTACAGAGGTTGATATGCAGTTAAACAAAACTCAAACTCAATAATTCCACTGGGAAATATACACACTATATAAAATAATAAAAAATGAAATTATGAGAAACAGATATATTTATTTGTCTATATTTCTGAGATGAGGTATTTACATTATTTACGTTGTTCGGACTGTTGTCCTTATCTTTATTGTCATATTAATGACATTTCGGCTGTTGTACATTCCGACCTACTTCAGGTGAATGGAATTTTAAACTGAGCCCTTTATTTCGATTACTGAGTTAAACTGTTCTTAAGGACACATGCACCAGTGGATAAAACCATTTGTTAGATCCAGAGACTTGACTGAAAGAGTTGTGAGTTCAATAACTGACAACAGTAGTGGCAAACAAAAATTTAAGAGAGTTGAATTAAATGGAGAAAACTAAGACACCCGGAAGTAGCATGACTCATGGTATGAGAACAATCTACCCTAATAATCGAAATAAAGGGTTTGGTTCAAAATGTCAGTCACATGAAGACAGTCGGAGCATACAACAGCCAAAACGTTGTAAATATGACAATAAAGAAGAGGACAACAGTCTGAACAATGTAAATAAGGTATGTTTAGTGTTTTTAGTGTTCATCTGTAAATCATGTCCCTTCAGGACATTGACACTTACAGCTCTCCACAATTTTCTGTCCTTTGTAGCTCTTAACAAATTTTGTCATTTTCCTACCTCTCCTTGATCTGTAATCCATTCACTCAAGCATGCCAGGTAGGTTATGCGTTGTTTCTCAACTTTCTCTCTATATATTAAGTATAAGTGCCCCTTTATTTCAGTTGTTTCTAGAACTTATTCATTGCTCACACATTTGGTCCATGGTATTCTCAGCATCTTTCAGTAGAACCACATTTCTGTTGATTCAAATCTCTTCATCTTTGAGGAAATTGTCCAGCATTCAATGCCATGTAAAAAAAACTGATATTATGTAACAGTTCAGTACACTTTTTTTTGTTTCTAATGAATTTTTTCTGTGGATTTCTATGTCCATATCCATTACACCAAAAAGAGCACTCTTTCTAAACCAATGAGAATTGACCCACTTTTCTCCTCTATACACACAGACACATAACATTCTCACTATCCAAACAGCAGTCAACACAGACAGACCATCAACACATACATCAAGAAAAGTTCAGCTCCTTTTCTCTTTTCAGGTCATAATAGTAACATTATCTCTTAACACTCAGCAAATATTCAAGGTAAGAAACCCCCAAATACTTCTTATATTTCCAACTAAATTATCTTTACACTCATCTATAAAAAATGTATGAAAATGACAGTACACACGTTGGATTTTAAATCCATATTTGATCTAGATTTGACCCCAAACTCACAATCTTTTACTCAGTATTGCTGTTTCTCATGTTTCGAACACGACATAACAACCAGCCAATTTTTTTCCTCCATCTGTCTCTCTATTGTTTTTTAATCATTTCAGCCCAAGCAAGGCAGTACAGCCACTAAGACACAAAGGTTTACTGGGAGTGAAAGAGAGTAAGAAGTCTTTAGTGAGAAGAGAGGACACTAAAAGAACATGATTCTGAAAGACAACGATAAAAAGATTGAAAGCTGGAAGCAAGTAATTAGAAGGGAATTCCACAGGTGGGAAGTGCGAGAAAAGAAACTGTTCAAGTAGAAGTATACTAAGGTGTTTTATTCATGGTTTCACTTGTTCAATCTGGGCGAGGTGACACTTGGGACAAATTTGACAATGTCAATCTAACAGCTCAGTTGGGATCAAGAAAGAGTTCCAGTGTGCCCTTGAAAAGGGATAAACTGTCCCTCAGGTAGTTCCGATGACAACCATTTATATTGCTGTCTGCACATTGTAATGTGTATATAGGCAGGGGGATGGTAGGAGGTAAGGGTTGAGCTGTTAAACTGACATGACCAAAGTTGTCCCAAGTGTCACATACCCACTCACCCAGATTGAGCAAGTGAAGCCCTGAATTAAATGCCTTATTATAGTAGAAACAAGGTTTGAGTTTGCATTATTCCACATGATGTTCACTTTCACTTATTGTTTACTTGTGAACGTGCAATGGGCCTTTCCTAGTTTTTGGTGCAAACCAATGTGAATGAGAATTGAAATGCAACATGTGGGAGTGATTGGATGGTCTATGGATAACTGCCATATCATATGTTTACAGTCAAGCTTTTCATTTATTTGAATGCTGGGCAAAGTATTGTTGATAATCATAGGGAGAAAAAAAGGCAAATATGCATTCAGGAGTTCGAATTTATTCAGTAAAAGCCAAGTATAAGATGACATCCTATCTTAATACAACACAAACTCAAATAGAAGTATGAACATAACCATTGATTCTATATGCAATTCTTTTTTCTAACGAAATCAAAACTTCTCATCACACATATTTTGTGAGCAAGTCAGTTATGATCCACTTGATCAGCATCCATTCTTTTAAAGAATGGAATCAAAACTGAAGCTACAAGTAGGAAAAAGAGAAAGAAAGAAAAAAGAAAAAAATGAAAAAAGAGAAAAAAGGAATAAAAAACAAATGAAAAAAGAAAAAGGACATAGAAAGAAGGAAAAAGAAAGGAATGAAAAATGAGAAAGGAAAAAGAATGAAAAAGAAAAATGGAAAAAGAATGAAAAAAAGAAGATAAATAAAAAGAATGATAAAAGAAAACAAAAACAATTAAAAAAGAAAAAATTAAAACAAAAAGAATGGAAAAAATAAAAAAAACAAAAAATAAACAGATGAAAAAAAGAATGGAAAAAGAATGAAAAAGACTAAAAAAGTAAAAATGAAAAAGAAAACAAACAAAAAAAACCAGATGAAAAAAGAAAAGTAATAAAAATGAAAAAGAATAAAAGAAAAAAGAATGATAAAAGAAAAAATAAATAAAAAAACAAAAATAAATGAAAAACAAAAATAAATGAAAACAAAAACAAAAATGAATGAAAAAAATAATGAAAATGAATGCAAAAAGTAAAAGAACGAAAAAGAAAGACAAAAACTGAACAAATAGGAAAATAATTTTAACTTGAAGAGACCAGATGATAGTGAATCTGATTTTGTTACTACTTCTTTCTTAAAAAAATCAAATTCAAAAACTAAATCAAAATCTGCAGTCACAAGTCACAAAAAAATCAATTTAAAAAAGTAAAAAGGAAAAAGAATTTTAAAAAAGACAAAAAGAAAACAAGTAAAGGGAAAAGAATGAAAACTTTTAAATTGAAAGGCAACCACAGTCTGTTTAACTTTAATAAATTAAAAAGTAATCCATTAGTGTGAAGTAGTAAAAATAAACACAATGAAAAAATAAAAATTTCAAAAAGAATGGTTTACTTGATTGCCCAATATATTACAGATGATTATCAAAATATAATAACTCATTGTAATAGTTGGCAGATTAACAAGAAGGACTCATTAACCTAGATTTTAGAAGATGATTAATACCATCTGATGCTTGTAACCTGTATAGAGAGCACAAGTTACAACTTAGCTACACTGACACTAATGTTTCCAGTTCAGATCCCTAACATAGAATGCATTTTTGTGGTGGTTATTTTTATTTAAGTTGCTTAAAGGCTATCAAAGGTGATCTTTAAGCTCGATGTCATATCACTTTCTATTTGCAGAATTTATATCACAGGTTGAATGGGATGTGCATAATGAGAAATTGGAGAGCCAAGTTTGACTTCCAGTTGAATTTGTTAAATTCACTTGCATGCAAATACCCTTGGGAAAAATATTAATCTGCCATTTCTCCCTCTAGCTACAGATTAAATAGCAGGATAGATTGGGTTTGATAGCACAGAAAGCACTGGAAAGATTCCTAGTTGTAAGTGACCTCATCTGTCCCAGGTGAGGCTGTCCCTAGCCTAGTTACATAACCTAGATTGAAGCCAGCTTTTTGTTAGCGATCATCACAGCAACACCTTCATTCATGGATTAATTATCAGGTGTTTCGTGCTTGGTAAAGGTTTTATTCAGAATGTTAAAAAGTCCTGTATTTATATATTTTATGTAAATAGTGATCATGTTTTTTGTACAAATACAGAAAGTACAAAACATTATTTTTACATGAAATCTTAATATCGCTGCTTAAAAATATGTGTGAGCATTACATGACTCGCGTCATATATATATATATATATATATATATATATACACAAAATTTATTCAATTTTATATAAAACTACTTAGGGTGTATGTTACTTATGTTGGTTGTTTTGTTTTTATGGCATATCAACCTCGGCAGGTCATTTATTGCAAACTAAAGTTTTTTTATTTATTTATTGCTGGTGATACCTTTTTCTTTCAACAATTTATTGTTGTTTTTTTATATAAGTTTTGTGTCTAGTAATACTTTTTTCTTTTCGAGTATCAAGATTCATTGGGATTTGTTTTTAAGGTCAGGGTCCCAAAGTCCTAACCTGTTATTAACCCATAACTGGAGGGAGGGGATGGATTAATAACTTTCCCAAGGGTACCAGTGCTTAAGTGAATACAGGGTATTCAACTGGAATTCGAACTCGGTCCACCGAGTTCTCTTTCCGAGCAGATATCCACTGCACCACAACAGACATCAGTCACTATATGCTTACAGCACCTGGTATTCCCAAGCAGTTACCCATCTAAGTACTGACCAGGCTCAATGTTGCTTAACTTCGGTGATTGAGCGAGAACCGGTGTATTCAACGTGATATGGCTGTAAGCCTGTTATTTATGTAAAACTGCTATCAGAGTATATGTAAGCTGTGTTATGATATGTAAAGGGATATTGTGTTTATACTAGGGATCAATTCTGAAGCTGTTCCATTTTACAGACACTATATACTGACTGAAGATGTGTGTTGTGATGTAACAGATGTTGGCTCAGAATAAGTAACCAGAGAGCCGAGTTCAAATTGCAGTCAAATTCGTTACATTCACTTATACACAAATACCCTTGGTAAAGGTATTAATCTATCTCTTCTTTCAGCTATGGGTTGGATGTCAAGAAAGATTGGGTTCTATAGCCTTAGCAAGTGCTCTACCACAAAAAGTAATAGCAACCTACTGCAGGAAAATCTTCTGTTAAGTAAGTCATGGATCTAAAGAGATATGATTGCCCAAATGTGTAGCACTAACTGGCTGATATACAAATTAAATAACCTGTATTTCAAAATCCCCAAAAATCTGAAAACACCTGAAGCACTTCCAGTCCAAAGAATGTTGGATAAAGTATTCTCAAATTGGAATAATAATAATCCTCCCTATTATAATAAAGACCATTGTGTATTTATTGGTATGTGTGCATATTTCCCTCCTGTCACATTCACGGAGAGAGAGAAAATCGCGAGGCAGCATTGGGTCAGTTCATTCTCTTGCTGGATGTTTGTTCTATAACAGTGCCCTATTATTTTATTTTTTTTTTGCAAGCACTAAAGAAAATATATATCCTCTCTATTATAATAAGTACTATTGCATATCTGTATTCTATTCTTGTGACACGGTTAAATTTTGTTTTTTTGATTCTTTAATACAGACACAATCTAAAAGTCTTCTAATATCAAGGCTTGAATCTCTTTCTCTGTCCCTCGATATCTAATCTGAACAATAAATTTTTAAAAATCTTTTTGTTTCTTAAATTCCCCAACCTCCTTCTCTATTTTTTTTATAAACTTCCTGTGCATGGATGTGATTTTTTGGCTCCTTCCAGGATGTGAATTTCTGTACCATAATTGAGATAAAAAATTTTTTTTTTGAAGAAGCAAGAATTTTCTCATTGAAATGGCTAAACAGCGTATGCAGAATCCAAAATTTATTTAATATAATATACATATTTGGCTCTGTAAATAGATAATACTATTTACATCGAGCCCTCCAACTGGATCATTTTTAATATTAATTAAATTAATATTAAAAGGATCTGGTTTTTAGGTTTGTACCTTCATGCTTTTCCTTATATGATTTAATATATATATATATATATATATATATATATATATATATATAGGTACATGACCCAGATGGCCCTAACAAAAAATATTTGGGCTCAACCAAAGACACCTTTAAGACCAGGTGGTTCAAACACAGATCTACATTTCAAATAGAAAAATTAAAAAACAATACAAAATTGGCTAACCACATCTGGAAATGGAAATCAAAATATGGAAAAGATCCAGACATAATGTGGAGCATTGTAAAAACAGCCAAGCCTTACAAAGGTTGACAAATATGTAGACTGTGCTAAGAAGAAAAATTAGAAATTATGATATACCCAAATAAAGACGAACTGTTAAATGAAAGAACAGAAATTATAACTAAATGCATCCACACTAAGAAACACCACTTAGTTTCATAGAACCATGGATGATTATATCATAATCCATTTTAATTTAAACAATGTGCATTCATAAATTCCCTGCCATGTGAACATTCAAATAAAACACCATTACAAGAACGTTCTTAAAAAGAAAAATTGTAAAAGTTAAAATCAGTTATAAAAAAATCGCCTGAAGACACCACTCATAGTAGAAACCTGGGTAGCAAAATGACTCATTTAAAAATGAAAAAAAAAAAAAATATATATATATATATATATCCCTCCTATCATGCTAAAAGGTTTGGATTATTTTGTTTTTTTTCTTATGTCTTAATGTAAGATAATCAATGGTAGGTACATCAATATATATGTTGCCGTCATTTTAGAAATATTTTGCCGTTATTTTTTATGGCATGGGCCCAATAGTAATGACAATAAAGACATGCTACCAGATAGAAATCTATCAGTTTTTTTTTAATCATTTCTTCCTCAAGAAAGGCAACAAAGCCACAAAAACGCAAAAGAAAATTAAAGAGTTCAAGAAAAAAAAATTTATCAGAAAATTAAAGAGTTCAAGAAAAAAAAATTTATCAAGGAGAAATGACCTTAAAAAAACAGGATTCACGGAAACAGAAATAATGATTGACATTGCGTTTAAATTTTTAAAGATCAAATTTGACAGGAAAGCAGGAAGAGAGTTCCACAAGCAAGGAATACAAGAAAAGAAACTGTTAGCATGGAACTTATGGTTACATCTAGCAATTTCAACTATAAAATAATGAGACCTAGATGCCAATCTAGTACTGCATTTAAATTTGCTTGACATGACTTTTGTTATGGAAATTAATAAGGATCAACAACTACAATGATTTAAAGTATAAAATTAAGAAAGTTCTAGAAGGACTAGCAAAGGAAGTAATTTCAGCACCAGTGATCACTGGAGCACTGGGGTGTAATATAAGAAACTTGGGGAAAATCTTGCAGATGTTGGATTATAATTTAAAAATAAGGTGATTACAAAAAGTTTGATTACTCTGAATAGTGAGGATATTTCAGAAGGTATGGATTCAGGCTGTAAGGTAAAAGAGAGAAATGATTGATTTATTTTCGTATATTATCAATGATGACCTGAAAATAAACTTCTTACTATCAACCATTATCATATACTGTGAATAATAATTATAATAATCAATATCATTATTGTTATTAGTCCTGGGTATGATGATAAACTACATCTGGCAGCAAGGTCTCTGATCAGGAGATTGGAGGTTTTGAGGAACATGGAACCACCTTTTAATTGATGTTGTTCCCAGGTCACCCTGGGTACCAGCTATGGGCAAAGTGAACCCCCAAATAAATAAAACACTATGAAAGCATAAAAATACATTTGTATAGTAAAAATACCTGCAATACATTTTTATATTTTAAAAAAACACAATAAACACATACTAATAAATTGTATTGATTTTATCTAAATTCATTTAAAATACTGCCAAACAATCATCATTAACTTTTCCAGGATGTTAATCGATATAATATCTTACAATTTTTTAAAGAAATCAGACTGTATTCTAAAATATAACTTCAACAAACAACATAATACACATATCACTGCCTCTAATACTTATATCCGCACAAACATGTACATACACAAAAGCTGAGTATCATCTACCATGTATTCAGTTGTGAAAGCAGAATAACATATCAATTTTTTATTACTTACAAAAAAAATTCCCAAAAAATTAAATTTGGTCATTATATGACATAAGGAGTCAATATGCCATTAAACAGACAAATCACTCATTATTATTATTATTATTATTATTATTATTATTATAATGATCATGTTATTGAAACATGAAGACCTCCACTTTACTGTTATAAGGAGAATGGCACGTATCAAATGGCTGACTTGGCTGTTCCATATGAGACAAGAGTGAATATGAAAATGAAAAGATTGAATAAATATCCTGATCTGACTAGGGAGCTGAAGATACAATGGAATATGAATGTAGTTCTAATTCCTGTAGGAATGTGTGCGCTTGGAAAACCAGCTACAAAACTGAAAAAGCAGTTAGGGAAAACTGGAATTAAGACCAACATTATAGATCCCCAGAAATTTACCATTATTTACTCTGCAAATCTTCTCCAAAAAATTCTTGAGTTATGAGAAGTCTTGTTGACACCATGCCTTAAGAACAGAATTTCCATTGACCACGCCAATGTGCAACACCAGCCTAATAATAATAAGAATTAAAAAATGTTTAGCTATCTCTACTCGGAGTTTCGCAAATTCTGAAATCCACTTATCAGGAGATGAAAGTATTTAGAGCCGTCAAATATATCAAATATCTAGTAAGTTATAAAGAGCAAAAACTTTTCACTAGATTAAAAATTGATTTTATTTTTATCCTAGGTTCTACACTTCTGATCTTCATTTCTGATCTTCCTGTTGTAATCATTTTCCAAGTTAGTATCTACACAAATGACACCACAATTTACAACTGTCTCTGTAAGAAGTCTGCCAAGGCCAACGAAGTAAATCTGGCTGCTGCATTTTTAAAAGATCTCCAATCTGTGATCATATCTGGTCGGGTGCTCCTGCTATTCAAATCACATCATCAGTACCCATTGTAATGTTATTAGGCTCAATGAAACTTGACATTAGTTTTATAACTTCTATTTTAGTAAAGTCACTTTGTAAAGTCACAGATACAGGTATAATTACGCCTTCAACAATAGTGTGTCAGACACTTATTCTTCTTTGACTCTAGCCTCTCTAATCTCTCTATACAAATATATATATATATATATATATATATATATATATATAAATGTAAACTTGTAGTTATACTCATTTCGAAAAACCCTCTGAGCACATATGTGGAAGGAAAAAAATGGTGATAAAAAAGAACAAGCTAAGCACTTGAACATCAGTCAAAGTACGCAGCCCAAAGAAAAAAAACCAAGACAAGTAACCTAAAATAAAAAACAAAAAACGCTCAATACGCAAGTAGAGCAAACAAGTTAGTTATATATATATATATATATATATATATATATGTTTTTTTAATTTATTATTTATTTATTTATGTATTTGTATATATATATATATATATTCTACATGTCATGTGATCCCAGCAGCACAGTACCACTAATTACTTGGGAACAAAGTTGAATGTTTATTCCCTGGTGATTCGTGTTCAAGCACAAGTGTCGGCAGTGACACATTATTCCTATATGATAGATAGATAGATAGATAGATAGATAGATAGATATGAATAGACTGGGATTGACATATATGAATAGACTGGGATAGACATCGAGATATGAATAGATAGATAGATAGATAGATAGATAGATAGATAGATAGATAGATAGATATAAATAGACTGGGATTGATATATAGACATGAATAGACTGGGATACACATCGAGATATGAATAGATAGATATGAATAGACTGAGATAGATAGATAGATAGATAGATAGATAGATAGATAGATAGATAGATATTAATAGAATGGGATTGACATATATGAATAGACTGGGATAGACATAGAGATATGAATAGAAAGATATGAATAGACTGGGATAGATAGATAGATAGATAGATAGATAGATATAAATAGACTGGGATTGACACATTATTCCTATATGATAGATAGATAGATAGATAGATAGATAGATAGATATTAATAGAATGGGATTGACATATATGAATAGACTGGGATAGACATAGAGATATGAATAGAAAGATATGAATAGACTGGGATAGATAGATAGATAGATAGATAGATAGATAGATAGATAGATAGATAGATAGATAGATAGAAATAGACTGGGATTGACATATAGACATGAATAGACTGGGATAAGCAGATAGCTACGAATAGATTGGGATAGACATATAGATATGAACAGACTGGGATAGATAGATATGAATACACAACAATATACATAAAGATATGAATAGACTGAGATAGACACAGATATGAATAGACTGGGATAGATAGATAGATATTAATAGATTGGGATGAATAGATAAATAGATCTATTTGTTGAGTTGTGCAGGTAATAACAACGAAACAACAGAAATATAAATATAATAAAATAAAAACGGAAGAAAAGTATTTACAAAGTTGGTTAGTATGATACAGGAAAACAAGGTATTAATTTGTACGTCTCTGTATATGGTAGAGTGCAATTAATCACTTCTGGTTTACAACCGGAAATACACGACTAACTCGTAATCTGTACTCGTAATCTGTACTAATCTGTACTGATCTGAAAGTCCTCTCAAACTCCCAGCACTACCACCATATATAGTGCCTGGAAGAGTTCATTACTCTTGAAAAGGTGGAGAGCGCCCTAACACTATTGTAAACATAGAAGAAAACAAGCCTGGCACAACATTATACCTGAACAATCTCTGCTGTCATCTGAGAATTTGTACCTAACAATTATAAAAGTTTAAATCCCTCATACTGTATCGGAAAGCAACAGCCATTTGAAAATCTATTCCTTAAAAATATTTCAAAAGTATAAAAAATAGTTTTTTATTCTCAGGCCTTCAGCAGGTTTCAGTGCCAGAACTGAAGTATCTTGAGAATTAAAACAAAAAAGATCAAAGATGTTTAAAATTCTGATGAGCCCTGTAACTATTAGAAAAATAAAATGTAACCCTTCCCTTACACCCACACCCACACACATTAACAAGCATAATTATAAATCATTACTATATCAATACAGCCATCCAGCGGATGTAGATAGCTACCTACCTATATGCATACGAAAGTATTAATGCATCTACCCATACCCGGACAAAATCTGATCCTAGAACAAAAGCACAAAGTGAAGAAAAATCTGAAAATGTTCAAAGACGTTAAGAGTTCCACAGCTGTTAAATAAATAAGAGTCTTTTAAGGAGCCCAAAGAATGAGAGGAAGGCCCTTATTTCAAAGTTATTTACTTTTTTTCTACAGACAATCCCAGTCCTGTCCTTAGAACACTGAGGGTAAAGTAGAGGTGGAAGTGGGTACGGTACTATTGTAAATAATGACAAAAACATGGATCTCTTCCATAAAAAAGAAGGATCATTATTGGGGTAAATCCGGACAAGAATTTCACCATGTGAACTAAAACAGCGAAAATTGAACTCAAGTTCTCATCAGTGACAGCAAGAGGTTTAGAGATAGAGCCCAACACAGAGAAAACACATGAGAAAATTAAGCTTATACTTAAGAAAAACAAAACATGAGAGTATTATACATAGGCAGACAGTCATATTAATTCTTGGATAGATGCAGTCCTTTCTGTTTCTTAATCTATCTAAACTTATTTATAAATGGAACTTTGTTTGTGTGTGTATGTGTGTGTGTGTGTCTGTGTATGAGTGTGTCCATTACCTATAGACTCCGAAACAACTGAACCGATTTACTTGAAAATTTACACAGTTGTACTTATAAGCGTCTGCAAGTGTTCTTAGCTAGGTTTTGTGTCGAGGTACCCCCGATAAATATCAAAAATTGATAATCAAAAAAATCGGGTTATAGAAGGAGTGGTCTGATTTTAATCAAATTTGATACACTCATAGACAAAGACATAAGAAACAATATTCAGAAGTTTCAAGGTTGCAGTTCTTACAATAATGCAGATAATCGATAATATATATTTATAAAAGGCAAAATGTTTATGTGTGTGGCTGTTTATCTGCCTGTATGTCTGTATTTTTTTCAGCACTTTTATTTTAGTTTTTGCTTCGGGTTTGGCTCTAATTAGGTATAATTGTAGTTCTTAGTCTCAGCCATGATACCATTTACTCAGAGGACTTATTTAGCCTTCAAAATTCAGTTTACGACGAAAAAACTTATTTGATATCGATACCTGGAAATCAAAATTTGATTTACATCCATTCATTTTTCTTTCAGTCTACAGTTTTGCTTTAACTGGAAACAACTATTGCTTTTTAGTCTTTCATGCCAATGTCTGAAGAGTCTGAGCTCCAGGGTCATGGATTAGTTTTAAAGCTTTCATTACACTCAAGCAATGCTGGGCTATACTGCTAGTAAACATATAAAGGGCTTTATAATTTCTGTATGAATTTCTGAGATAAGTAGTTATAATTATTTAAATTATTAAAAATGCAGACTACAAGATCAATGATTAAAAATGTCTTTGAGTAAGGGAAGCCTATTGGTTATGCTGAAGACCACAGTTCTTTGTGAACTGACACTATAGAATCACAAGCAAAAATATACCGAAAAACAGAAACCATATCACTTGAAGACTTTCAACAGCAGTAACAACTAAAATGAATAGCACATGTAAGGTGAAGAGCAGACAATGACATAATGAAGAAATTGGCATTCCACACTACTTCAAATAAGTAGGAAGGAAACCCCCTATCAATACTAGAAAGAGCAATAACAGATACTGAACTGTTTACCTGAAAAAATGTTTTTATAGAAACATCTTAGAAATTTCAACAGAAAGCAGTTCAAGCTGCTCAGTCAATTATTGTCAAATGTTTCCTTATAAGGAAAAAGCTAACATTATCGTTACCACTGTCCTCATCTTTTTTGTTATTATCAAAACATTTTACCTATTATGCCCTCCAGCATTCATTCAGTGCTTGTTGAACAGAGTAACTTTTGAACTGGACCATTTATTTGATCTACATGGGTAGATTGTTCTAGTTCTACAACCCATGTTTCAGAATATCTCATCTTCTTTTTATCTCCTCACTCCATTTGTACTGAGTCCAAATCTCAGCACAGAGATTGAACTCACAATTATTATGTCACCAGATTTAATGCACTACACTTCCTGCACAAAGGTTACCACTATCAACAAGTACCTGATGAAGGTCAAAGGGCATAACAACTAAAATGTGATAGCAACAACAATTATGAAAACAATAGATTGCATGGAAATCATGGTAATGTCTACGGCTATATCATGTTGAATGCACCGGTTCCTGTCCGATCACTGAAGTTAAGCAACATCAAGCCTGGTCAGTACCTAAATGGGTGATCATTTGGGAATACCAGTTGCTGTAAACGTAAGGACCAAGAATGGTCCACCGGTCCTCCAGGTTTGGGGGTTGGGTGCTGGGCTAACAACCCTGCCCATAAAAAAAGTTTGTTACAGAAACAGCAACAAAAAAAAAAGTTGCTGCCCTATGTGTGATGTGATAAATGATGATGATGATGAAATCATGGTAATGACAGTGCTATGTAAGAAATTAATATTTCACATTTGCTTGCATGTTTATAACACATCACTTAATAAGCCCCACGCCCGACATATAGATGGTGCCTCTAATAAAAAATCCATATGATTTCTATGAAGTACCAACCTTCAAATGGCATGTGACAAAATTTGGGACCAATTGAATTATTAGTTTACAAATTACAGTTATTTAAGTGAAGCTACTATTGCAAATTTTCAAAACAATGGAAAAATCTGAATTTTGTGTGTTGATAAAGCATTGCTTTCTCATGGGAAAAAATACTTTTCGAGCAAAGCAATGGCTTGGTAAGTGTTATTCAGATTCTTCTCCATTGGAAACAATGGTTAAGAGGTGGTATGCTGACTTTAAATGAGGTCATACAGACACAAATGATGCTGAACATTCAGATCACTCAAGATCAGCAGTTGTCCTAAAAAACACCAAAAAGTCCGCAAACTCATTTTGGCCAATTGTAAATTGAAGTTGCATGAGATAGCAGATATGTTAAACATATCAGAAGGTAGTGTATTCACCATTTTGCATGAACATTTGTCAATGAGAAAGCTGTGTTCAAAATGGGTGCCGTGTCTGCTCACAGTCGATCAAAAACAACAATGCATCAATGATTCATAGCATGGTTTGCAACTGCTTCAACACAACAAGGAGTTTTTGTGTAAATATGTCACAATGGATGGCATATGAATCCACCACTTTACTCTGGAGTTAAATTAGCAGTCAGCTGAGTGGACAACAGCAGGTGAAAGCTGACTAAATGACCTAAGACACAAACATCAGCAGACAAGGTTTTGGCCTCCATATTTTAAGATGCATTCACCAATTACCTTGAGAAAGGAAGAACCAATAGCAAATATTATATAGCATTATGGGTGCATTTGAAGGAAGAAATCACCAAAAAACGGCCACAATGAAGAAGAAAAAGTGATCTTTCACCAAGACAATGTATCATATCGATCACAACAATGGCAAAATTACGCAAATCGCACATTTCCACATCCACCCTATTCTCCTGATCTGGCCCCCAGCAACTACTGGCTGTTTGCAAACCTCAAAAGAATGCTCCAGGGAAAGAGATTTGGCTCTAATGAAGAAGTGATATCAGAAACTGAAGCATATTTTGATGCCAAAGACAAATCATTCTACAAAAAATGCATTGAATTGTTAGAAAAGCATTGGAATCAGTGTATCTCCCTAGAAGGAGACTATACTGATAAATAAAGTCGAATTTTGCCTAAAAGTTGTTGTTTTATTAGTTAGGCCAAGGATTTATTGATTGATGTGTTATTATGTCAGAGTTACCTGTTAATGGGAAAGCTATACAAGAAAAGAATATTTGCTATTTGTATTTCCCCCATTATGGGCATTATTATATCCACCATGGTATAATACCACCTTAATGGAACAGAATAGAAATGAAATATATGCTTTGTTCTCAGAGAGATATTTATACTACTAAGTCATATGCAAAATTATGTACACATATTTACATGTGTCTCACATAGAGAAACTATAACGTATGTATGCTACACAAGCAGTCTGAAAATTATGTCCTTTACCCAACATGAGGACTGTGATCCAGAGACAGTTTCTATACCTGGTGAAGATATATTCCCAAATGAAAATGACACTATGGGCTTGTGAGCTGACACTTTGGCTGCTTGCTCAGGTCAGACAAGGCCTCGACATGCTAATAATGAACTGCTTGGTTTGATTCCTGGAAGTTGACTAGGCACTTTCGTCACTCTATGAAGTGACATCAATAAGCGACTGTCACATGATCATCTGAACCAAAATAAAATAATAGCTACTTGTATCCCTACAAAGGCCTTCCACATTGAAGTTTTTAAGGTGTGTAATGACCATTATTAGATAGATAGATAGATAGATAGATAGATAGATAGATAGATAGATAGATAGATAGATAGATAGATAGAGTCTAGGTACAATAGAGATGAGCACCTCCAAACAATTATCATGAAAGTATTTGTAGAAAAAGCATAGTTAAGTTATTTAGTTAAGTTGTTTGTTTTACCAGCATATCTACCCTTTTGTGTTATTTAATGCTGAAGAATTTGTTTGGTTTTTGTTTACTGCTTGTTGATCTTTTGTGAGTCTATTGTTATCGAGATATAAGTAGAGGTGTTGTAATTTGATGTGTGATGGTTAATTGCTATCTTCTTTTGCAACTATATTTTGTTATATAATTTTGTTGCTTTTAAAAATTCTAAAAGGTCATTTGGGTCAGCTTTGTTGAAGATGTCTTTCAGATTGTTTTCTTAGTATCTTAATCGCATTTGTTCAAGAACTATGCAGCTTGTTAGTATATGTTTCACTGTGTAGAGCTCCTGACATGGAATGCAATTTGGTGCTTCCTCACCTTTTAGTAGGTGTGACTAGATGACAGCCATGTGGCCTATTTGAAGTCTAGTCATTACTACTTTTTCTCTTCTTGATATTTTCCTATTGGAAATTTTAACTTCTATCCATTTTTTGAGGATGGGTTAATTTTGTAGAGTTTTTTATTTTTGCAGTTCAACAACTCTTGCCATTTAGTCGTAATAAAGTTGTTGATTAGCAGTTTGTAATCTGTGTGGAGTACTTTTATATCACTAATGTTGACGTTTAATGATCTTTAAGCAGCTATGTCTATTTTTTCGTTTCCTCTGAGACCAATGTGGCTGGGAATCCAGCATAAAATAATGTTTTTGTTTTAGGTGATGAGGTTGATTCTTTGTAGGAGATTGATGATCGGAGGGTTATTTAGATCTTTGTTTTTTAGTGCCATTAGCACTGATAATGAGTCTGAAAATATATATTTGTTGAGGTTAATTTCGAGGATGAGGTCTAAAGCTAAGTTTATGGCTGTAGCTTCAACACTGAAAATTGATGTATTGTCTGGTAGGCGTTTTTAAAGCATGATGTTGTTAGAGATAGCTGCACTTCCTACTTTATTCCTGTCCTTAGAGCCGTCTGTGTATATTTGTGTCCAGTTTGGATGTTATTCTAGAATGTTATTTAAATTATCAATATAAGTTGAGGGATGTGTTTTAGATTTGGAGTACTTTGTTAATTCTAGAATTATTTCTGGTTGTTTTAGTAGACAAGGTGGGTGAGTGACTGAAGCTGAGATGTCAGGTCAGGACCAATATTATTACTGGTTCTCCTTTGGATTATATCAAGTATTTATAGAAGAGGCACAGGGAAGCTACATTACAATAATGTGAAATATAACATGCCGATACTCTTGATAGAGTTATGGATCCCCTTTTCTTCTCCCAGCTATGAGTTAAATAATGACATATCAGAAAATAAAAAAAAAAACATTCTTGCAATATCTAAACTTATTTATAAATGGAACTTTGTCTGTGTGTGTGTGTGTGTGTGTGTGTGTATATGTGCGTGTGTGTATCCGTTACCTATAGATTCCAAAATGGATGAACCGATTTTCTTGAAAATTTACACAGTTGTACTTATAAGCGTATGCGAGTGTTCTTAGCTAGGTTTTGTCAAGGTACCCCGGATAAATATCGAAAATCGATAATCCAAAAAATCGGGTTATAGAAGGAGTGGTCAGATTTTATTCAAATTTGATACACTCATAGACAAAGACATAAGAAACGATATTCAGAAGTTTCAAGGTTGCAGTTCTTACAATAGTGCAGAAAATCGATAATATATATTTATATATATATATATATATATATATAAATATAAAAGGCAAGATGTTTGTGTGTGTGTGTTTATCTGCCTGTATGTCTATTTTTTTCAGCCATTTTATTTTAGTTTTTGCTTCAGGTTTGGCTCTAAGTAAGTATAATTGTAGTTCTTAGTCTCAGCCATGATACCATTTACTCAGAGGACTTATTTAGCCTTCAAAATTCAATTCGCAACAAAAAAAACTTATTTGATATAGATAACAGGAGATCAAAATTTGACTTACATCCATTCATTTTTCTTTCAGTCTATGGTTTTGCTTTAACTGAAAACTATTGCTTTTTAGTCTTTCGTGCCAACATCCAAAGAGTCTGAGCTCCAGGACCATGGATTAGTTTTAAAGCTTTCATTACACCCGAGCAACGCTGGCCCATACTGCTAGTAAAATATATTTCAGCTTTAAATAACCATAAAAAGGTTGATATACACAAAAAAAAAAAAAAAAAAAAAAAAAATCAGCAGTTTAAAAAGAAACATTTTTTTTTTGTATACCCCTGTGCTTCTTAGCATGCATGCTCCATTTATTAAAAAAAAACAATAAAACTTATACTACTGGTGAAAAGTAAGAATTATTTTCAAGAAATAAATTGCTTTTAGAATAAGTATAAAAGAGTTTTAGTAAAAATTTAGTATCACACTGGCAACACCTAAAAAAACCTAACCAGTCGTCCCAAACTAATATTTTATCATCCCTGGGATGATGTTAATTTTAAGTCATGCTTGGTGCTCTCAGAAACCTCCAAACTGTATTTAATATGTGTCATGCACACAGGAGACACATCCAACGAAACAGGAAAATATATTTCTTTTATATAAGGAAGTCATGAGCTGTTTTTATTTAGACTGCATACTGAGTACAGAAAACCTGAAAAGAGACATCATGGCTACTAAATCTCCTTATCATTAAAATTTATTTCTTTCGTTTCACCAGTCTTCAGCAACCATAACACTTATTTGATTTTTATGATACACTTTAAACATATCAACAAACAAACCTCTTAAAGGGTACTGTGTATATTACATACTATCATATTTTAGGTAACTTTTAAGCATTTCATACCACACCCCAAATGAATCTTCTTTTTTCTTTTTCTTTTTTTTTAAGTCATTTCACCCGAACAAGGCAGGACCACCACTAATGCACAGGGGGAGAAAATACTAGTTACAGTGAGTATTGAAAAAAAAGATAAAAAATGAACAGGATTGAAAAAAGATAGAAAATAAAAATTTTCTATCAGAAAACAGCATTTCCGTTTTCTCTCGCAAGCACGGATGATAAGCAGGATGTGTGTTGCAGTGCAAAGGATTATCAGTTTAGAATTAAAATTTTCAATTGAATTTGTTGCATTCCCTTACATGCAAATACCACTGGGAAAGGTATGAATCCATCTTTTCTCTCTCCAGCTATGGATTAAATAACATGACAAATTGTGTTCCTTAGCTTTTTTTGGCAACCAGTCTACCACAGAAAGTAATCACAACCCTAACCCTTACCTACACTAATTTTAATTTTTTTGTTTTGTTTTAAGCAGCTGTAGTATATAATTTGCATTGTGGTGCAGTGAATATCAGCTTGGGATGGGAAATTGAAGAGCTGAGTTTAATTCGTAAAATTCACTTAGGTGCTAAATACCCTTGGGAAAGGTATTAATCTATCTCTTCTCCCTCCAGCTCTGGGTTAAATAACAAGATAGATCTACAGCTTTGGTTGGCAACCAGCCTACTGCAGAAAGTAATGACAACCTACTGCAGGAAAATCTTCTGCACAGTCGGTCATGTTTCTTTCAAGACATGATCGCCTAAGTGTTTATGATGTATGACACTTAACTGACTAAGTATATAATTTACACTAGCAGATACCAGATGTCTGAATTATATTTACTTTTTCTTCAGCAACATTTGATCAAAGAAGATTTGATCTGTGGTGACCCTAATCTGTAATGTATTCACCCTAAGAGATGCCAATGTCAGCTTTGTATTTGATGTCACCTCAGAATGTAAAAAGGTCTTGAGTGTTGACCAAGAAGATGACGTCAGAGTTACCAAGTGCAGAAACCAGCCTCAAAAATTCTTGGTGGATTATGAGGATGTTGTGGTGCAGTGGATATCGACTTGAAAATACCTTTAGGAAAAGTATGAACCTATCTCTTCTCCCTCCAGTTATGGGGAATGCTAAACCAAAAATGGCAACAATTAAAACTAATGTTCTTCTTTTCCAAACCACATCAAGCACAGATTTCACATAAGAATACTTGAATATACAATGTAATGCCTTAAAGATAAATGGTTATTTCAGGAGACTTTTTTATTATAAGACAGATTGGGTTCTATAGCCTTGGTTCGCAACAAGTCTACTGAAGAAAGAAATGTCAACCTACTGTAGGAAAATCTTCTACCTAGTCAGTCATGGTTTAAAAGACACAGATTGCCTAAGCATGTATCATGTATGGCACTTAACTGACTGATTTAAATGTTATATATTTTGTAATAAAACTACTTTTTTAAATTGACAAACACTTTAGATTTTAAACCTGACCAGAAAAGCAAAATTTACTGAACTCATTCACATTTAAAAGTAATTGATCATGTTTCACCAAAAATCAGTTAATTTTTATAAACATTTTGCCGCTTATGTAATATTATGCTTGTAACATCTGATAAGAGTATAAGACTAAATCTTTTATAAATGAAATAATTGTTTATTCACTTTTGAACTCTGTCAAAATAACATTGTTGAATTGAGTGGTATGTGGTTTCTATAAACATTCAATCTTCTTCTAGCAAGAATGCAAGAGATTCTGCTCTTTCCTCTTATAGGTTGAGCATGATATAACTTCCTATCATCCAGGTGTCTTGTGCGTATGTCCCAAATTCTGCTGGGCTCACCTTCTTTTTTATATTAGTGCCCCACTAAACCCCATTGCTTCCAGTGGAGCATAGGCCATTGACAAGGTAAACTAGTTGCCAACCAAGGCTACAGAACCCAATCTGTCCTGCTATTTAACCCATAGCTGGAGAGAGAAGTGATGGATTAGTACCTTTCCGAAGAGTGTGCATAAGTGAATGCAATGAATTCAACTGGAATTCGAACTCAGTGCTTTGATGTCTCATTCTGAGCCGATATCCACTGAATCACAGCACATATCTTTTTAGTGGTGCACCCACCAACATTTTCTGAGGCTGGATTCTGCACTTGGTAAGTTTGATGTGACCTTTTGGTTAACACACAAGACACCTAGATCTTTTCACATTCTGAAATAACATCAAATCCAAAGCTGACATTGGCATCTCTTAGGGTGAACCCATTACATATTGGGTTCAGCACAGATCAAATCTTCTTCAGTAAATGTTCCTGAAGGAATATTAAATATAATCAAGACATTTGGTGTTTGCTAGTGTAAATTATATACTCAATTAAGTGTCATACATGATAAACTCTTAGGTAATCATGTCTTGAAAGAAACATGACTTTGCAAAAGATTTTCCCGCAGTAGGTTGTCATTACTTTCTGCTTTAGATTGGTTGCCAACCAAGGCTATAGATCTATCTTGTTATTTAACCCATATCTAGTGGGAGAAGAGATGTATTAATATCTTTCCCAAGGGTATTTAGCATGTAAGTGAATGCTAGAAATTCAATTGAAATTTAACTCAGCTCTCCGATTTCTCATTCCAAGCTGATATTCACTGCACCATAATACAAATTATATACTACACAAAAAAAATTAAAATTAGTGTAGGTAATAAAATTTTATGAATGTTCTCTTTGTTACAGATTTTGTTTAAAATTTAATGTTTAATACTAAAATCACATTAGTTTTTCTATTATAACACAGGTTTGCTATCTCAATCCCTCATTCAGTAATCCAGTAATAATTTCCACAAGAGCAATTTCAAATTTCCTAGTTTGCCTTACAGATCAGCCACTAGTGCTTGGTGGTGCTAACTGCTGCATCAGCAGCTTTTAAGCATTTTCATACACTGCAAGGCATTTCTACTTGTCTTCAGTGCATTTTTTATTAAAACCTGTTGACGTTTAGCCCCAGTCTTGGCTCCAATGAATACAGGAAATGCTTCTCAGGGCGTAAAGAGCAACCCCATATGTTGTCCATAATAAATATAGTTGAATTTCTTAAAAAACTTCATACATATGTGTCGGTATGAAACTTGTGAGATTTATATAGCATTGGCATTATCTACCTTTTATGACAATGAAACAGAGAAAAATTGCTCAAGTTCTTTGTTGACTCTGATTTAAAGAAACAAATCTGTAAAAAAAGAACAATGAAATTAAAATTTCGCTTGATTTTCATTTAATTTTTCTTTCTCCTTTAATAATCAACATGTGTGTTGTGGTACAGTGGATATCGGCTCAGAACAAGAAACCGGGGAGCCGAGATCGAATTCCAACTGAATCTATTGTATTCACTTACGCGCAAATACCCTTGGGAAAGGTATTAATCCGTCTCTTCCTTCCAGTTATGGGTTAAATGGCAGGACAGACTGGGTTCTATAGCCTTGGCCGGCAATCAGTCTACCGCAGAAAGCAATGGCAACCTACTGTGGGATAATCTTCTGCCCAGTCAGTCATGTCTCTTTCGAGACATGATCGCCCAAGCGTGTATCACGTATGGCACTTACCTGACTGATTTACAGGGAATTTTAAAGGAAGGATGAAGTGGTTAGCTGTTGGACTAAGTGTTTTGTAATGCAACCATCAGTAATTTAGCAAAAGTATACAGCTCCCCCTTTTAATCATTTCAACCCAAGCAAGGCAGGACTGCCACTAGTGTGAAGGGGGTTACAGTAAGAGAACAGACTAGTTACAGAGAGCATTAAAGAAAGAATAAAAGATAAATGGGATTTAAGAAGATAAAAGATGGCAATTGATGTATTTAAATTTTTGGAGATTGTAGCTATCAGGGAAGCAAGTAAATGAAAGACAGTTCCAAAGGTAGGAAGTGTGAGAAAAAAAACTGTCTGAGTAGAAAGGAAAGTTACATTTAACTATTTCAATGGTAAAAACGTGAAACTTACATGCCAGTCTAGTAGCATGTTTAAATTCATATGGTCAAGGCACCAGGGAGAAAAAAAGCTCATTAGAGCAGTTACCATGAAATTATTTGTAAAAAAGACAGAGGGCAGCCATATCACATCAGTGAGAAAGTGACTGAAGTCGAGATGCCAAGTCAGGATTGATTATATTGCAGATCCTTCATTGAATTTTGTTGAGAACCTCAAGATGAATAGCAGGAGCACTCGACTAGATATGGTAACAGTATTCAATGCATGGTCTATTGGTAGAGTTACAAGTGTGCAAGATGTATTCTGATGAGAAAAACTTTCTTATCCAATACAAAGACCCAGCATTCCTAGCAGTAGATGCAGCTAAACATTCCACTTTAGGTTGGTTGAAAAAGTGAAGCCAAGGAGGCCCAATGTGTTACTCTCGAAGAGACTTGCTTCAGCCATGCTGACAGCTGGCAGGAAAGTTCCTTAATGGTGGTTAAAGGAAAGCAGTTTTGCTTTGAAGGCATTAAAATTTACAATCCATTTCCTACCCCTGGATATGATGATAAACTATTTTGATCACTGTGGTATATCATTCTTGTTCCATGTGTCATTCCACTTCCAGATCAATCAGTAATTATAGCAAAGTAAAGATAGATCCTAGAATAAAAACAAAACATGGTCCTGGGCATGATGGTAAACTGCATTCAGCAGCAAGGCCTCTGATTGGGACGTTGTGAGGACCATGGAACCACCTCTTAATTGCTGTTGTTCCCAGGTCCACCCTGGGAAGTGTGGTAAACTTAAAGTGACTTAAAGTGGTAGTGACTTAAAGAGACTTAAAGTGACTTAAAGAGACTTAAAGTGGTAGCAACTGTTAGGGTTCCAGCTACGGGCAAATAGTTAACCCCCAAACTGGGGTCAAAACACTATGAAAGTATAAAAATACACTTTTATAGAAATATATACATAAAAATAGACTTTTATAGAAAAATATACATTTTTGAAGGAAAAATATTACTAACAAAACACTTTTGAAAAAACAAAATATTACTAGATAACCTGATGTTAGATGCTGACTTTCTGCACACAAACAACACTTTTCAGAATGGGATCAGACATATATCGGAAGGTTTAGTAATGGGCTTGCCATTATCACCTTCATTGGCTAACATATACATGGAATACTTCAAAGAGACAAACTGAATACAGACATTATAGAGTGGATTGGGCATGGTTATATGTAATTGGAAGTAAAGCTCAAAAAATACAATTGATAATGTTTGCAATGAGCAATAACAAACTGAACATGAACACTGTAGAGTGAATTAAGCATGGTTATGTGTAATTGGCAGTAAAGCACAACAAATAGAATTTAAACAATAACAAGTGAACAAAAAGAAAAGAACAGAGCAAAACTAATATTAATCAAACAAACAATATATGCAAAGCAAAGCAACAGTAAAAAGATAAAACATTTCACAATGTAGGAATGGCGTTAACACTCACAAAGGCTACAGACAAGTGGTCACAGAATTCTGACTTCAAGACAATTAGTCTATCTTACTAAGAAGAATTCCCAGAATGCATCTGTTGTGGAGTTATTTTCGCAGTGGAGGCTAGTATTTGTGCTAAAGTCGGTCCTAATAGGTTCAACGTACAAAACGTTAGGAACTTGATATAATATGTATTACGCAGTGTAATCTTGCCAGGTCACTGGCTACTTTCGTATTCGACTAACTGTCAACTACCATCCTTCAACATCGACTGACCCTCGTTCCTCTTATTACTCCTACTTAAATTAAGTGGGAGAGTCCATTCCCTATAAAATAGGTGTGTTTCACCATAACAACATTTGTATGATTTGTCTATATATTTATATTTAGAGATGTTTCTGCAGTCATTCCTAAGCAAATTAGAGCACCTTGACAAGGTGTAATGGTTAGTTAATATGTCTCGCTAGAATCATTACAATTGAGTAATGAGTTTGATCATCACTGAGTTCTCCATATTTTTGGCCTTGTGTCAGATATAAGCTGCACTTAGAAATTCACTATTCCTAAGCAGATTGGAGCCAACAGTTTGTATTCTAGTATAAGCTTGTCCATTGCAATCTAATGCTGTGACAAATTAGTTTATCTGGCTTCATTTCATATTGAAAACAATTTAGCCAAGAGAAACAAATGTGGTGTGAGAAGAGTTACACATGACAGAAACCGATTCTTGATATAAATGGGAAACTATTGATCATATCATAAGCAGAATACTACTTTTGTGTTCAGTATGCACAAAATATGCAAGAAACCTCAAAAACTTTTGTTCAAAAGTTATCATCATGACTGCATCATTATCGTCTCTTCAAGTTACATTTGCCATCCATTTTAGTTTTTGCTACTGTTGAAAATCTTCTGTTGACATGGTTTCTGTTATTTGGTAAAATTCTTTATTTGAAATTCTGTAGCACCAGTCTTTGAGATTTGATGAAGGATAGTCATTTTTTCATATGACCTCAAAATTCCCCTGTAATTAGTCAAATTCCAAAATTTTCTTGGGCCCTGAAGCACCCAAACTCCCAGCTGTATAGACTCATTGAGCTCACCAGAATCCATTGATAGATTACATTTTGGCAGAATCTATTGTTGCTGGTTGCAAAGCCCCCCACCCATCTGTTCAAGCTTCTGGTACCTAAAAATTTAGATCTGCTATATCACCATTACCGAGTACATATACCAGGCACTTGACAAGAATGGAGAAGCCCGAACCGTTGCCTTGGATATCTCCAAAGCGTTCGACAGGGTCTGGCATGCTGGCCTCTTGTGCAAACTGCGGAGCTACGGGATAACTGGACATCTGTTTGACCTCATCCAGTCATTCCTCTCTAACCGCACATTGAAGGTGGTATTAAATGGGCATGCCTCCCAAAACTACCATACGAACGCAAGCGTCCCTCAAGGTTCTATCCTAGGTCCCACGCTCTTTCTGATCTACATTAATGATCTCCCTGACACCATTAGATCCCAAGTTGGCATGTATGCTGATGACACAACAATCTACTCTCGCATTGATCAAAAACCAGGTGTGGGCGACAAAGTGAACCTCGCTGCCGTACTTGAAAAGGACGTCCAATCTGTAGTGGCCTGGGGTAGGAAATGGCTAGTAAATTTCAATGCCTCTAAAACGAAGCTGTTATCAACTAACCACCATAGACAATCGCATCTACCTCCCATTAACATGGGACAGGCTAGCCTCCCAGGGAGTAAAATACTACGCCTCCTTGGCCTTACACTTTCGACAGACCTCAAATGGAATGACTATATCGAACCCATTGCCAAATCTGCTGCTATGAAAGTCGGTTCTCTGTGCAGGGTCCAGAAGTTTTTCCCACCTGAATCTATTCTGCACATATACAAATCTACCATCTGCCCATGTATTGAATATTGCTGCCATATCTGGTCGGGTGCCCCTGCTGCTCTCCTTGGGCTTCTTGACAAAATACAAAGGAGGATCTGTAACGTGGTTGATACTGACTTGGCAGACTGGCTGCAACCACTCTCTCACCAGCGTGATGTGGCTTCCCTGTAACCGTAAATTCTACTCCAACAGCTTCTTTTCTCACGCTTCCCACCTGTGGAACTCCCTTCCACAAGTCTGCTTTCCTGACAGCTACAATCTGCAGGTGTTTAAATGTAGGGTCAATAGACACCTCCTATCACACTAACTCCCAATTATTCTCAGAACACTCTCATAGGGGAGGAGATGGATTCCTACCTTTCTCTAGCATATTTGCACATAAATGAATGTAATAAACTCAAGTGGAATTCAAGCTTAGCCCTCCAATTTCTCATACAAATTGGCTATCCATTCAGTCAATGACTTAAGTGCTATACGCAAAACACACTTGGGCGATCATGTCTCGAAAGAGACATAACTGACTGGGCTGAATATTTTTCTTGCAGTAGGTTGCCATTACTTTCGTCAGTAAACTGGTTGTCAACCAAGGCTATAGAACCCAATCTGTCCAGTTATTTAATCCTTAGCTTGAGAGAGAAGAGACGGGTTAATACCTTTTCCAAGGATATTTGTGAATAAGTGAATGCAACAAATTCAACTGGAATTCAAACTTGGTTCTCCAGTTTCTCATTCCAAGCCGATATCCACCCCACCACAATTCACATCCACTATCCACCCGTAACATCCAATCATTCTGGGGATGATAAAACATTAGTTTGGGATGACCGTTTAGGTTATTTGGAATGTTGATTTGTTTCATTAAAATTCAATTATATTTATTCTAAAAGCAAATAATTTCTTCAAATTAAAAAAAAGTATTACTTCTAACTAATAATTGTGGCAAGCTTTTAATAAATCAAGCACATGTGCACACCCATGTCCAAAACAAAGATAAATAAAATATCATTTTTTTTTAAAACTTTGTATTTTTTTAAACTTTCTATTTTTGTCTTGCCTCATATTTTAACCATGCAGTTTTGAAGCTTAACATTTTTAAATATCTACACATTAAAGAATAAGAATTTTTCAAGCATCTTCTGCTTTAAAATTTTTAAACATTATAGACGAACCCAAAATACCACCTACAGGTTGAAGAAACTAAAATAAAACATACAAAGAAATTTAAATATCAGGAAAGTGTTCTGACAGAGGATGGAAAGTGCAACACTGAGATCCAAAGACATATTGGCATTGCCAAGGGCGCATTTCAAAAGCTAACCAGAGTACTGAGAGACAGGAAGATCTTATCAGAAACAAAGAAAAGAGTGCTAGACTGCGATATATGTCCTTCTTTATGCCAGCAAATGTTCTCTTCAAGGATGAAGGAGAGGCTTGAAGCAACAAAAATGTGGTTCTACAGAAGGATGCTGAGAATACCATGGACCGAGCATGTGAGCAATGACAAGGTACTAGATAGAATATAAATGAGAAAAAAACTTGGCACCAGGTAGAGACAGCTGAAGTTTCTCAGAGACATAATGAGGAAGGAGGGTTTGGAAAATCTAATACTTCCAGGATGGAAAGAGGGAAAGAGAGACAGGGGAAAGTAGCACAAGACATATTTGATGGGCTTGAGCAAATGGATGGTGGAGAGATACCAAGAGGAAAAATACTAAGCACGACAAGGAACAATGACAAGTGGAAGTCCATGATCGAGTACATCCTAAAAGGTACAAAAAGAAGAATGACAAGTTGAATGAAATTACTGAAAACTAGATATGCAAATTTGGATTAAAAAAACTAGACATGCAAATTTAGATAAAAAGAGAATTTGTAAATACACAGTTATAATAAGAAAGATAAAATTATGATTTTAAAATTAAGTAATTATTTTTCCCGAGAGAATTTTGTCTCATGGGGTTTTATCCAGGGCAGGGTGCAGGGTTATTGCATAACATATGCAAGTATAACATATCCTCACACTTGTAATAAAAACTGTTGAACACACACACACACACACACACACACACACACACACACACACACACATACACACACACACACACACACATACACACACACACACACACACACACACACACACATATACACACACACACACAAATGAATAAGAATGAAGAAAATAATTGCATAGTTCTAAACATTGATTTAAAACAGTGTTCAATAAAAATAGAGCAATGAATATTTGTTATTAAGCAGCAGTATAGCCCGGTATTGCTTGTGGGTAATGAAAGCTTTAAAACTAATCCATGGTCCTGGACGTTGGCATGAAAGACTAAAAAGCAATAGTTGTTTACAGTTAAAGCGAAACCGTTGACTGAAAGAAAAATGAATGGATGTAAGTCAAATTTTGATTTCCTGTTATCAATATCAAATAAGTTTTTTTCGTCGTAAAC
Source organism: Ascarosepion bandense (assembly GCA_037127315.1). NCBI lineage: Eukaryota > Metazoa > Mollusca > Cephalopoda > Sepiida > Sepiidae > Ascarosepion > Ascarosepion bandense. The sequence continues at coordinate 8,941,828 of JBBBDQ010001127.1, read as the reverse complement.
TGAATTTAGAAAGCTAAATAAGTCCTCTGAGTAAATGGTATCATGGCTGAGACTAAGAACAATAATTATACCTACTTAGAGACAAACCCAAAACAAAAACTAAAATAAAAGGACTGAAAAAAATGCAGACATACAGGCAGATAAACAGACACATACACAAACATCTTGCCTTTTATATATATATATATATATTATCGATTTTTTGCACTATTGTAAGAACTGCAACTTTGAAACTTCTGAATATTGTTTCTTATGTCTTTGTCTATGAGTGTATCAAATTTGATTAAAATCGGACCACTCCTTCTATAACCCGATTTGATTGATTATCGATTTTCTATATTTATCTGGGGTACCTCGACACAAAACCTAGCTAAGAACACTCGCAGACCCTTATTGTACAACTGTGCAAATTTTCAAGAAAATTGGTTCATCCGTTTTGGAGTCTATAGGTAACGGACTCACACACATACAAAAACACAAACACACACAAACACATCAACAAATTTCCATTAATAAATAAGTTTAGATTATTTCATTAGATGTGCAAACAACAAACGACTACAAAATTGTACATTTTGTTTCGACATTGAAAGAACAATGTCACATTAATAATATTGGTAATAAATATTTTATTTTTAAAAATTCTTTAAAAAAAAACACTTCCGTTCATTTTTGGAATACTTTTTTACCAATAGAAGGTAAAAAGATATTATATATCCCTCCTGTCATGTTCATGGAGAGAGAAAATAGCAAGACAGCATCAGCTCACTTCATTAGCGAGACAATAGTGAATCATCATCGGTTCAGTTCACTAGAAAGACAATACTGAGGCATGGTCAGCTCACTTTATTAGAGAGACAACAGCAAGACATCGTTGGCTCAGTTCATTAGAAAGACAATAGTGAGGCAGTGTCAGCTCACTTCATTAGAGAGACAATAGCGAGATATCATTGGCTCACTTCATTAGAGAGACAATAGTGAGGCAGTGTCAGCTCACTTCATTAGAGAGACAATAGCGAGATATCATTGGCTCAGTTCATTAGAAAGACAATAGTGAGGCAGTATCAGCTCACTTCATTAGAGAGACAATAGCGAGATATCATTGGCTCAGTTCATTAGAAAGACAATAGTGAGGCAGTGTCAGCTCACTTCATTAGAGAGACAATAGCGAGATATCATTGGCTCAGTTCATTAGAAAGACAATAGTGAGGCAGTGTCAGCTCACTTCATTAGAGAGACAATAGCGAGATATCATTGGCTCAGTTCATTAGAAAGACAATAGTGAGGCAGTGTCAGCTCACTTCATTAGAGAGACAATAGCGAGATATCATTGGCTCACTTCATTAGAGAGACAATAGTGAGATATCATTGGCTCAGTTCATTAGAAAGACAATAGTGAGGCAGTGTCAGCTCACTTCATTAGAGAGACAATAGCGAGATATCATTGGCTCAGTTCATTAGAAAGACAATAGTGAGGCAGTGTCAGCTCACTTCATTAGAGAGACAATAGTGAGATATCATTGGCTCAGTTCATTAGAAAGACAATAGTGAGGCAGTGTCAGCTCACTTCATTAGAGAGACAATAGTGAGATATCATTGGCTCAGTTCATTAGAAAGACAATAGTGAGGCAGTGTCAGCTCACTTCATTAGAGAGACAATAGCGAGATATCATTGGCTCAGTTCATTAGAAAGACAATAGTGAGGCAGTGTCAGCTCACTTCATTAGAGAGACAATAGCGAGATATCATTGGCTCACTTCATTAGAGAGACAATAGTGAGGCAGTGTCAGCTCACTTCATTAGAGAGACAATAGCGAGATATCATTGGCTCAGTTCATTAGAAAGACAATAGTGAGGCAGTATCAGCTCACTTCATTAGAGAGACAATAGCGAGATATCATTGGCTCAGTTCATTAGAAAGACAATAGTGAGGCAGTGTCAGCTCACTTCATTAGAGAGACAATAGCGAGATATCATTGGCTCAGTTCATTAGAAAGACAATAGTGAGGCAGTGTCAGCTCACTTCATTAGAGAGACAATAGCGAGATATCATTGGCTCAGTTCATTAGAAAGACAATAGTGAGGCAGTGTCAGCTCACTTCATTAGAGAGACAATAGCGAGATATCATTGGCTCACTTCATTAGAGAGACAATAGTGAGATATCATTGGCTCAGTTCATTAGAAAGACAATAGTGAGGCAGTGTCAGCTCACTTCATTAGAGAGACAATAGTGAGATATCATTGGCTCAGTTCATTAGAAAGACAATAGTGAGGCAGTGTCAGCTCACTTCATTAGAGAGACAATAGTGAGATATCATTGGCTCAGTTCATTAGAAAGACAATAGTGAGGCAGTGTCAGCTCACTTCATTAGAGAGACAATAGCGAGATATCATTGGCTCAGTTCATTAGAAAGACAATAGTGAGGCAGTGTCAGCTCACTTCATTAGAGAGACAATAGCGAGATATCATTGGCTCACTTCATTAGAGAGACAATAGTGAGATATCATTGGCTCAGTTCATTAGAAAGACAATAGTGAGGCAGTGTCAGCTCACTTCATTAGAGAGACAATAGCGAGATATCATTGGCTCAGTTCATTAGAAAGACAATAGTGAGGCAGTGTCAGCTCACTTCATTAGAGAGACAATAGTGAGATATCATTGGCTCAGTTCATTAGAAAGACAATAGTGAGGCAGTGTCAGCTCACTTCATTAGAGAGACAATAGTGAGATATCATTGGCTCAGTTCATTAGAAAGACAATAGTGAGGCAGTGTCAGCTCACTTCATTAGAGAGACAATAGCGAGACATCATCGGCTCAGTTCATTAGAAAGACAATAGTGAGACAGCGTCAGCTCAGTTTTTTTTCTCTTACTACCAGTTATTAAAGCTTTTGAGGAGTGCTTGCTCTTTAACAGTGCCTTATTATTTTATTTTTTTGCAATAATTATCCCAATGAGTAATGAATATATATATATATCCTTACTAATATAATAAAGACTATTGTGTATATTTGTGTGCGTATATATATATATATATATACTGCCTATATAACATATATATATAGAACATGTTAAAATCTCATAGCTTCAGGGTAAAATCTCTGAATGATGTCAAATTGGCCAAGTTTTAATCCTGGCTGTAAGCAATCGGATGTGTAGTCATACTGATGAGCTGTGAAACAGTGAAATAGGCTTGTATTTGGATGAACTATATAGATAACACCTAATGAGCCAGACAAAACCTACCTAGGTTTCACCTAAATGGTTCATCAGGGAAAGCTGGCTAAATAAGAGACGGAAAACCGACATATAAGAAGGAAATTAAAACAACCCATGTGACCATGAAAGGCATTGCCAAACACTAGGAGGGGGAGTTAACAACTTTATTACAAATTTTTTTTAATTTTTATATAGAGGGGTGAAAGGCAAAGACAAAAACAAAAGATACTATCCCACGATAAAGGAACTTAATCCAACATCCTGGGTTTACTCTGCCTATATTTATTCAATATTTCCATCTTCAAATTCAATAAATTATTCAGTTGTTTATACAAAGCTATAGCTAGTTTTTCCTCTGTACATAGCCTACAAAATTGCTGGTCAACCTTGTATTTAGCACATCTCTTAAATATCTTCCATTTCAAGATGGAGTCTCTATTAAGTTCTTGTTTAATGGTCCATACGTAAGTGGATAAAGTAGTGCTATGCTTAGACTTTTCGTTATTGAAGCTACTAGTATGATTATAATATCTTTTTTAAATTTATCCTGTGTAGCTCCTATGTATATTTTGGGGTCAGTGTCCGCCGTGTTCTTATAAATCTTAAATAGATAAACTATGCATTCCTACTGACATCTACTCTGCAAGGGGCAACTATTCTTAATCCTACAATTACAACCCCATGTGTCAATGCATGTATTATTACTAACTTTTTTCATATTATATATATATATATATATATATATATATATATATTTCCCTTTTGTCTTGTTCAGGGGTTTGGATCATTGTGTTTTTTTCTCATGTGTTAATTTGACATACTCAAAAGACGGTACATCAATATATATGTTGTCGTCATTTTAGACAACATAAAATATATATTTCGCCATCATTTTTGACAGCACAGGCCCATTTGTTTAATAATATTTTACTGGAATAAATTTTTTAGCAAAGCTTTAATTTTACTTTTTTTTTTAATTTTAAAATATTTTTTTTGTTTTTCATTCCCTAAAACTAAATTAAAATAATTTTTTATTTTTAAAAGTGAAACTTTTTGCGTCAAGGATTTTGTGATTTCAACATCTTGGGGCTTACTTTTCTTTTTGTGTGCCATGTCTAGCTTTTAGTAAAGTTTGTCTTTTTGCAATCATCCAGTCTGCATTCCTCCTTGGTCTTTTGAACAAGAGTAGTGTTTACCACTTGCTTCCTGTTTAGGACTGAACTTCAGTTCTTTCTAAAGTCTACTTCAAAGCTATAATTCTATCATTTCTGTCGGAACTCTGGAATTTTATTTACTATATTTTTTTTCACAATAGGAATAGGTAGGTCTGCCTATCATCCAGACTTTTGAACGAGTAAAAGTTTTTTACTTGAATCCTGTTGAGGGCTTTAGCCTTTGCATCTTAGTGGCATTATTACCTGCTTGGAGTGAACTGATTAAAAACAAAAAAATTTCATAATCCCTATTCTATCAACCATTTACAGAAGCTTGTTAGGTAGGTTACTGTTTTCCCCTGTCTCTCTTGTCATCAACGTCATCATCCTGTCAGTGTCAAATTTTCCAAACCGTCTTTCCTCATTATGTATCCTAGAAATTTCAATTGTCTCTTTCTGTTTTAAGTATGGCCATCTTTTTTGTTTCTATAACCACAATATCAATAAATTAGGATCACGACTTTTTAAAAATTAAATTTCTTCCTTTTTCTAAATGTTGGGGATTGTATTATTACATTTTTTTTTTAGTTTAGTGTAAAACTTGTAAAATCAAATGCCAGACAATGAAAGGACATTATTATCTCAGCTTAGGAAAGAATAATTTTACAACCTTTGTGTCACAAAGTTTGTAAGTGTGATCATTGCTAACTTAACAATTAGTTTGCTTTAAAACTTTGGTTATTATTTCAGTAAAACATCTAAAAAAAAGAAGACAAAGATTTGAATTTGTATTTTATGTCAAGAGCATTTCAAATGCTTTCAATGGTATGAAAAATCTTTTTTTCTTTTTCTTTTTTAAGATCAAGAATTCCGGTTGTAGTTAAAACATGGAATTGGGGTAATTTTTAGTTTTTTACTACAGGCTCTTGGAAGCTTTAAATTATAAAACTTACTCCTTTTGAGAAGCAATGAAAACTAGTCAAATGTTAGTTAAAGTAAAAAAGAGAGTGTATGGTACTATATATATATATATATATATATATATATATATATATATATATATATATATATATATATATATATATATATATATATATAGAGAGAGAGAGAGAGAGAGAGAACATGTACAAACTATGAAAACAAACTACTACGACAAAATTTTAAATTCTGTTTTGGCATTGAAAGAACAATGTCTCATCAGGTAGTTAATGTTTTGAACATTGCAATTATTTTCTTTGTTCCTTAACCATTTGTATATATATATATATATATATATATATATATATATATATATATATATGCATGTGATATGTAACCAAAATTTTATACGGCAGTGTATAGATAGATAGATAGATAGATAGATAGATAGATGAATTGAACAGGCTGAGATAGATAGAGAGACATATGAACATAGATAGATAGATAGATAGATAGATAGATAGATAGATAGATAGATAGATAGATAGATAGATCGATTGTAAATCATAATGCTTTAAAATGTTTTCACGCCTTAATCTTGAATGTTTTGATCGCAGTAAGACACACACACACACACACACACACACACACACACACACACACACACAATACTACATATCAATATTGATACTAAAAGTTTATAAAAGCAGGACAGAGACCTCAAAACGGGACAGCAACGTAGGGTAAGCGGAAGCCTAAATATAGAACCCACTTTATTGTCCCAAAACATAGAAATAAAATCCCCATTTAAATATGGGACTGAAGATGTGTTGTTGGTCACGTGATCAACCTGCTTCAAGTAAAAAAGTACCTCGGTACTACATTGTACCGACTGAAGAAACACGTTTTATTTTTAAATTTCTTTTTTAATTAAGGAGTTTAAAAAGCAGGTGGAATTACAACTGTCTACTAAATACACTTTAATTTTTATGGTAGTCACATGTCTAATTCCCATGCTACGATAGATAGAGAGTATTTCGCTTTCGGCTTTTTTTTAATTTTCTATCATATTTTCCCCATTTCATTGTGTTTTTCATTTTTTTTCTTTTTATTGGGTTGCAAAATAATGATATTATTTTATCAGAAAATGTCATGAAAACAAAACAGATATTCCTTATGAGGAGGCATGGTAAAAAAGAAAAAAAAAGAAAAAAAAAAGCATATCAATTCCTGATAATAGTTCCCCTCCGCTCCACTTTAAGGGGTACATACCGAGGCTCTTTTGATAAAAGATGATTCTTTATTTAGAATGCTTGCGTACGTCGCTGGTTAATTCACCAACGAGCGGGAAACTAGTTTTTATTTGTTTGTTTTTAATTTGCTCACACAAGAAGAAGCGTCTTTCCACTTCTTGTGTCATTGCTTTAAATATTTGTAAATTTTGCGCTATTTTTATGATTTTCCATCAATGAATTGTTCTTTCTTTGTTTAATCGAGTCTGTGTAAGAGAAGGTGCTTGGCATCTTTTAGTCTTCTTAATCAATGGTTTTAAAAAGTTAATTCTTATCGTGGAATGTGGATAATCGTGTAAATTACGCAAAAAATTTTAAAAAGATAAAAAAGTAATTTTAATTCAATAAATTCATCTTTTGATTCCCCAAAAACTTTTGACGGCATATTTCTTTCTAATCGTCGGCACATAAAAAAGGAAATATCTTAAAAATAAATAAAACTATATAAATAAATCAATGGGGAGTTTTATACTGGATGGAGGATATAACAAGAAAATATTTCATGTTTCAATTAAAGTATATTTTTTTCCTTTCTTTTTTTTTTATTGTTGCGGTTCATAATTTGAAGAAAGATTTCAAAATTTATCACAGCACCGGAAAAAATATCATAAAGTTCAAATTCAAATTAAAAACAAAATAAAAACTGTAAACCCCAAAAAGTAAAAATGTCAATACGGTGATCTAGAAAAAAAATGTAAAACAAACATTAATATTTATTATTAAAAAAAAAAAAAAAAAAAAAAAAAAAGGGACAAACAAACTGGGATCTACTGAGGCTGGCGGTTGAAAAAAACCTACTTTAAGTCTAGGAGAAAATAAAAACCTCGTTAAGAAAACATTATGTGTATTTATTTATCTCTCGTAATGATACTGAGTGAGAAATCATTATCATAAAACTCAGCAAAATAAACAATTGTTTCGAATACAAATATGTGCCTTTATAACAGGAAGAAAGCAAGTAAATGTCTATAGGACGGGAAGTTGTGATGTCTCTGAAGTAAAAAGTGTATCTCTCTCTTCTTATGCTGTGTCAATAATATATCAAGGCCTCCCTCATCTCCTATACGCAGTCAAAAAGCCAGTATACGGGCAACAAAAGATGACAGAGGTCTAGGAACCCCAAGACGAAAATATATTCACTTCGGATCGATTTTAAGCTTTTTTTTTCTTTTTTTAGTTAGTGACTATTTTTAATTGCACTAGAGGGAGAATTATTTTTTATGGCAACTTAATTTTTTTCAAAACAAGAAGCGGGAAGGGAAAATGAACTCCGAAAAAAAGGTTGTTTAGAAATTGTGCTTTAATCTTATAGGTGATATTTAATTTGCACTTATTAATAAATGCAGATTCGTAACAAACAGTCCCCATTACATTATATATATATATATATATATATATATATATATATATATATATATATATGCAATGCGATACTTAATCTGTGTCTGTGTTACTGTAAGTGTAGTAAGTATAAAAACAAAAAGTTCAAAATCAAATGTAATTATTAAATTTAAAAAATATTAGTTTAACAATAACATTATTAACAATATTGTTCTTTTACCTTTTTACAATAAAACAAAAAAATTAATTATGAGTTAATAAGACATGCTCTGCCTAGAACACAAGGCACAGATTGGCATTTTAGTAATTAAGTAAAAACTAAATGTATGAAATGTACAAACAAAAAATTTATAAAAATATATACTTCACTTTCAGTCATAAGGAAATTATAACCAGAACGAAATTATTATTATTATTATTATTATTATTATTATTATTATTATTATTGATTTTATTTATTTACAATTTATCTTTATTATAATTCTTTTTTTTTTCATAATAAAATTTAAAATGTTTCAATGGTAAATTGAATTTTACAAAAAATATACATTTACATTTTACAAAAATAAAAATGTTTTAATTACAGAAAAACTTAAAAATAACCAAACAAAGTAGTTAGTACCTGTGTGTAAGCAATTGTGATGATGATGGCGTGGTTTTTCAGCTTGAGGCTATATGAACCAAATTTATTTAAATTAAAGATTAATTGAAACTTAGTTTGTTTGTTTTTTTTGTTTTGTTTTGTTTTGTTTTTTTTAATTTCCATATATATATTTTTTAATTTTTTAAAAAAATCTCGGGGAATTGGTTAAGTTTTTTCTTTCTATTTCTCATTAACGCTCTCTTCCTTTCTCTTTTTTTTTTTGTCTTACTCTTCTTCTCTTCTTTAAATATTTTCATGCGACAATGTTTTTTTTTAAGGCATTTTAAATATGCGCTAGACAGAAGATGTGAGAATTATTGACGCAATAACAGCAATAAGGTACAATTTTAATTGCACGGAAAATACAATAAAAAATAAATGAAACCGGGATATATAGGTAAGTAAACTGTATTAGTGTTTACTAAAGTCAGTGCTTGAATGTTGAGAGAGAGAGAGAGAGAGAGAGAGAGAGAGAGAACGAGAAAGAGAGAGAGGACAGTGAACATTTATAGTACATTTTACAACAACGATGACTATCTATCTAGGAACATGACAATTTCCCCGTTTTCTCCTTCTCTCTTTTCTGTTTTCTTTGTGCAGGATATGAAAATAAAGTCGGTAAAATTGAAATTTGAAATATTATTAAGGTCGTAGCATTTACATGAAAGAAATTATTGCAAACACGAAGACAAAACACACACACACACACACACACACACACACACACACACACACACACACAAATAATAATTAAAGTATTTAGTATATGTACTCATTTATACTGTCAGTGATTATTATTTTTCTTTCTTTCTTTCTTTCTTTCTTTCTTTCTTTTTTCTTCTGAATTTTACTTACCTTGGGCCCGAAGTCCGCGCGGCAGTGGATATAAATTTTGAAAGCTCCAAGATTAAGTTTTCCTTTTTCTTTTTTTTTTTTTAAGTTGTGATTTCTTGACTACACTTCTTCCTCTCCCACTCTGTATCTATCTTTCTTTCTCTCTATCTTTCTCTACAAGCTTAAATACTTTTTTTTTTTTTTTTTTTTTTTTTTGCTTTTTACGGATCACTGAACAAATGAGGGTGAGAGAGGAGAGAGGGAAATGAAAGAAAAAAGAAATTTAAATGACCACTCCTTCCCAGGTTAAATGGCTCAGTGGACTGGACGGGACACGGATTTGTTGATGGATGGATAAAAATGAATGGATGGATGGATGGATGAATGGATGGATCATGGGATAGAGGTGAGAGAGTGGACCAGGGCAGTCTAAACCTCCCCTACAAGTACTGTTTAAATGTTGACTGGGTGTTTTTGTGGCTTTCACATCAGTGGCGGCAGTGGCCTCCTCCTTTAAATTCTTTCTCTCCTCCTCCTCTTCTCCCTCTACTTGACTCTTTTCTTTTTTTCCTCCGTCCCGGGGGAAAAAAATGATTACATCTCTCTCTCTCTCCCCCTCGCTGGACCGAATGAAAGAGAGTGAAATATTGTCGATCCTGGTAAAGGGTCCGATAAAGCTGCAGTATCGGTAGTAGTAATAGCGATAGTAGAAGTAGAATTAGTAGTAGTAGATGTTGTGTAGTTATGAGGGTGAAGAGAGAGAAGACGATTATATATGGAACCTTGTGTAATGATGATGATTATGATTTTGTGTTATTTTGTCTGGAGAGAAGCGAAAGCAGTATGAATACACCCATTAAATACAAAAAACAATCAGAGATACAGTTGCATGCACACGCATCCACATATACAAACACAAAACACACGTGTGCACCTGCAAAAAAAAAAAAAAGAATAAGAATAAGAGGGAGAGGTGGTGAGAGATGGTGAAATACTCATCTTCTTAAGAGAGAGTAATTAAACTCTCTGTCTAGAGAGAGAGTCGCCAACTATTTAATTTCTCTCTTTAATGATAAATGGATTGATTAATTAATACATGAAAGGTGATTTTAAGCGTAAATTTAAATGTGGCACAAGGCCGAAAGTATGAGGCTCCCAATTCAGTAGTGAAAAATTCGCAGCCTGAACCACTTAGGAAAATTTTTAACAAACGAAATGACCAAAACATACAAAATTTATACGGATGGTTTGATTTCCTAGCCAGGCCAAAAATTTCTCAGCATAATTAATTTAATTTTTACGTACTTGTCTAGTTTTCTTTGATAAACACCCCCCCCACACACACACACACAGTGACACCTCTAGTCTTTCTTAAAGCTTTTTAGTTTTTTAATTTCAAATATTTCCGATGAGCAAGATACTTTGCTGTATTTCACAACGAATTTGAATTGATTGGAATATTTATTTTGTGGGGGAAGCCGCTAAAATTAGCGAAAATCGTACATATTTACAAATTTGTCAACACAACAATAACATAATTCTATTGATTAAAAATTTAAAAATCTTTTTCTTTTAAAACACCTTCAAAAATAAAATATGCTTTCTGAAACTTTATTTGAGGAAGATTAGTTGATTTTTAAAGTTTAATAAAATTAAAAATTTGATTTGATTTGAAGCGAAAAAATAAAATATTACTTTTAAATTTATTTTAAAATATCAGAGAAAAGAATATGATATACACGGTGGGGGCGTTTGTAAAGGTGTTGACAACTTTCTGGATTATGCTTGTGTTAGGCATCTAGGTATGTACAATTGTACATTGTATATTAAATTGTCTTGTAATGTAGTAACATGTGTGTAAGTGTGTATATATGTGAGTTGAGTAGGGTACATTTTTTTTTAATTAGGTTTAAATAAATGCGCAAGTCGGTAGGACGAAACAAAATACTGTGTAAAATAAAAGTTTTAGTCACTCAAAGTGTTTTTAAACGGAGCGTCTACTCAAATATGGGTATCCACTAAAAAAAACTAACGCTTGAATTTTAATGTATAATTTTATATAAAACTAAAAAAACCACAATTCATCCAAATGTTTTGGTAAATTCAACCGATTATCATATGATAAGAATATCTATAATTTATTGTGTTTTGCTACTTTTTGAATAAGTTTGCTGCTTATGTCTGTATGTGTGTGTGTGTGTGTGTGTGTGTGTGTGTGTGTGTGTAAAAGAGAGCACGCGCGATTGCGCGCAGTTCATTTTTCTCTGGAAAAATATGCAAATAAGTAAAAGAAAGAAAGAAAGAAAGAAAGAAAGAAAGAAAGAAAGAAAGAAAGAAAAACGGATAATGAGAAACGAGGTAGATGAAGAAGAATGATGAGAAATTAAGTAAGAAATAAAACTAAAAGTGGGTGGAATGTTAAGAAAAAAACGATATTTTCTGTTAATTCATCCCAATCACCCCAAGAAGAAATTAAATATGAAATCAAAGTTTTTTTGTTTTTTTTTGTTTATTAGATTTTTGGCATTCTTTCTTTTGAAATTACCAAATTTGAATCAAAATTTGTTTAGCTTGCTTCACAACAACTCCAACCCTCAGAATGAAAAATTACCAAACATCAGGCAGGGAGTTATTAACATTTCGCTAGTGCGAATTTTTTTACAGTTAAAAAAATATCTGTTTGGGCTTGTTCTTCTTGTTTATCGGGTTAGCGTGACGTAGACCCCACACTTGGAAATAGCACACCCGAATCGCTCATATTTGGGACCATCTTTGTGACCGGAGTACAATGGACGGGCGTCTGTCTGAATTTTTAAATATAAATTATTTTTTATTCTATTTTAGGGTGAATTAAAAGAAGATTAAAAAAAAACAATACAAGATTAGAAAGTCAGGATGAAATAAAAAAACAAACGCTCATTAGTCATTAGTTATGGATGCAAAGAAATCGAGCAGGCCTTTCCCCACTTTGTAGAGTAGCGCATTATAATTTTCCTATAAGGGAAACTACAAGACCTCCTACAGAAGGTAGATGAATAAAGCCAAAGAAACATATAAACTACAAGAAAACTAAATGCATGGTCATCAGTAAAAAGAGGAGCCTAAACTACATGCCGGGGATATTAAAATCAAGCAGGTAAAAAAATTTAACTACCTGGAAAGTGTTCTAACAGAAGACGGAAAGTGCAACACTGAGACCCAAAGGTGTGTTGGCACGACCAAGAGTGCATTCCAGAAGCTGAATAGAGTATCAAGTGGCAGGAAGATTTCGCTGAAAAAAAAAGAAGAGAGTACTGAATCGTTATGTGATGTCTGTCCTTCAATATGGCAGTGTGTGCTGGACAATCTCCTCAAAGATGAAGGAAAGACTTGAAGCAACTGAAATGCGGTTTTACAGAAGGATGCTGAGGATACCATGGGCAGAACATGTGAACAACGATTAGGTTTTGGAGTGGATGGAAACGAAAAGGAAACTAATACTTAACATCAGGAAAAGACAGATGAAGTTCCAAGGACATGTGATGAGGAAGGAGGGATTGGAGAATCTGATACTCACAGGTCAGATAAAGAGAAAGAGAGAAAGGGGAAAGCAACGTTTAACATACTTGATGGGCTTGAGCAAATGGGCGGCAGAATGGAGTTTGGGTGAGGTAACAGGAGAAAGCGTGTTGAAAGCTACTGGGGATAGAGAAATGTAGAAGGCCATGATCGCCTATGTTCTGAAGGGACACGGCACATAGAATAAAAAAAATCCAATTTTTCTGACGACATGTCCTGGAAAGGTAACACTACTAGAGAAATTTCATAGCTGAGATAATCGGTTATATCCACCAGAGTCGAGAGATTACTACTAAAAGTATCTGTAAAAAAACAGTATTCTGCATGATTTTCAAAACAGGCAAATTCTCTCTATTTTGAAAATTAGTGCTACTTAATCTTCTTACACAGAATATTTTCCTTTTTCGTCCTCTAAGCTAAGAAATTTATTATTAAATAATTATCATGATAAGATGGTTGAAGTTACAGATGCTTGTTTATTTTAATTTCGCATTATCATTTATTAAAAATACAATTATCACTTAACCATTCCTCATTATACTAGCTAGGCTACCCGGTGTTGCTTGTATAATTTCTAATAACACTACATCACAAATTCAACATTCAACATTCAACAATCATAATAACAAAATGATTGGCGTAACTCTTCCGATATATTTTGCAATACTTAAAATAGAGTACGATTTTAAAAAAAAGTGTTTAACAATATTAAGCACTTCCAACAGTATGCCTATAATAATAATAATAATAATAATAATAATAATAATAATAATAATGGAACAAAACAACACATTGAAAGAATCCCTGGAAACCCCAGCTTAAGAGATATACAAAAAATTGTCTTATTAAGTACAGTCCACACACTAAGGAAAACTTTATCTATGTAATGCTGGGGATGATAGGGAAGATAGAAAAACATGAAATGGAGCCATAACAACACGCCACTACCTGCCTTAGGTCTCCCCGCAGATTTGGTTGGTAGTGAGACCAAAACAGAAATCGAAATATGATGAAAAATGACATAATAATAATCTTTCAGCACAAGACCAGAGCATTTTCATTCCGAACTTTCAGGTAAATATCACGCATAATAGTATGGATCCAAAATGTGGGTTCAGTGAAAAATGTTAGGAAACGTCAGACCATCTAATCTCAGAATGTTCTGAACTTGTACCAAATTAATATAAAAATCGTCACGATAGAGAGGGGCAATATTTACACTAGACAAAGTACAAACACTTTTAGAAATATATTAACAAACACTGGTATGAAAATCACCCAGCACCAATTGCAGAAATAGAAGATATCACAAATCTTCACAGACTGGAAGATTGAAACAAATAAGACAGACGTAGTCGTTAAAAACCGAAAAGAATGGTACCAGTCATAGTAGGAGCACTACAATAATAACAATAATGATAATAAGGAACTTTCAGGCAAATATCATACATAATGTGAATCCAAAATGCAGATTCTGTGATAAATACCAAGAAACAATAGACCATCTAATCTCAGGATGTTCTGTACTTGCCCCAAATGAATATAAAAATCGTCACGATAGAGGGCAATATTTTTACGCTGAACAATGTGCAAACACTACGGAAAATACGTAAACAAACACTGGTATGAACATCACCCAGCACCGGTTACAGAAATAGATGTCACCATTGTATGGGATTACACCATCTATACAGACAGAAAAATTGAAGCAAATAGGCCGGATATTATTGTTAAAAACCAAAAAGTAAAAACTTAATAACTTGCTTATTAATTGATATGGCTTGTCCAGTGGATTGTAACATAGCAACCAAGGAATTCGAAAAACTGTCAAAATATAAAGACCTAGAATTTGAAATATAAAAATAAATACGCAAAATTGAAAACATGAATAGTACCAGTAATAGTCGGTGCAATTAGAATGATAAAAAATGGAACAAAACAACACACTGAAAGAATCCCTGGAAACACCAGCTTAAGAGATATACAAAAAATTGTCTTATTAAGTACAGCCCACACACTAAGTAGAATTTTGTCTATGTAACGCTAGGGATGTTATTGTTATGGGATATAGAAAAAAAAACATCAATTGTAACAATAACAACACACCACTATCTGCATTAGGTTTTTCCACGGACTGAGTAGATAGTGCGACCATAGCAGAAATCGAATTATGATGAAAAACGAAATAATAATAATAATCGGTCAGAAATCGTGATCAAAGATCACAAAAACAAAATGTAACTTCTTGTTGACATGGAAGCTCCTGCAGACTCGAATGTGTCTTTGAAAATCTTCAAAAAGTGGAAATCTAAAAAAAAAATGTAGCACATGAGGACATCAGTAATTCCAGTTGTAATTGTTGCCTATAGGGGCGTGGGGCTTAGGGGTTAAAATGCGCACTTGATTTACCCACACGAAGAAGATTAATGAAGATAATAACGACGAGGAAAAACACGGGTAACTTTAACAAAACAAAGTAAGGGATTTATTCACAAAATGACACACTTGAAATAGTGTCATAGCTCATTTCAGAAAAAATGAATCAAAATTTTTATATATATATAATCGTTTTACCACAAGCAACGCAGTACTGCCACTGGTGTGCAGGGGGCTATACGAGAGGAGAGCGAAAAGAAAGAGGAACAAGTTAACAAATGACGGAGAATGGATAAGAGAAGGATAGAGATACTGGTGTAAAGAAGGTTACATGAGAGTAGAGCGAAAAGGAAGAAGAACAAGATACAGGGGTTGTCGGGGAAAGGATAAGAGAAGGACGGGAATACTGATGAGGAGAGTTACATGAGAGTAGAGCGAAAAGGAAGAAGAACAAGATACAGGGGTTGTCGGGGAAAGGATAAGAGAAGGACGGGAATACTGATGAGGAGAGTTACATGAGAGTAGAGCGAAAAGGAAGAAGAACAAGATACAGGGGTTGTCGGGGAAAGGATAAGAGAAGGACGGGAATACTGATGAGGAGAGTAACATGAGAGTAGAGCGAAAAGGAAGAAGAACAAGATACAGGGGTTATCGGGGAAAGGATAAGAGAAGGACGGGAATACTGATGAGAAGAGTTACATGAGAATAGAGCGAAAAGGAAGAAGAACAAGATACAAGGGTTGTCGGGGGAAGGATAAGAGAAAAATGGGAATCAAGAGGATAAGATATGGCAAAATTCTTTCAGTCCGTAATTTTAACGTATTGTCATGGAGAGGAAATGTTCATAAAACAGATTAAATAACAATAAACAATGTTTAAAACAAAGAGAGTTCGTTGTCCGCCGAAGGGGTACATGGTTTGGATACTTTCAAAAATAGACGAAGTGAGATAGTTTGAAATACTTAGCTTTCTTAGACTGCTGAGAAAATTCTTTGAAGTGCTGCATGCTGGTTAGAGACCGATAATATAAATGGCGAGTAATTTTAGATTGGCGAATACTTCAACGCTGGTCTCGAGGAACTGAAACGAAACCTTATGCATAATTTCAGACACTCTTCTCTAAATAATTCAATTTTTTTCTCTATATTCTATATCAAAAGGAATTGCACGTAGGCTCGCTACTTTCTTTTTTTTTTTTTTTTTGTAATCGTTTCACCCCAAGCAAGGCGATAACGCAACTGATGCGCAGGGAGCTACATAAGAGTAAAAGTTTAGACAGGAAGAGAGTAAAAAGAAAGACAAACCAGTTACAGGAGGTATCAGAGAAATGGCAAGAGAAGGGTGGGAACACAGGTGTGATGACAGTTGCGGAGGTAGAGAGAAAGGAAAAGATATACAGGGTGATGTAGAAAGAACTGGAGTCAAGTGGTAAAAAGATGGGTATTGACGTTGTATTTAAATTCCTGGAGGTTGTAGCCGTCAGGAAAGCAAGAATATGGAAGCGAGTTCCACAGGCGCGAAGTGCGAGAAAAGAAGCTACTGGAGTAGAATTGTCGGCTGCATTTGGTTGATCTAATTGTGAATGGGTGAGACCCTGTTACCAGCCTGGTTGCACGAGTAAAACTCCTGTGTCAGGGGCTCCAGTGACTTAAGTTCGTCGGAGCCAAAGCCATTAAAATATTTATAGAACAGACAGAGGAAAGCCACATCCCGGCGGTGAGAAAGTGGCTGGAGTAGAGCCGCCAAGTCGGTACCTATCACATTACTGATTCTCCTTTGGAGCCTGTCGAGAACATTGAGATGAACAGCGTTTTCATTAGTCCAAGAAGAATTTCACATAGGCTCGCGAGTTTTTTTTTCTTCTTCCTCTGTCCTTGAAATTTGAAGGGAATGGGTGACGTTAGTATTATTTCGCATTCACTACAAACCCTCGGTGCGATTGGAAAAGGTTCCGATAGACTCTTAATAGCTCATGTCTTAAGGAAATACTAGAAAATTGTACCCTGGATATTTGAATACATAGTTAGCATTAGAAAACATAGCAAATAAGTACAGCTCACACCTTACAAAGAGGTTTATTTATGTAAAATGTGTGTAAAATTGTTTTTTGTTTTTTTTATTTTTTATTCTAAGTGGAAAATACTATGATGCCATTTCTTATCTTACGTCACTGGTTAGGATCCGGAAGAAAATGTTTAGATGACAGAAATCAAAGGAAATAGAAAATTATTAATAATAATCAAACTCAACACCATT
Source organism: Ascarosepion bandense (assembly GCA_037127315.1). Classification (NCBI taxonomy): domain Eukaryota; kingdom Metazoa; phylum Mollusca; class Cephalopoda; order Sepiida; family Sepiidae; genus Ascarosepion; species Ascarosepion bandense. The sequence goes on along the minus strand of JBBBDQ010001127.1, from coordinate 8,924,236 downwards.
TAATTCACTATTACAACATAACAATTTTAATTACAATTCAATTTGGCTTACGGCCATATCACGATGAAACACCGGTTCCGGTACGATCACCGAAGCTGAACAATGTCAAGCCAGGTCAGTATTTAGATGGGTAACCGCTTGGGAATACCGGGTTCGGAGTTCCAATTCCAGTTGGGTTCGCTATATTCATTTACACGCAAATACACTTGAAAGAGGCATTAATCCACCTATTCTCCATTTAGATATGGTTTAATTAGTAAGATTTTTTATCGTCAAAACTTCTCCAAAAATAAAACAAAATTGGGTACAAAAATATTTAGATTTCGACATTTAATAACCCGTATGGGTTTGATATGCGGTGAAAAGAAAACAAACAACTCGATATAAGTTTTTTGCCACTGTTTAAATAGATATCTAAACTTATATGATAAATGGAACTGTGTGTGTATGTGTGTGTGTCCGTTACCAATAGCCTCCGAAACAGCTGAACTGATTTTCTTGAAAATTTACACAGTTGTACTATAAGCGTCTGCGAGTGTTCTTAGCTAGGTTTTGTGTCGAGGTACCGCCCGATAAATATCGAAAATCGATAATCGAAAAATTGGGTTATAGAAGGAGTGGTCCGATTTTAATCAAATTTGATACACTCATAGACAAAGACATAAGAAACGATATTCAGAAGTTTCAAGGTTGCAGTTCTTACAATAGTGTAGAAAATCGATAATATATATATATATATATATATATATATATATATATAAGGCAAGATGTTTGTGTATGTGTCTGTTTATCTACCTGTATGTCTGTATTTTTTTCAGCCCTTTTATTTTACTTTTTGCTTCGGGTTTGGCTCTAAGTAGGTATAATTGTAGTTCTTAGTCTCAGCCATGATACCATTTACTCAGAAGACTTATTTAGCCTTCAAAATTCAGTTTATGACGAAAAAAACTTATTTATTATCGATACCAGGAAATCAAAATTTGACTTACATCCATTCATTTTTCTTTCAGTCTACGGTTTCGCTTTAACTGGAAACAACTATTGCTTTTTAGTCTTTCGTGCCAATGTCCAAAGAGTCTGAACTCCTGGACCATGGATTAGTTTTAAAGTTTTCATTACACCCGAGCAACGCCGGGCTATACAGCTAGTAGATATATAATTATGAAGAAAAGAATCGTTAATTCTTTTGTAAATCTTTTAAGCGCAAAGTGAAAAACTACAATATTGAGATGCTTGATTTAAAAATCATATTATCTATTCTGATTCAGTATATTCTGAGGAAGGTTTATTTATGGGCGAATCACATGTAAAAAAATATATTTCAGAAGCGTCCGATGAAGCCTTTAAGTTCGAAATGCGTTGCACAGAATTTTTACCGTTTTTTACGTTTCGCAGGGGATTTTGAAACACATTAACCGCAAAGAGCGAGGGAACACTTTCACTTTTAAGTTTTAGCCGGATACATGGCCGTATCTGACTACCGGGCACACCGGGCACGGGTCCGGGCCGATCCGCGCAATCAGAGTGAAAGTCCGGGCAAGGAAAAATGTCTTCGTCAGAAATCAAACTAAACAAAGAAAGAAAGAAAGAAAGAAAGACGAAGAAAACATCCGAATGAACGCAGTAAAAATCTGTTTGTTTATTTATTAATTTTGGGAGAAAAGATTGATTATACTCAGAAAGTCCGAACCCGATTTCTTGCTTTCGTTCACGTTCTGTGCATAATTTCCATTGGAATAGCCGAAAAAATCCGAAAAAATAATAGTTTCTGAAAATGGATGACACTGATGACGTCATCACATTGTCAACTAATAAATCCGGGCAACTTTCTCTGTGTTTTTTTAGCATCTGCTACGGCCCTGGCCGGATACACATGCAAAGTTATGAATCCCCTTTATTATATGACGCAAGATTGATGGTAACGCTTTCGTATACGAGTGTTTATATTGCACTCTTCACGAGACTGGTCTTTTCATCTACCGGCTTCGTAAATGGCCTGGAATAATCTGCTGTTACCACAACAAAGACATTGCTACCCGACGTTGTCATTGCAAGGGAGATAAATTTCATACTGCAAAAAGTTACAAATAAAAAACATTCGGTGTATTAAAATGAAATGAATGGATACACTAATTTTTTTCTTTCTTTTTTTTTTTGGGGGGGGGGGGGGGGGGCAGATCAACGAGGAGAAGAAGAAAGAGGAGAAAAACAAAAAAGAATCTTTCAAATATATGGTGAAGAAACGTAGCGAAAGAAATATCGACGAGAAGTAAAATGGAAAGTATATAAAGTAAAAATCGCGAGAGAAAGAAAGAATGGAAGAAGAAAGAGGTTAAAAAGACATTAGAAAAAAGAAGTGAAAGTTGATTTAATAAGAAAAATGAAAAACAATCACAACAAAAAATAGAACGAAATGATAAAGTAAAAAAGTAAATACGGAAACTTGAAGAAAGAAAGAAAGAAAGAAAGAAAGAACGAAATTAGGTTTATAACTTAAAAAAGAAGAAAAGAGTAGAGGTCGTAAACGATCCCATATTGAGAAAGAAAGAAAGAAAGAAAGAAAGAAAGAAAGAAAGAAAGAAAGAAAGAAAGAAATTAGGTTCATAATTTAAAAAAGAAAAAAAGAGCAGAGAGGTCGTAAACGATCCCATATTGAGAAAGAAAGAAAGAAAGAAAGAAAGAAAGAAAGACAGGCAGACAGAAAGAAAGAAAGAAAGAAAGAAAGAAAGAAAGACGTTACTCTAAAATTAAGATTGAAAGAAAACGTGAATGATGTTCGATAGCTTTAAATGAAAGAAATAAACGGAGGAGAAAAACGTGAAGAAAATGAGGTAAGTTGTCTTATAGTTGCAGATGGAAAGAAATTAATGAAGCAAACAAAAGTTAATTTTTAAAAAAGAAAAGAGATGGATGACGTTATTTAACTCCAAAATGAAAAAAAAAAAAAGGAAAGATAGTTAACGAAAGAAAAAGAAACAGAGAGAGAAGTTTTTTGAGACCTCGAAAAGCGAAAAACGAAAGAAAGAACAAAGAAATCAAAGATGAAAACTGAAAAGAAATAAAGAAAATGACAAATGATGCACTATTTTTTTTAAAGAAAACAAGAAAGGAAAAGAGAAGCGAAAAGGAAAAAGAAATCAAGAGAGATGAAGAAAAAAAACGAAAGAAAAGATGTTAGAAAAAAAAACGAAAGAAAAAAGAAATGAAGAAACAAAAGAAAACCCAAGAAAAAAATAAAACCTATCGTTCGAAAACGAAAAATAAAAAAATGGAGATTAAAGATGTACTCTTGTATTAAAAAGAAAACAAAGGAAAGAAAAAAAGAAATGAAAGACAAAAAAAAAAGAAAATAGAGAGAAAGAGAGATGTTCCATAGTTTCAATACTAAGAAGGAAAGAAAATGAAAAGCAAAAGAAAGATTTAAAAAAGGATTGAAAAAAATTAGGGTGTTACATCAAAAATGCGTGAGTCACACTGGCAAACCTGTATTGATCTTAAATATTAAACCACGAATGTCCCTGCTTTGTAGCGTATTGTAGAACACACTGAAAGATAGGCACCGCATTCATTCCATTTCCCCATCTTATCAGGAGACTATCAACCTTTTCTGTCTGTCTTTCTGTCAGCCTATTTTTCTACGTGGCCTCCTGGACAGCAATTGCAAGCATTCATCAGTTGATGATAGACATCTCTTTTTATCCCTTCTTCATATTCCGACAGACTTCATTAACCCTTTTATTCATATACTTGTCTCCAATTTCTTTAAATTGTTAATTTAATTTCTTTTCCTTTCTGTCACCGCCGCTGCTCTCGCCCAAACTATTTTAATACCGCCATCATTTTCTACGTTTTGTCGTTATTTATTAAGGTTCATTATCATTTGCTCATTGGGCATTCGCATGAATAGTAACTGACGGCTTACAACAGAGATAAAGTAACACCAAGTCTCTTTAATATTTTCCTTAGTGTTCTTAGTTATTTTCAGTACTGCAGTCTTCTAAGTGGATCCAACTCTTCCCCTAATTTATAGCGCCTTCCAATCTTTTATCCGAGATCTTAAAAATTGTTTCGGTGCTCTGATAATGGCTGAAATGACTGTCACCTTCTTGTTTCATAAATTTCTCAGCTCTCTGGTGAAACCGAGATCAGTCAAACGGTATGCACGCTTGGGTGATCATGTCTTTTTCGTGTGACAGAGAGAGACAATTTGAGTAGAAAAATGACATTTTATATATATATATATATATATATATATATATATATATATATATCAATTAATGTTTTTACAATTGAAGTAACATTTGAAGTATAGGTCCAACGGAGATTAAAATGTTCATGGCAATAAAATGCTGAAAGAGAATTAATGCTTAGGAATTTGGGAGCGTGTAAGCGAAATTTGAATAATGGATAATTAACGAGAGCAATGAATTGATTAAGAAGCGAGATTAGAAGTAATAACAATTAAAGACCGATAGGGTAGTAGTAGAATTGAGGCTGATGAAAATACTGGATTAATTGGAAATGTCAATAAAGTAAGAGTTTAAACAATACAGGAGGTTATGACTAGTATGGAATGTTATGGTTCTTTCACCTAAACATCCAAAACTTGTTAAATAGCTTTCGCCGCTGAAATAAATAGAAAAAGAAAGATACAGAGACACTAGAGGGACAGTTTGGACACTGATTTTAGTTTTGGTTCCATCGGCCTCTTGTTGGGGAAATTCCTTCCTGAACAGTTTGACACGTCTTTACCATCCAAAGTCCAACAGAGAAAGAGATCGAGTTTATTTTTAGCACGAGGAGGCCTCTCTTTTTGCGCATGCGTCAATTGTCTTTCCTGTCAGAGGACTTCTGGGAGATTTTTATATTTATTTTATTTCGTACTTTTATTTTATTTTGTATTTTTATTTTATTTCGTGTTTTTTTATTTTATTTCGTATTTTTATTTAATCCCTACACTAGTTCAAGGAAAAGATTAGAAAAAGTTATTATTATTATTCATTTTATTTTATTTATGTTGTGGTGTCCTCCCTCTAATATGTCTATGTTGGACTCTTCCGCCTACTATAAGTAGGAGAGGAGGCCTTGGGGGAGTAGTCAAATTGATTTCAGTTGCGTCTCTGTCCTCGGACAAAGTGTGGCTCGGTTGTATGTCTGTCCGAGTACGGACATGCAGCTAATCTATTCTTGCCGTCTTTTCCAATCTCAAGCTGTTGGAACACAAGAAAGGTTAATTTAAAACAAAATCAAAGGGTTAATACTAACGTCAATACTAGCAGAACAGTGTGATTTGTTTGCTCTGATTTTTCTTAATCTACAAAACTCTGTATGTGTCCTTAAAAAGCTAAATGTAAAAGAAAACGCAGAGGGGAAAGTGCTGAACACCAGATCTTATCAAAATCAGAGACTGATCAGTTTCATAAATATTTAAGCTTATAAAAGCGGGGAGGCCAACCGAGGGACCGGCTAAAATTTGGGTGGGGGCTCCCTCCCTCACACCGTAGAATTGCTACTGGTCACATATCTTGCAACCAAAATATAAGACGTCTTTGAAGTTGTAAGAACATTCCATGTTAACTGAGTAGTTTACCTGTACCGTAAAAAAACGACGAGAAAGTTTCTGTGTGGTACTGCACGAGCGTTAAAAAAGTCTAGAAGTGAATTCCACTCGTTTATGCAGGAAGCATTGTGGTGATACCGAGCAAAAGCAATGGACCGGATGTTAGCGCTTTCACGACCAAAAAGCAAATGACCAAAGGTCGTCCGTGCGCATCCGGGTTCGCGCAGATGTTCCTGTTGAAAAATAAAAATTAATTAAATATTAAATTTCCAGTTTGCGAGCCTACGCGAATTTTATTTATCAGCCAATGGGAAGCCCAGAACCAAATACAAGTGTGAAATCTCAAATGAGCTGCTGTGATCCAAAAGGAGGATATAAAAAGCGGATACAGAAATCATCGCCAGACAGACCGACTCGAGGAGAAGAGTGTAATCAATATACCCTTGACCTAAGTCAAGCGGCTACTATGCTCGCCTCCCTTCACTTCTCCTTGCCATCTTCGCTGTCTCAAAAACTACTTACTGACCTAAGGAGCGAATACATCAAAGACGTTCCTTACTGACACGCTCCCAAATTCCTAAGCATTAATTCTCTTTCAGCATTTTATTGCCATGAACATGTTAATCTCCGTTGGACCTATACTTCAAATATTACTTCAATTGTAAAAACATTAATTGATATGTGTATATATATATAAAATGTCATTTTTCTACTCAAATTGCTTTTCTTGATTTTATAATTATTTTATGACTTATAGTGGGCTATCTACAACAATACCAAATTCGCTAGAACGGACTCTCTACTACTAACAGAAAAGAATAGATAAGCAACCCACTGTAGCATAACAGCTAACACTAGACATGAAGATTGGAAGGAAACATCCTGTCGGGAGTCTATTCAACACAGCAGCAGTTCTTGGGAAAAAGATGTTCGATTGGAATCTACTCTTTATTATTGAGACACGAAAGGAATGGAAATGATTCACACTTATGTACCTGGCATTTTTTTAATCGATTCCACCCCAAGAAAGGCGGTAAAGCTACAAAGACTAATGTTGTTGGATGTGGAAGAATTAGAAAAGAAAAAATTTACTAAGGAGCAAGAACAAAAGAAGTGTAATCAGGAGAAGAGTAGAAAGCGGTTGCCATCGCATTTAGATTTTTGAAGATTAATGTGGACCAGAAAGCATGCACCCGAATGAAAGTTCCACAAACGAGAATTTCGAAAAAAAAACTGTTAGCATAGAACTTACAGATACATCTAGCCAAATCAAACATAAATTGATGGGACCTAGTTGCCAGTCTAGCACTGCGCTTAAATCCATAAAGTCTAGATAACATGCAAAGGGATCATCCAAACAGTTAATATGAAAATATTTATAAGCAAGACACATGGGGTGGGGGGCTTTACAGCGATGGAAAAGTAACTGAAACCGAAACACCAGATTAGGACCAATAAGATTGCTGATTTTTTTATTTTTTTTATTTTTTTTATTTAAGGTTTCTAGATATATAGCGCGAGCACTAAACCATATGTGGAAGCAATATTCTAAGCATGGACAGATGGTAGACTTATAGATATGTAAGATAGATTCAATAGTGAAAAATTGTCTAGCACTGCACAGGAAACCAAATTTCTTAGCAACTGACCTAGCAATAGATCTAATATAGATTTTCCACTTCATGTCAGTCGAGAATGTTAGCCCGAGAAGGCTAGAGAGGCTAAGGAATGTAGCTAGTCAGAACAATTACCATGGAAATAACAATAGAGCAATAAGTAGCTTGTGACGTTTCGGCTGTGGAAAAGGGATTGTAGGGGGCTAAATGATCATCACTCACAAGGCCGCGTAGACGTTTTTGAATTCTATCAAAACAAGCAAATGGATTAGAAGGCTGCTTCTTAAATAACATGACCTCTGGCTGGGTCCAGCCAACCTTCTTGACCTTCAGTCCGTCCCGCCCACGTTGAGTTGTTGCTCTCAGATTAGCCTAAGGATTGCTTGTTGTCACTTGACGAGGTTAGCCAAGACACGTGAGGGATTAGTATATATCAAATATATACAAGATATCGAATATATATAAGATTACAATCAAGACAAAATTAAGTGATGCGAAAACGTTGACTGGTATTTCAGTAGCACGATAATATTTATGTTCTATTATATCCGCGGGACGATGGTTTATTCAACTTCCTGCTGGTTGACCGTCTCTTGCAATATATCTCAGGCCCCAACCAATTTCTTTCTACCTTCTCATTCCAAACACGGAGCCCCAAGTAACTAATTCCGTTTTCCACTCTAGTTTTATTTGTAAAAAAACTAAAAAACTGGGGTGTTGTAGTTAAATATGGGTTTTTTTTTTCCTTTCTATATATGACTTACTCTCTTGACATGTAAGTAATATCGTTTAAAGATTTCGACTTCCAGAGCAAGGTTGAAAAACCCACTCTCTGTCATTGTCTGCTTTTTCTTATCAGCTGTCCTGGTAATCAGTATACAGGAAATCCTCAAGGCAATATTTTGACCTAGGGTTACATATCGTCAAAATTCATTGACAAATATTTTGACTAACTAGCGTTGATAAATTCGTTTACTTCTCCCACTAAAAGCAATTCTGCACTCAGTGAATCTGAATCTGTATTTTCCACTTTTTATCATTTCGGCTACTTTTGTTGAGAAAAATAATTGTATTCACCAATTTTAGAGAAATCTCTTCTCATCTTGAAAATCACTTAAAATTAATACCATCCATCTGAAAATAGGGTAACACTTAGATGCAGCAACAATACTCCGTTTTGGTCTAATTTGGCTCTTGTAAAGATGTATTATAGCAGGAAGAGTCAAATACTTACTAGGGCGCTATAATGAACCAACTATTGTCTCACCATCTTTATGAATAGATTGAATATAGCAATTCCACTTCGTGAGCTTGACTCACAGTGAACGTTCAAGGCAAGGAGAAAAGATATGGCAGCAATGCACAATTTCTGGTTTGATCTGGCTCTTGTCAAGATAGATTATATAGCAAGGAGAGTCAAGTACTTACTAGAGTGGTAAAATGAACCGACCATTTCCCCAGCATCATTAATAATAGAGCTGATATATGAGTTCCACTTGAGGTTTGGGAAGAGATTGACTCCCGGTAGATGTTCACGGCAAGAAGCCTGCTCGAAAGAACACCCATCCATCATGATAGTGTAAGTTTGGGGTCTGCTCGCTGGTGGTGGAATTTTACTAGTTTGGTTTCGAACAGATTGAAGTTTACAATCCAGTCCTTATCCGACTGAGCCACTAAAAGGAGAGATCAGCTGCCATCTTCTGGTCATCCTGATTGTTGGGGGTGCTGTTGTATTATCTACATAGATATTCACTAAGGATTGGCGTATGTTCTTATGCAGATCAGTAATATACAGCAGAAAAAAACATAATACTGAGAAGAGAACCCCAATGATTCCATGTGCTTCCAAAGATATGGCAGCAATACACAATTTCTGGGTTGATCTGGCTCTCGTCAAGATTAGATTATATAGCAAGGAGAGTCAAGTATTTACTTGAGCCGTACAATAAGCCATTTCCCCAGTATCTTTAACAATAGATTGCATTTGAGGTTTGGATAGAGCTTGAATCACAACAGACATTCGAGACAAGGAGTTTCTTTTTGAGAGAGAGAGAGAGAGAGAGAGAGAGAGAGAGCACCCACTCATCATAGGTGAAAGTTCGAGGTCTGCTCGGCGCTAGTAGAACATTACAAGTTTGGTTTTGGCTGTATTGAAATTCACAAATCGGTCCTTTAACCTATTGAGCCACCAGTGTTAGGTCAGAGGCATAATGACCTATTAGATTCTGGCCTCCCAATGTTTTTTAGGGGTACCTATAAACTGTTATATCTTCCGTAGACATTCACTAAGTTTGAGGCAGAGCATTAATATGCAGTGAAAGAAGTGTAGGACCGAAGATAGAACCCTCTGGAATGCGGCACTAATTTTATGGGCTACCGATGATTGGCCGTTACCAACGACCTTTCAGGATAGACAAGATAATTGAGAGAAGCTTTCAAAAATGTTATTACACTGCAATTTCTTGTATACGTTTAATACTTCTTGAATGCTTAATACATATTAAAATTAATTAACGGTATTAATCGAGCTTTTATTGTTCACATTGTATATATTAAAGCAATCATAATAACTAGTTTAACGACAGTAGATATTCAGCTAGTGAAGGCATGATGGAGAAATAGATAGCGGTTCAGATTGAGAGCAGAGTTCGAATTCCAGTCGGATTCATCTCATTCACTTACGAGTTAATACACTTGGGAAAGGTATGAATTCATCTCTTCTCCCCAAGCTATGGGCAAAATAGCAGGACAGACTGAGTTCTATAGCCTTGGGTTGTAAACGGTTTAGGAGAATTTAAACCAGCTTGGTGAGAGTTGGGCTCCGTCAGGCTGTTGTGCCCAAAGAAACACCACTTCTGTTGCGGCTGCAGTACATATGGTGTCCCTACAACCCTAATGAGTTACGGGAGATCAGGATATTTACAATTGATATTTTTGTTAAGTCCTTATTAGTAGGAGTTTTTAGTTTGTTTTTGTACTAAATTTCACTCAATACAGATCTCGAGAGTTACTCAAGATACAGATTGATTTTGTTTTTTTACGGTTTATCAACCTTTCATAGGTTATTTAAAGCAATAAAATATTTTTAGATAATAAGATTTTTTGTGAAAATAATGGTTTAACGATACAAGTTTTACTAATTAACATATAGCTGGGGGGGGGGGAGAAATGGATTCATACTTTTACCAATGGTATTTGCGCATAAATGAATATAATGAACCCAGGAGGAATTGGAACTAGTCTCTCTAATTAACAATTCCAAGCTATTATCCATTGCACCACCCGCACATGCAAAATATCAGTTACTATGTACCTTTATGAATAAATGAACGCATAGCTACTTGGTACTTATGTGAACACATAACCCGCTTTGTTTGGACCTTACTTTTTGTACAAAATTGGAAATGATCCCGAGGTAAAATGGGTAACTAACTATCTATTATCTTTTATATTCAGTCAGTTAAGTGTCATACATGCTACACGCTTGGGCAATCATGTCTCGAAAGAGACATGAATGACTGACTGAACAGAAGATTATCTCGCAGTAGGTTGCCACCGCTTTCTGAGGTAGACGGGTTGCTAGCCAAGGCTATAGAACCCAATCGGTTCTATTATTCAACGCATAACTAGAGAGAAGAGACGGATAAATACCTTTCCCAAGGGTATTTGTGCGTAAGTGAATGCAAAGAATTCAAATGTAATTCGAAATCGGCTCCCCGATTACTCGTCCCGAGCCGATATTCACTGCAACGCACATCCTTATCTTTTACATTACATGTACCATTATAAGTAGGTTGGGATTATATACCCTTAGTAAACATTTTTCAATCATGGAGTAGATAGACTAAACTATCGCCCGGTTCACACTCCACCCACGTCTATTGAACAGGTGTAGAGGTTCATCCCTTGTTCCCTGTTTAGGATGTGGTTTCCGGCTTTCTCTTTTCCAATCTTTTCACCTTCATTTTTTTTTTCAGTTGGAGTAGATAGACTGAACTATCGCCCGGTTCACACTCCACCCACGTCTATTGAACAGGTGTAGAGGCTCATCCATTGTTCCCTGTTTAGGATGTGGTTTCCGGCTTTCTCTTTTCCAATCTTTTCACTCTTACGTAGCCCCCTGCACATCAGTGGCGTTACCGTCTTGCTCGGGATGATACGATTAAAAAAAAGTAAATAAATAACTAGAGAGAAGAGACGGATAAATACCTTTCCCAAGGGTATTTGTGCGTAAGTGAACGCAAGGAATTCAGCTGTAATTCGATCTCGGCTCCCCGATTACTCGCCTCGAGCCGATATCCACTGCAACGCACATCCTTATCTTTTACATTACATGTACCATTATAAGTAGGTTGGGATCATATAACCTTACTAAACATTTTTCAATCACATATCAGTCAAACACTGTTAGCCAAACAGGTATTTAATATGTAAAATGTGAAGTCACATAAAATCGAATTTTCAGAAGGGATGTTGCAACCAATTTTGAAGAGGTTTACCTTAGATACAAACAGGGGATGAGAACTAATTTAGAATGGATTTCTATGAAATGTAAACATTATCATCCTAACCTTATTATATCTTTTCAGTGCAATATCAGCTTGAAGAAATAAATGTCTGTATGCTCATCACAAGCATAATTCACAAATGTAATTTTCATCTACATCAGTGTTTTGGTAAGCAAAACACACAAGTCCAGTTTGTCACCCATCTACGTAATATTTCATAAAGAATATTATATTCTTCGGATACATTTTTTATTGCCTCTCAAGCATTTACTTTAGCCAACACATCTGTCAGATTCTCCACACTATATTATTTCTGTTTCTTGAGCGCATATGTTCGAGGCATGTTTCCTATAATGTAGAAAAAAAAAGGAATTATGAAATTTCTAGTGATTTTATTAAGCGTTTCAGCACTAAAGGCAAAGAAACACATGACTTTAAGAATCCCAGTTGAGTCAAAAGAGTATGAGTAAGGAAAACAGGTATATTTTAAACACATTGACTCTTTTCAAATGTGCACAGAATCTCTCATCATCTTGCCAACTTCAGGCAAGGTGAACAAACTATGTGTCATTAGATTCAGCGCTATGCTCATCTTAAGAAACAGTATTTTTATAAAAACTTTGAAAGTGATAGAATAAGCAAGATTCTATTAAGTTTTTTGTTTTTTTTAATCGTATCATCCCGAGCAAGGCGGTAACGCCACTGATGTGCAGGGGGCTACGTAATAGTGAAAAAATTGGAAAAGAGAAAGCCGGAAACCACATCCTAAACAGGGAACAAGGGATGAGCCTCTACACCTGTTCAATAGACGTGGGTGGAGTGTGAACCGGACGATAGATAGATCTATCTACTCCAATTGAAAAAAAAAAAACAAAGTGAGAAGATTTGAAAAGAGAAAGCCAGAAACCACATCCTAAACAGGGAACAAGGAATGAGCCTCTTAACCTGTTCAATAGACATGGGTGGAGTGTGAACCGGACGATAGATAGATCTATCTACTCCAATTGAAAAAAAAAAACAAAGTGAGAAGATTTGAAAAGAGAAAGCCAGAAACCACATCCTAAACAGGGAACAAGGAATGAGCCTCTTAACCTGTTCAATAGACGTGGGTGGAGTGTGAACCGGACGATAGATAGATCTATCTACTCCAATTGAAAAAAAAAAAAAAACAAAGTGAGAAGATTTTAAAAGAGAAAGCCGGAAACCACATCCTAAACAGGGAACAAGGGGTTCAGTCATAAAAAATTTCCGTTTTCGCTTATCAACTTTATTCCTCAAACAATAAAGTAGAATTACATTTTATTCAATGACACATTCGCCATTGCTCGCAATGACTTGTTTCACTTATCAGACAGTTCTGCGATGCGTTTTGAGTAAAATTAAACAGGTTTTGATGCGAAAATATTTTTCGATAAACACTTGAATCCTTTTTGTTCCTTACAGAAAAGTGTCCGCATCAAATCGTTTTGCAGCAGTTATTGTTTGTTTAACGGAATATCAACTCCTTATGGGTCAGTTAATGCCAAAATTTAATTTTCTTAGAAGCTTTGAAATAATACAAAAATGTAATGTATATTATTCTGCTTTCACAATTGAATACATGGTAAATGATACTCTGCTTTTATGCTTGTATGGACATAATTACTCGTTGGTGGTAACATTTGTGTTTTACAGGGTGATCTCCAAAAAACAGAACCTACAATTTTTAATCACTGCGACAACGCAGAGGGATATATCGAGGAGAACAGTGGATCAAGATGACCCCCCCCCCCACCACCACCACCGTATCAAATGACTTTCTAGCCTGACTGAGAGAATGATTTCAGGAGAGACTGATCAGCAGAAAGTATGACGTTCAGTGGGCACCCCATTCACCAGATTGAACTCCGGTGAGTAGCAACATTTATCTACTTTCGTTTATTAGGCAATAAATTATATCACTTAGCGTCCTTCATAGTTTACCTGTCTTGACACTGGAAGCTTTAAGAATATTTTACAATGGTCTCAAATTAAAAATTTGAAAACGTAACGATATTTTTCGTGCACGTTAATTTAGTCTAGACATACAAGTTACGAAATAAAGGAACTAAACTCGTTGGTATAGAAAAATTTCCCTTATAAAACAGGTTCTCTAACCTGCCATAAGGATACAGAGGCGCTTATCTCCCTTTAGTGAAATTAAATCACTTGTGTCACACGACGTCTGCATAGAATGAACCAAGCGCTAGTTAATTTTTCAGTTCGTGGACAGCAACCAAACAAGAAGGTTGTTTTGCTTTAACCCAGGCTGAGGCTAAATCCGCCTCCCCAGCAGCTTACAAGCAATTTCTTTTTGGGACATAGATGAACCTGGCCCGTTTAAATCTGTAATCCTAAAAATGGTTTCTCCAGGTCTGAAGCATCTTCAAATTATTTGTAAGACCTTTCTTTTTGTTCCGTCTTATATTTTACTTTACAGTATATATATATATATATATATATATATATATATATATATATATATCCACGTGTTACACGTATATATTTATAGTTTTGTGTGTTGTAATAATAAAAGTCTCTCTGAGAAAAAAAACATGTCGGTCATTCTTTTTCCTTTCAGCCATTCCGTTCCGTCTTATCTGTAAGTTTCGGTGTTGTTATTCTTTTTTTTATAATCGTGTCACCCCAAGCAAGGCACTTTTTAGCAGGGGGTTACATAGGAGGTAAGTTACAGGGGGTGTCAGGAAGAGGGTAGGATGAGAATACTGCTGAGAATGGAGTGGACAAAGAAAGAAGCATGAGAGTGAGCGAGAGAGTGGAAGCAAGTTAGTGAGATAGTAGATGTCTTGACTTTACATTTGAATTCTTGAAGATTGTAGCTGTCGGGAAAGCAAGTAAACGCAAGGGAATTCCACAGGCGGGAAGTGCGAGAGAAGAAGCTACTGGAGTAGAATATACGTTTACAATTTATTGGTTTTACAGTAAAAGGGTGGGGTACAGTTGCTAATCTTATGGCTCTAGCAAATTCATGTATGGGGTGGGTACCAGTGAGCTAAGTTCATCTGAGCAGAAGCCATGAAAGTATTTGTAGAAGAGACACAGGAAGGCCACATTGCGCCGGTGAGAAAGTGACTGTATCCGAGCTGCCAAGTCGTTATATCACAGATATGACAAGGCCCACAGTGGGAGAGAAATTAAAGGAGAATAAATATTTCTTTCCAGCACTCCCGTTAGACTCTTTTAATTAAAATATCATTTTTTTTTATTTAAATAGCCTAATAGCGAAAATGAAGAGCTACAAAGAAAACTAGTTAAAAGTGAATAATAATTATATTAGATCCCATTCTGAATTGGATTCCTTGCCAAAATATTAATACTCGATGAAAATCTATTCCATGTCCATTGTTGGGTGCTTCATACTAGTGACCTTGTGTCACACTATATTGACTTGAGTAAATGACTATTTATAATACATTATTGAGTTTTCAGCATAAATTATGCTATGTATCTAGAAATCATTGAGAAAATCCAAAGAAGAATTTGCAGTGTCATCGGTCCTGATCTGGTTTCTCGGCTTCAATCACTCTACCACTGCTGTAATGTAGTTCCCCTGTGCCTTTTCTATAAATATTCCTATAGCAATTGTTCTGAGCTTTCCTCTTTGGTATCTCGACCTCACGAATTTAAACTAGATTAGCAATTAGGTCTCATCATTTTACTGTTGAAATTGATAAATCACATATTTTGCTTGTAGAACTCTCTTCCAGTTTCTTGCTTTCAAATCAACTACGATCCTCAAAAAATTAAATTCTACTTCAGTCAAAATCTTCCGTTTCTTTGCTTTCTTTTTCTTTCATTGTCTTTTCTTCTTAATAACATTTTTCTTTTTTAGTTTATTTCACACTCAGTAACCGTTTGTGTCTTAGTTGCTTTATCGCTTTCACAGAAAGTAATAAAAATAAAAGAAATATTTGTACAAAGAGCCTGTGTCCTTGGCTGAAATGGCCAATGATTGCTACCCGGGTAAGTAAGTAAAATAAATAGATTTCAATGCTTATTTTCAAAGTATGCATGCCCTTTCTACTTGGAAGATTAGTGGAACCCAATCTTTGAAATTCAATTTTATGGCGTAAATAAGTGCATAATTATATACACCAGGGTGCTTGCTACAGAGCAAGAGTAAACAGTGTTGTATAAGAAATTTTTATTTTCGGTTATTTTGCTTTCAGATGATTCAGTGCCGAAAAAAAGTTAAAATTGGCCCCTACTAGTAAATTGGTTCTTATGTACGTCACCTTTATTACACAGCATCCCTTTAATGTGCCACTCAGTCAGTCTAAGACCCCTGTTGGAGTTTACGCGAAGCGAGGAGGGACTTGCATGCCACTGCTTACCTGGATTCCTCTCCAATATGGAATTTTAATAAGGCTAAAAGCTGTTTACTTTGGGAGCAAACACATAAAAAAATATAACGAGAAAAGAAGTCGGGGAACTAAAGATTAACTGTGAAAGAGAGGGGCAGAAACAAACAGAATATGTGAAGAGAAATACGGTAAAGTTGTCGGGAAACTACTTCTAATTACGAAATACTAAAGTAAGGGTTGTATGTGGGGATAAATTCTGTACAAACTCTACTCCGAGGGAGATAATGACGTGGGAACCTTTTGACAAACCGCGAACTGGAGAGAAAGTGAGAACAAGGCGAAAGAATCACCGACACGTAATCTGATTGGTCAATATATTTCCTTTCGCTTTGTTTGCCTTCTGCTTCTTTGATTTTAATTGTCTTGTTTTAATGGAATACGCAAACATTACGCGGCGGGGAAAAGCCATCCACTCGGCGTGTGGGTTTCAAAACAAAACAAGAAAAAATATGGAACATGCTGTTTTTTTGTTAACACATTACTGACGGGAAACTTTAAGAGATATTAGTAAGCATTCGAAAATGTACCGTATTTTCTTGAGCATAATACGAGAACTTTTGAACAAAAAGTAAAGGCAAAAAGTGGGGGTTGTGTTATACGCAAGCCTTTTTTTGCAGAAATATTTACTGACTACTGTATTTTTTATAATCGTTTCACCCCCAAGCAAGGCACTACACTATAGTGTGCAGGGACTTACAGTGAGAGAAGTCCGAAAAGAAAGAAGAACAAGATAGAGGGGGGGGGGGGGCAAAGAAAGAATAAGAGAAAGATGGGAATCAGGAAGATAAAAGATGGCAATTAACGTTGCACTTCAACTCTTGGTGATTGTAGCTATTAGTGGCAGTTACATTCGTCTGTTTTGGCTGTGAAACGGTGGGACCTAATTGCCAGTCTAGTAGCTTGAGTAAATTTGTAGAGGGGAGGCACCATGAAAATAAGTTTGTCAGAGCAGAAGTTGTGAAAATATTTGTAGAAAAGACAGAGAAAAACCATATCCCGTCGGTGAGAAAGTGATTGAAGTTGAGTTGACAAATGAAGATTGCAGATCCTCATTTGGATTTTGTCAAGAACCCCAAGATGAATAGCAGGAGCGCCCGACCAGATATGGCAGCAGTATTCAATGTACGTTCGAATGGTAGATTTGTATATGTGCAAGATGGATTCTGACGAGAAAAACATCCTTGCAGTAGATGTAGCCATTGATTCAATATAGTCATTCCACTTGCGGTCGGCTGAGAGAGTGAGGTTGTAGAGGCACAGTGCATTGATTTCTAGAAGACGAGCGGAATCTATACATAAAATTATGTGGCTTCCCTTTAGTCCGACCGTCCATCAAACCCTCTAAAGTAGTCATACACTGACAGATCGAAACCAACTTTCGGTGAGAAGTGAAAACTGGTAAAGAGGCACAAAATGCAGTTTTTTAGGGGGGGTGCGTAAAAACGCTAAGTATTGGTATGTTAAAGTATTTTTTCAAATAAATCAGCTTATTCAACTTACATCGATCGGCTTGCGGAAAGGAACAAAACGTAGAGTTTGTAAATTTTCGACAAAAATATTAGCGAAAACTTCAACAATGCTGAAGTAAAGGATACGATATTCTAGTAAAGTAAAAAAATAAGAAATTTCTGTCTTAAAATATTGCATTCAAATTTTATTTTTAGCTGCAATATTTTAAGTAAGAAATTTCTTATTTTTTACTTCACTAAAATATCTTGTCCTTTACTTTTCCAGGTTTAATAACTTGTCCTGTTCTTTTCCTGGTTTAATATAATCTTAAGAATATTACTTTTCATGCGTGCATTTTTTCATGTAATAATAATATATATTAGAACACAAAAGGTTTATTCTGAAATAGGACTTTATTTTCTGAACAAAATAGTACTATTATTAGAAGTGTGTCCTTCGCCTCATACTCTGTTAATGTTGGAAGCAGTATCAAAAACGTTATAACCAAGCTTGAAAAAAAAAATTAAAGTAAACACATCTCTCTTTTTTTCATGTTCAAGATGGGGACTATATATTTGAAGGTAAATTCAGAAAGAGTTTGATATAAAATGAACTAGCAGGGTACTTTAATCTTGAGGAATATATTTTCGTGTATATTAGATATAATACAATTAAAAGGTTTATTTTAAACTCAGACATTATTTTCTAAACAAAAAAAAAATACTATTTTAATGGATACAGAGGGTGCGTCAGATATTTGAGAACATTATTCTGAAAGTGATTGATGAGATTAACAAAGAGGACACTTTAATCATTAGGAACGAGTAATATATTTTCGTGCAACTCTCGTAAAAAATATATATTAGAACACAATTAAAAGGTTTATTCTAAAATAGAACATTATTTTCCGAACAATATAATCGCAAGGCAGACTGGGTCTCTCAAGCTTTGATGGTAACCAGTCCAGAAGAAAGACAACCCCAAATCTCAATCTAGTTGGGTGTCGGCCAGAAACTCCACCCAGTAAAAACCTATTCTCTACGAAAACTACACCCGTAACAACTCACGTGATAAGGATGTGGCATTATTTTCCATTGAGAGTCAACATGGTTAAAGAGAAAAGAAAATGTAGCATTACTTTTTTAAACTTTTTGTTTTTTTCCAAGATGTCTGGTGACGGCGCGCAAAAGGAACTTGATTCAAGTTTTCCCCCAAGAGCATATTAGTGCAAAGTTTACACAAGCATCGTCAGACGATTCCGTTTTTCGTACAGATATATCAAACGTTACCTCACACCTCCTACAGCGAGTCATTAATCACCCTCACCTTAAATTACACAGACATCAATTTTAACGAAAATCAGTTACGAAACAAAATATAATTTTTTTTTTAATCATATCACCCCGAGGAAGGAGGTAACGCCACTGATGTGCAGGGGGCTACATAAAAGTGAAAAGATTGGAAAAATTTAGCCGGAAACCACATCCTAAACAGAGAACAAGAGATGAGCCTCTACACCTGTTCAATAGACATGGGTTGAGTGAGAACCGGGCGATAGTTTAGTCTATCTACTCCAATTGAAACAAATAAAAAAGAAAAAGAAAACAGTGAGAAGATTGGAAAAAAAGAAAGCCGGAAACCACATCCTAAACAGGGAACAAGGGATGAGCCTCTACACCTGTTCAATAGACAAGTGAGAAATGTTTTCGCCAAGAAAATTGGTTTTCCCCGCAGTCCCTAGGTTATTTATCCACCTAACCTACTCCGCAAAGATTTGTAGAGCAACAAGTAAATGAGTATAACTAAAAGATAGCTAGAAGGATAATACGAACCAGAAAAGATATTATTCGTTTAAATACTACAACCAAGTCTCAAAGAAGCGCCTCACCTTTAAAGCCAACTAGAGCTAAAGTTCACTCACGACCTCAAATGTCAGTTCATTGTCTCCCTCTAGAAAATACTTAACTCCTGCTGCCATGTTTTATCTGGGTAACAGACAGTTCTGAGAAAGAAGTGAGTATTGCTACCATACCCAAGATGGTGCTGCCCAATTCTCACTGTCCAGGCTCGTCAGAGTTTAAAAACGCTCACGCGGCCATCATGTTTAATCCCTATCCTACAAAAGACAAGAATGAAGCATTGCTTTTATATCTGGGCTGGTTCTCCCCAATCTTCATTGTCCAGCCAAGACAGTATAAAAAAGCGCTAACGTGGCCTTGTAGGTGATGAAATCTTCTCCACTCGGCAACCCTTATCTCATAAGCGAACAAGAATGAAGCATTGCTGACATATCTAGGCTGGTGTTGCCCAATACTCAGTGTCAAGCCTCTATAGAATTCAGAAGCATTTACGCGGTCTTGTGGGTGATGAACTCTTCTCCATCCAGCAACACTTATTCCACAGACAAAACGTCGCCAGTTTTTCTCTATTAACTATGACGGGAGTTCGGACGGCTTACATTCTTTAGTGCCACCAGCTTGGACCTTCAAAGCCAGGACACTCTATGCCGTATTCCCGATGGCAAATCATCTCTATTTCCTTCTTGTTGATTTGATAGAAAAAAAAAGTGCCACTCGAACAGATTCTTCCTTAGAATTATTACTTTGTCGAACAAACTTCTTTGGCAACCACAGTTTTGGTCTTTTATTAACTCCAGGGTCAGCCGATATCTCTCCAACTCGTCCGCATAATACACTCTTACTTCCCACTCCCCTACAATCTCACCCAGTAACTCTAGGTCTTGATTGGCTCTTGGGCCTTATATTTGCTGAACTTTGACCAAATAAAAAAGTAAAATAATAACAGAACTAAGAAAAATAATAATGAAATTGAAAAGAATATTTTTCACGATAAAATTTGTAAAAATTTTTTTTTCTTTTTTTTTTTAATCATATCACCTCGAGCACGGCGGTAACGCCACTGATGTGCAGGGGGCTACGTAGGAGTGAAAAGATTTGGAAAATAGAAAACCGGAAACCACATCCTAAACAGGGAACAAGGGATGAGCCTCTACACCTGTACAATAGACGTGGGTGGAGTGTGAACCGGGCGATAGTTTAGTCTATCTACTGCAATTGAAAAAAAAAAAAGAAAAAGAAAAAGAAAAAAATAAGGAAAAGTGAAAAGACCGGAAAAGAGAAAGCCGGAAACCACATCCTAAACAGGGAACAAGGGATGAGCCTCTACACCTGTACAATAGATGTCTTTTTTAATTTATTTTGCAAACTTACTTTACAAGTATATTTGGTATCACTTTTCACCCTTTTGGCCCCGAGGTGCAAAATTAACTAACAAATCCCGTTCTGGAGTGGTACATCTCCCGGGCAACGTCCGGCGCTTGAAGAACTTCCAAGTGTACTTAACTGCTTTTTGCTCCAATGTTCGTTTAGGCTCTTCACTGTAAACCTGTTTGGGTGGCGTTCGGATAAATCACTTACAAGGGTTCTTGGTTGGTCACGTGGTACTGGAACATTTACACATCAAAAGTTATTCTTAAACGTGTAGCATTCTCAGTCGAGCATTATTGCGTTGGCAAATACATTTCATGATCGCATTTTTGGTCATGTGTCGAACTGCTACAGTGAGACAATTCTAAAATAATTAGAACTATGTATATTATCGATGGACGTAGTTTTAATACAATATACGTAGACTCTTTGAGTGATTTGTTTTTTATGGTTTATCAACCTTTTGAAGAATATTTAAAGCCAGAAAATATTTTGTGGATTCATGACTTTCCCGAGGGTATTTGTGAGTGAATATAACAGACTCAACTTATCCATTACACCACCTGCACATCTGAGCTTACAGCTCCTGGTATTCTCATGTGGTTACCCATCTAGGTACTGACCAGGCTCGACCGCTTAACTTTGGCGATCGAACAAAAACCGGTGTTTCGATGTGATATGGCTGTAAACCACGGATGTGCGTTATGGTGCAGTGGATATCGGCTCGGAACGAGAAATCGGGGAACCGAGTTTAAATTCCAGTTGAATTCATTACATTCACTTACGCGCAAATACCCTTGGGAAAGGTATTAATCTGTCTATTCCTTCAAGTTATGGGTTAAATAACAGGACAGATTGAGTTCTATAGCCTTGGCTGGCAACCAATCTACTGCAGAAAGCAATGGCAACCTACTGCAGGATAATCTTCTGCCCAGTTAGTCATGTCTCTTTCGAGACATGATCGCCCAAGCGTGTTTCACGTATGGCATTTGACTGACTGATGGCTGTAAACCAGTAATACGTTATTTACACTGTTCGGACTGTTGTCCTCATTTTTTATTGTCATGTTTACGACGTTTCAGCTGTTGTGCGTGTCGGTCTTCTTCAGGTACTAGCGATTTTGTACCGAACCCTTTATTTTGATCATTTATTTGTTCACCACTGTTGTAACCTGGTATTGAACTCACAACTTTTTGGGTCAAGTCACTGAAACTAACTAACGGCTATATCCACTGAGCCATGTGTCCTTGAGTTAAAGGGAAATAACTACATGGCATCCAGAAGTAGCATCACGCATGGAATGAGAATGATATACCCCAGTGATCGAAATAAAAGATTTGGTTTAAAATTCCCAGCATCTGAAAAGGGCTGGAGTGTAAAACGGTCGAAACGTCGTAAACATGGCAATAAAGATGAGGATAACAGTCCGAACAGTGTAATTAATATAAATACTACTTCATCTCAAAAGTATAGACAAATACCAATATACGTAGCAGACCCAGAAGTAAAACTGGAAGGAGTTTTGCATATACGGCGTTGCAACATGATATGCTAATGTATAAAATAGGGTAACTAATGGTTCTAGAGTTATCAAATATTGGTAAAATATAACTAGTTTTTGATGTCTCGAAAAATGTACTCACTTTTTTACTATAATTTCTTTTTTGTTCTGTATTTAATTTCTTTTCCTTTTATCCAGATCCAAACCAACCACAAGAATAATGGAAGGAGTACGACTAAGCTTTGAAAAAAGAACATTTGCCATAATGTTGTTCTGGAAGTATGAAAACATCAAAGAAGTGCTAATATAGAAGACAGTTTCACAGAGATCCAACGACGCGACACACCATTGCTCGGATCAGAGATTTTTTTTTTAAGCAGATGGAATGATTCACGACGTTCATAAGTAACCTTCAAGAAGACCATCTTCCCCACTCTTCGCAAAAGAAGAACAATTGCTAAAACCCTCCTCCGATCTTCAAAGAAATATGTACGACAGATAGTGGTCGTCAGCTTGAATATTTATAGACATGATTTTAATTTTATCTAATATTTAATTTAAACCGTTAATCTTCTTCGTAAGTCAATAAAAAACTATTATTTTTTAATTTTAACCATTAATCGTGTTTGCAACTCAATAAATACTGAATTTATTGACATTCAAAAAGTGGGTGTATTTTTGGGACACTCTGTAGATTGTACATTTATACGAAAATGATAAAATCTGTGATTGTATTAAAAGGTAGAATTTTATTTATGCTGGAATATACAAAACACCATTGTTTGGTGCGTTCCAGTTATATGCAAACATGTCAAATGAATCAGTTTGAAGTAAACAGAAGTTAAATGAGTGAAAATAGCTCAACACAACGTTGATTTTATTTAAATGAATATCATGTGAAGCAAAGTATTACGAGCTCAGTTAATTAACAGAAGAGAAAAGTAATATTATTTACTGATATAATTTTTTTAATGACTTCAACACAATTAATTCAGAACTTCTTCAGGCTTCACAAGGAATTTATGCTGCTTCTTAAAATTAAATCTTGGCATTATTTGCCGTCCTCAAAGACTCTTGACGATGTTCCATTTGTTTTCAATGGGGATTTTTACGTCATGGGTTTGTTTCCCTTTTTTAGGTGTCCGTGGTATTGTGGTGCGTGAGGGAATGGAAGGTGATGGATGGGTTCTTGTGTTGGATGTTTAAATTGTTAATGAGTGATAGGGTCGTGAAAGTGTTTAACTAGGTATAGGATAGTTACTGAAAGACCCCCCCTTTTCGGCCTTGTGCCACATTTTTTTGTATTCTTTACAAAAATAAATATCTTCCATTTATTTTCAATGGGGAGGGGGGTTTCGATTCGCCGAACACGCTGGTCACACTATAAACCGATCATTTCTACTTTTTTTAACCTAATTTAAGTATGCACAGGATGTGTGTTGTGGTGTAATGGATATCGGCTCGGAATGAGAAATCGGAGAGTCGAGTTCGACTTCTAGTCGTATTCATTGCATTCACTTACGCACAAATACCCCTGGGAAAGGTAATTCAGTTATTGGGTTGCATAGCAGGACAGATTAGGTTCTACAGCCTTGGTTGGCAACTAGTCTATCGCAGAAAAAATGGTAACCTTCTGCGGGAAAATATTCTGCCTAGTCAATCATTTTTCGACAGTGATATGATCGCACAATTGTGTATCACGTATGTCCTTTAACTAGCTGACTGTTCAGTGGTTGCAATGGTAGTATGAGCTTCATA
This sequence comes from Ascarosepion bandense, assembly GCA_037127315.1. NCBI lineage: Eukaryota > Metazoa > Mollusca > Cephalopoda > Sepiida > Sepiidae > Ascarosepion > Ascarosepion bandense. The sequence continues at coordinate 8,900,214 of JBBBDQ010001127.1, read as the reverse complement.
AATACCAGTTTCCGTTTTAATACCTGTATATTTTTTTGAGCCAAGGCTGCAAATTGATCCTTACGAATTCAACATGGATAGGCGCCAGAGGCCAACCAACTAATTGCGAATTATCCCTGTCCTCAAAACTTAACTTTTCCGCCTCCATATTGGCACCGCTGTCATTTGAATTGGTTCAGAGTTAACCTTCAGGTATCATCCCGTTTGCCAACCGCCGGAGACGCTCAGCGCCGTCTTACACTCATCCGTGAATAACACGCAGCGAAAATTTAATTTTAAATACTTTTCGTTCCAGGAAGCACGTTTAGCGAGGAGATTCGGCTTTCAGGGGAGGACGAACGAGTATTGCGCAAGTTCCTAATCGCTTCAGGATGTACCATTAGGAGGTTCTAGGTACATTTGAAGCTCTAACGAAAGCAAATTACTATTTACCGCTTGTAAATAAGGGCTTACGAATTTCTACCTTCAAACCATTCGTCGAATAAAGAGACTAACATCACTATATATTCTCAGGGCCGGTGCAAGGGTCTCGTAGCTCCAATCTATAATATGCCTCTCCCCTCCCGACCCTACTACATTTCAATTTTTATAAGGTAGTATTCATATAAAATACAATTTTTTAAAAATCTAATTATGTACAATAATGGATCATATGTAAAATGTGTAAACAATTCAACTAGAAAAATTGAAAATAAAAACTATATATCTAAATACAAATTAGAAACATGCCAAAATAGATAATTCTATCTTGAATAAATTGACAAAGTTTTTTGGCAATTTTTCACATAAACTTAAGATTTTTCTTCTTTAAAAATTGAAGCATTTTAACACACTCAACACTATGGATTAAAAAAAAAAATACTGAATTTTATATCCCGTTTCTTTCTTTCTTTTTTTTTTTTTTTTCGTGGCTTTGCATGTGAACAAATTCACATTTGGGAAAAACAACCCCTCCCACCCAAAATGACGCCAAAACCAGCGAAAATGATGCAGGTTGCAAAAGCAAACGTTTGTAAGATATGTGGAACCCAGTCAGAATTGAAGTCTGGGGTAGTACGCATCTTCCCTTTGTCGGAACGTGCATTGTATGTACCTGGTTTCGAGACGAATTGCTTGGTTGCAAGACTTTAGCTATTTTAATTGATTTTTTTTTCTTTTCTTCATAAAACATTTCAACAATTCTCATCTTCTCATTACTCAAAAATGCTTCAGGGCCAATGTGGCATATACTTTGGAATGGTGATAAAGAAGCGATATCATCAAAATGGCTACCAGTTATTTCTTTGGAATGGTGATAAAGAAGCGATATCATCAAAATGGCTACCAGTTATTTCTTTGGAATGGTGATAAAGAAGCGATATCATCAAAATGGCTACCAGTTATTTCTTTGGAATGGTGATAAAGAAGCGATATCATCAAAATGGCTACCAGTTATTTCTTTGGAATGGTGATAAAGAAGCGATATCATCAAAATGGCTACCAGTTATTTCTTTGGAATGGTGATAAAGAAGCGATATCATCAAAATGGCTACCAGTTATTTCTTTGGAATGGTGATAAAGAAGCGATATCATCAAAATGGCTACCAGTTATTTCTTTGGAATGGTGATAAAGAAGCGATATCATCAAAATGGCTACCAGTTATTTCTTTGGAATGGTGATAAAGAAGCGATATCATCAAAATGGCAGCCAGTTATTTCTTATTGCAGAGAACCGTATAAAAGTGTTACTTTATTGCCCATGCCAATGTTGCTAATCATCACTTAAACGTAGATACCTCCACTCATTTTCGATAACTAACTTTAAAATTGAATTTTTAAAAATAAAAACTTTTCTGGAAACTTTTATTTTAGTTTTAACTGAAAGCTAAATGATTAAATTTTCTATTTCCAGTAAGCAAAAGGCTCTGGTGTATTTCAAACAGAAAGTATATTGATTTGAATCTAAAATTTTTCAATTTTTTTTTTAATCTTTCAATTTTTCAGTCATTTTTGAGCGATCGACTCATTTTTAAACGAAGTTAATTCTCGGTTTTAAATTTTTTTTAAAAATAACATATACATCTGTGACACATTATTTTTGAAAAATTAGCAAATTTGTGAAATTAATCTGATTTATACAAGTATTACTTCTTTATAGTATGAAACTTGGAATAAAACTATTTGTTAAACAAAGAGTTGAACTTTCGTAAACATTCCACCGTAATTAAAATGGGTTGACAAATTGACAGTTACGAGATAAGTGTATGACGATCACAAGTGACATAATTGTACAATTTTTCCTGTAAGGTGATGAAACCCTGAAACACATGACCTTTTTTTTAAATTATTTAAAAAAACAAAAACAAATGCACGACGATTTGTATTTAACTTTTCAATTTTCGATTAGTAAATATAACCCTCACTTAAGATAATAAATTAACGACAACAAATCCTTATAGTATTCTAAAAATATTTTTTGAACTTTATAAATTATTAGAATTCTTTTAAAATTTCATTATAAACCGAAAAACGTTTTTCATCAAAGTATAATGTCCTTAATATATATTATATATTAAAGAAATTAAAAATTTATCAAATTAAATAATGTCATATTTTAATGAATATTTTTTTTTTCTATTGGGTGCAGATTTTCGGAAATATGCCGTTAAACAAAACTCAAACTCACACTATGCTGCGTTTTCACAGCGATTTAGTGGAGGTACCTACATAGATGTGCGTTGTGTTGCAGTGGATATCGACTCGGAAACAATGGCAACCTACTGCGGGATAATCTTCTGCCCAGTCAGTCATGTCTCTTTCGAGACTTGATCGCCCAAGCGTGTATCACGTATGGCACTTAACTGACTGACCTACATATGGCCATGGATGCTAAACGATCTCGTCGAAGATGAAGGAGAGACTAGAAGCAACAGAAATATGATTCTACAGAAGGATGCTAAGAATACCATGTGGGCAACGACGTGTCCTAATGAACTTCCCTCTATAGTACCTAAACTTTATAAATTAAAGCGCAGTACTATATATGGCCGTGGATGCTAAACGATCTCGTCAAAGATGAAGGAGAGACTAGAAGCCACAGAAATATGATTCTATAGAAGGATGCTAAGAATACCATGTGGGCAACGACGAGATTTTGGGAAGAATGTAAATGAAAAAGAAACTTATCGACTCGGAAACAATGGCAAGCTACTGCGGGATAATCTTCTACCCAGTCAGTCATGTCTCTTTCGAGACATGATCGCCCAAGCGTGTATCACGTATGGCACTTAACTGACTGACCTACATATAACAGTGTACTTTATTTCGCATGCCAATGTTGCCTAGCTTTATTTTTTTTTGTCTGAACTTCTGGAATGATGAGTTGTCATTATTTCTTCTTCCTATTTATGTGCCGTGTCCTTCCAGGACGTAGATGATAATGGATTTCAACTTGCCCCTATCCATTGTCACGCTTAATATTTTTTCCTTTTGGTATCTCTCCCAAACCTCGCTCTGCCATTCATCTGCTCAAGCCTATCAAGTATGTCTCGCTCTGTTTTCCACTGTCTCTCTTTCTATATCCGTCCTGGGAGCATTACGTTCTCCAAGAACTCCTTCCTCATTACATGCCCCGCAAGACTCAGCTGTCTATTCCTAATGTCAAGTACAAGTTTCTTTTTCATTTACATTCTTTCCAAAACCTTGTCGTTGCCCACATGGTATTCTTAGCATCCTTCTGTAGAATCATATTTCTGTTTCTTCTAGTCTCTCCTTCATCTTTGACGAGATCGTTTAGCATCCACGGCCATATATAGTCAGTCAGTTAAGTGTCATACGTGATACACGCTTGGGCGATCATATCTCGAAAGAGACATGACTGACTGGGCAGAACATTATCCCGCAGTAGGTTACCATTGGTTTCTGCGGTAGACTGGTTGCCGACCAAGGCTATAGAACCCAATCTGTCCTGCTATTTAACCCATAACTGGAAGGAAGAGACGGATTAATAACTTTCCCAAGGGTATTTGCGCGTAAGTGAATACAATGGATTCAACTGGAATTCGAACTCGGCTCCCCGATTTCTCGTTCCGAGCCGATATCTACTGTACCACTGCACTTAAATTTATAAAGTTTAGGTACTATAGAGGAAAGTTCATTAGGACAATTCCCATGAAAGTATTTATAGAAAAGACACAGAGAAGACGCATTACCATGGTGCAAAAATGACTGCAGCCGATATGCCAGGTCAGGACCAATAATATTGCAGATTCTTTGGATTTTATAAAGAATCTCTAAATATATAGAAGGAGTAAAAGACCATATGTGGCGGCAATATGCACAGCATGGATGAATGGTAGACTTGTAAATATGGAAGATAGATTTTAGCAAGGCGTCCGTTAAATTTATTGAAATTGGCCTGTTGAGATGAGTCTTTCGGATATTTGTGGTTTGGACGACAAAAGAGAAAAACAAGTTACATTGGGATATCACAAGCAACAAATTTGTATACTCACATTATCTGCTTTTTATAATTTGAATCATTTGATAGAAAGATTTACTGTACGAAGGAAAGTCGATTTGAAAAGTTCTTTCTTACTGATAGAATGAAAACGATGTGACATGACTTCTATTGTTCTGGGTTTACTTTGCGTAGCTACACCATTAAGGTTTCTTTTCTAAGGTTGATCTCCATGAAAAAAATTCTCCAGCTAGATTTACTTCTCCAACGTGTTATTGGTTGTGTTTGTGGGACAATGGATATCAGCTCGGAATAAGAAATCGGAGGGCCGAGTTCGAATTCCAGTTGAATTCGTTGCACTCAGTCAGTTAAGTGCCATACGTGATACATGCTTGGGTGATCATGTCTCGAAAGAGACATGACTGACTGGGCAGAAGATTATCCCGCAGTAGGTTGTCATTATTTTCTGTGGTAGACTGTTTGCCAACCAAGGCTACAGAACCCAATTTGTCCTGTTATTTAACCCATAACTGGAGTAGACGGATTAATATATATCACAAGGGTATTTGCGCGAAAGTGAATGCAAGGAATTCAACTGGAATTCAAACTCGGCTCCCCGAATTCTGGTTCCGAGCCGAGCACTACTGAACGTATTTCACCTTCGTTGCATTCTTCTTCTTCTTCTTCTTCTTCTTCTTCTTCTTCTTCTATGTGCCCTGTCCCTTCAGGACGTAGGCGATCATGGATCTCCACGTCTCCCTATCCCTTGTGGCTCTTAGTATGTTTGCTCCTGTTGCTCCTGGCAACCCCCGTTCCGTCATCCACCTGATCAGACCCTGCAAATATGTTATCCGCTGCCTTCCTCTGTCTCTCCTTCCTTCTATCTGTCCAGTCAGTATCAGGTTCTCCAGGCTCTCCTTCCTCATTGCATGTCCCAGGAACTTCAGTTGTCTCTTCCTGATGCTCAGCATCAATTTCCTTTTTGTTGCCATTCTTTCTAACACTTCGTCGTTGCTTGTATGCTCAGTCCACGATATCCGTAGCATCCTTCTGTAGAACCACATTTCGGCCGCTTCCAGTTGCATTCACTTATGCGTAAATACCCTTGGTAAAGGCATTAATCCATCTCCTTCCTCCAACTATGGGTTGAATAGCAGATTACGTTCTATAGACTTGGTTGGCAAACAGTCTATCACAGAAAGAAATGGCAACATACTGCGGGAAAATCTTCTGCCTAGTCAGTCATGTCTCGAAAGAGACATGATCGTCAATGCGTCTATCATGTACGGCACTCACTGAATGAATAACGTTTTATTGGCTGAAAAACAGTTTTATTTATTTATTTTTTTTTTTATTGTTGAGTCTACTTCAAATATCGGGTGTCAAGTTGGAAATAGATTTATCTGACGGGCTTTTGTTTGTGGGTTTCTAATTTCTAACGTCTTGCAGGCAGCCAGAGTGAAACTTCCGGTATTTTTTTTTTTTAATGGCTCCGACAGCAGAAAAACATTAAGGTCTAAACGAGGTTGGAAGTAAACTGGCCCGAAGTTTTTAACTGACACGAAAATTGTTTATGATGTTCGAGATATCAGTGACTTCGTATTAGAACATCGTTGGTGTTGCTTTTATGGCTGGACGAAGTAAAATCTGCGATGAAAAAGAAAAGAAAAGAAAAGAAAAGAAAGAAAACAGCCTAATAGAAACCCTTACATTCACGGCAGGGGTCTAAAAAGATTTCAGACTCTCAATCTTTTTGAAGGTGAGGTCCCAGCGGTTCGCCGACCGAAAACGATGAGAAAGTTATCTTCAAATGGTTTCTAAGTCCTTACAGCTACAAAGCTAACGGCACTCCACATCCTCCTCTCCATCGACCAACCTCGCCCAGAATATCGATAGCCTTTAGTGCCCCCCTCCTATGTCGGGTCTCGAGGCATCTCCTAGCACATTTTTGAAGATCAAAAGCTCTTAGAAACAAATTCCTCCACCCTATTTCGTTTTATCTTTTGAATGTTCTTTCTTACCTTTCCGTCTTCAGTGTATCTGCGCCTTTTTGCCTTCATGCCAACACTAAATAAAATAGCATCGGAAAGTACGGTTTTTTGTTATTTTTTCCGTTTCCTCTGGCCCTCTTTCTTTAGAAATAAAGAGATAATATGAGAGAAAGGGATAAAATGAGAGAAATAGATAGTGAGCGAGAGATAGAAAGAGAGAGAGAAAGTGAAAGAAAGAAAGAAAGAAAGAAAATGAGCAAGAGAAAATAGTGAAAGAAAGAAAGAAAGAAAGAAAGAAAGAAAGAAAGAAAGAAAGAAAGAAAATAGAGCGAGAGAAAGTGGAAGGGACAAAGATAGAGAAAAAGAAAGTGATGGAAAAAAATATAAGAAGAAGAGAAAGAGGGCGACAGAAAAAGGGAAAGACAGAGACAGACAGAAAGAATGAGAGAGAGAGAGAAAGAGTGAGATAAAGATATAAAGATAAAGAGAGAGAAAGTGTTTGAGAAAGAGAAAAAAAAGTGAGAGAGAAAGAGAAAAAGAGAGATAGAGAAAATAGTGAACGATGGCGAGAAAGTCAGGGAGAGAAAGAGTGAAAAAATAGAGAGAGAAAGAGATAGGTAGAGAGAGAGAGAGACAACAAGAAAGTGTGAGAGAGAGAAAGAGTGCAATAGGGAGAGAAAGAGAGAGACAGAAAGAGAGAGAGAGAGAGAGAGAGAGAAAGATCACTTCCGTTAATTAGTAGAAAACAAGAACGTAGGATACACCAGGTATTTGAGAATACATTTTTTTGACGGACACAGAAAACGAACTATCGTAATATTATGCTGTATATAACAAAGATTGATATTCTATTTTTTTTTTTTTAGACGTAACCTCTTCAAGTCTAAGGTTCACGGTTATCTATCCTACATATCCCCATTCCCGTTTGAATCCATCCTGCACATATATAAATCTACCATCCACCCGTGTATTGAATACTGCTGCCACATCTTGTCGAGGGTGCCTCTTCTATTCACCTCGGGGTTCTTGACAAAATCCAACGGAGAATCTGTAATGTGATTGATACCGACTTGTCAGCTCGGCTGCAGTCGCTGTCTCACCGGCGTGACATGGCTTCCCTGCGCCTCTTCTACATATACTTTCACGGCTTCTGCTTCAATGAACTTAGCTCACTGGTGCCCCCTAGGTATGAATTTACACGAGCTACTAGATTAGCAACTAGGTCTCGCCTTTTTACAGTGAAACCGATAAAATATAACCGCAATTTCTACTCTAACAGCTTATTTTCTCGCACTTCCCGCCTGTGGAATTCCCTTCCATATACTTGCTTCCCTGACAGCTACAATCTCCAGGAATTTAAATATAAGGTCAATAGACATCTCCTATCTCACTAACTCGCATCCTTTCTCTCAAGCTCTTTTTTCCATCTACTCCACCCCCATTACAACTGTATTCTCATCCGTCTATTACCCTTCTCCTGACATCCCCTATAACTAACCCCTGTTTCTTATCACATTCCCCTATGTAACCCCCTGCGCAACAGTGGCAGTAAAACTGCCTTGCTTGGGCTGAAATGATTATAAAAAGAGATCTACATATTCTCCTCCAACTTTCATATGCCAATGAATGCTGAAAATATAAGAAATCATTTACTTCTAGATTCGTCAAAACTATGCATTTTCCATTTTCAGTCACCGACGAAAATCGTGACCCAAGAATACGACGATCACCGAAGTTAAGCAATGTCCAGCCTTGTCATTACCTAAATGAGTGACTGCGTGGGAATACCATGTACTTTAAACTTGGATGTGCGAGTTGCGTAATAGATAACAAATCGGCATTGGGAATCAGAGATCCGAGTTCCAATTTCAGTCGGGTTTCTTATATTCACTTAGGTGCAAATACTTTTTGGGAAATGTATGAATCCACCTCTTCTCCCCACCATCTATGGGTTAATTAGTATGACTTGTATCAGTAAATTTTTTATCATCTTCCCAAAATTCTTGGAATCTAAAAATAATTTCTGGCTTTATATAATCTGCAAAATATTGATAAACCGTAAAGAAACATATAAATATGAATAAAATAAGAATATAAAAAAGAAACGCATTGAGCTTGAGTTTCCCTTGGGAATCGTATTGAGTAAACATTTAGTAAATAAAAAATATGGACAGACACCATATATATATATATATATATATATTCTTTTAATTTTTAAATGAGTTATTACGCAACCTAGATTTCTGTCATGAGTGGTGTTGTTATCAGGCGATTTGCAATAACTGATTTTACCATTTACCGTGTTTTTTTTTAAAGAACGCTCACGTAACGGTGATTTTTTTGAACACTCGCGTAACGGGGAGTTTTTGAACGTGCAATTTTTAAAATTACAAAAGATTTTAAAGTTTTCATCCATAGTTGTCTGAACCTAATCGGTATTTTTGGTATGGTTACACTTAGTCATCATTTCTGTTCTTTCATTCAATAATTCATTTTGTTCAGGGATAGCATAATCGTTAACTTTTCTTCCTGGCACAATCTACATATTTTGCCACCGTTGTAAAGCTTGGCTGTTTTCACTATACTCCACGTTAAAGTCATGTTTTAATTTCAATTTACACACGTGGCTAGCCAATTTTGTATAATGTTTTAAGTTTTCTATTTTAAATGCAGACTTGTGACTGAACCATCTGGTCTTAAAGGTGTCTTTGTATGATCCCATATATATATATATATATATATATATATGAATATTATCCTACGTCTATAGCACGACTCCGTGTCGTGCTATAGACATAAGATTATATTTATATTTATTATAAAATAGAGTAAAACAAGTGATAAATAATATTGTTTACAAGTTCTTCATTTAAAGAATCTTAAAAATCAGTCTATTATAGTATAATGGTAAATCAAAGTTGGCGTAGAAATTGGTATCTACTTGTTTATCTACGTTTTTGTACTGTTTGCTCCAGAGGTCGGGGAGTGCATCACTACAACGTGTTGTGATAAAAATATAATTTCAATACAGGATTAAATAACAATACTGTCTGTATCTCTATTTATCTGTCAGTCTGTCTGTTTATCTATCTATCTATCTATCTATCTATCTATCTATCTATCTATCTATCTATCTATCTATCTATCTATCTATCATTACACCCCAAGCAATGCGGCACTGTAACTAGTGCGCAGGGGTATACAGAGGGAGAAAAACTGGATAACAGCGGGTATTGAAGATAGAAAAAAAAGATGAACGGGATTTAAGAAGATAAAAGATGGCAAATATGTATTAGGAATTAATTTTTTTATTTATTAATCCGACATATTTTAATTAATAGCTTAAACGTTATGTCTAATGCATATTCATATTTAAGTAGAAGCTCTGTTTTTATTTATTAATTAAACAGTATTTTTATTTCTATCTACCATCATAAGATTTCACGAATAATTCAGACCGGTAGGATATCGTTCAATAAATAAATGACAGAAGAACATCTATGTAAATATGGGTATCCATTAAAAAAAAAAAAGTTTAAGCAATATATATATATATATATATATATATATATATATATATATATATAAACACATATATTGTTAGATATAACAGACAATAAATGTTTATTATGTTTAGTCATGAGCCGTTCTAAACATCGTATTTTGGCTTTAATTTCAGGTGAAAATAAAGACAAAACTGTTCAACATTTGGATATTTTTTTATTATGCTGGTTCTAAGCTTTCGGCCTACATAAGCCATCTCCAGAGAGATTACATGGGCGTTAACATAAAACATCCATTATCAAAGATGATATTATCTTGTTTTGACATAAAACATTGCTATGCAACGATAACAGTCTGTGGTGATACCGACCGAGCAAAAGCGAGACCGGATGTTTGCTCTACAACAACTAAAAAGCAAATGAATAAAAATCGTCGTGCGCCTCCGAGTTCGCGCAGATGTTCCGGTTGAAAAATAAAAATTAATCAAATATCAAATTACCATTTCGCGAGCCTTCGCGAATTTTATTTACCAGCCAATGAGAAGCCCAGAATCAAATACAAGGATGAAATTCGAAACGACCTGCATTTTGATCCAAAAAGCAGATATAAAAGGCGGAGACACAAAAGCTTCGTCAGACAGAAGGAATCTTAGGCTAGAGTTATCAGTTTCTCCCTTGATTTAAGTTGAGTAACTACTATGCTGACCTCTTTCTTTCTCCATGTTCTCAAAAGTACTTATCGACCCCTTCAAAGACATTCCTCAAAGTACTTACTGACTTACTAACCCGAGAAGCGGTAACTTCAAAATGAAGATTAATCACACTACTAAGCCTTTTAGCTTTTCAGCATTATATTTTCCATGAACATTCTTTTATCTCTTTCAACTCATTATTTGTCATGAACTCTCTAACCTCCGTTGAACTTTTATTTCAAGTATTACTTTATTTGTAAAACTTTAATTGAAATGTTTATATATAAATGTTATTCTATACTCAAATTGCCTTTCTTGATTTTATAATCATTTTATGAATTATAGTGGGCTATTTTCCCACAAGGCCAAATTCCGCTAACCTGCTACGGTATACTACTACTAGAAAAGAATAAAGAAGAGAAGATAATCCGCTATAAGTCACCGAATAGGAGCCTCAGGTCGTAATATATGTTATATATAAATATATATATGTGTGTGTGTGTGTGTGTGTGTGTGTGTGTGTGTGTGTGTGTGTGTGTGTGAGTCCCTTTTTTCCATTTTATTGCTCTTGTGAAACTTTACGTTTACATCCCCCATGCATCTTAATTGATTTTGATTAAAATTTTGTTTTTAAACGAGTTCCACCTTCCATTCTGCAAATCATATTTATGTGTCCCGTCTATCATTTTAAAAATTCTGCCAACGAGCACCTTTGATAATGTGTTGTCCGAAAGTTGTTCTAAGTCCTTATGTACATTATGACGTCAATTCTATTTAAATCCATTTGTTTTTTTTCTGCGGATACAAGTCTCTTTTTGTATACATATATGTTAATCTATTGCTTAAACTTTATTTTTTTAATGGATACCTATATTTAAGTAGATGTTCTCCTTTAATTTATTTATTAAACAATATTCTACTGCTGCTTTGATACACTATATATATATATATATACTAGCAGTAAAGCCCGGCGTTGCACGGGTGTAATGAAAGCTTCAAAACTAATCCATGGTCCTGGAGCTCAGACTCTTTGGACGTTGGCACGAAAGACTAAAAAGCAATAGTTGTTTCCAGTTAAAGCCGAAACCGTAGACTGAAAGAAAAATGAATGGATGTAAGTCAAATTTTGATTTCCTGGTATCGATATCAAATAAGATTTTTTCGTCATAAACTGAATTTTGAAGGTTAAATAAGTTCTCTGAGTAAATGGTATCATGGCTGAGACTAAGAACTACAATTATACCTACTTAAAAACTAAAATAAAGGGCTGATAAACAGATACACACACAAACATCTTGCCTTTTATATATATATATTATCGATTTTCTGCACTGTTGTAAAAACTGCAACCTTAATACTTCTGAATATCGTTTCTTATGTCTTTGTCTATGAGTGTATCAAATTTGATTAAAATTGGACCATTCCTTCTATAACCCGATTTTTTCGATTATCGATTATCGATATTTATCGAGGATTACCTCGACACAAAACCTAGCTAAGAACACTCGCAGACGCTTATATTACAACTGTGTAAATTTTCAAAAAAATCGGTTCAGCCGTTTCGGAGTCTATAGGTAACGGACACACACACAAACAGACAAAGTTTCATTTATAAATAAGTTTATATATATATATATATATATATATATATATATATATATATATATATAAGTACACATTGAAGTAAACACGCAGCAGCGACAGTGTGTTTCATGCTTAAACACAACTGTCATGGCCTGAAGATTGCGTTTAATCCCGAATCAAACTGTCACCACTTGGTGTTGACCTAAATGTCACTTAATCCATAAATATAACATACCTTATAACCATATATCTATATAATTTAAATAAAATATAAACATAAGTGACACATTATTTTCTACTATGCAACCTCTTCCTCACAGACGAGATGCTGCAAGCCTCTCACAGCTCTTCCCATGGAGAGTGTTTACGTGAACTAAACCTCCTTTGTTCCACCAATCTTAATCTTCACGACTAACACCCACCACGCTGCGCACATTATTCTCTTTATATTTCCTTGGTTTACCTCTTACTTTGTAACAATCTACCTTGAGTGACCCCCGGACTTTGTACACACACACACACACACACACACACACACACACACACACACACACACATTATATATATATATATATATATATATATATATATGTCATCCGCAAACAGATGTTTCGCTGTATCATAGCTCATCAGTACGGTTAGACAGCCAATTGCTTTTTACCCAGTATTGAAACCCGACCGAACTGGCGTCAGTTGGCGATTCTACCTCTGAGCTAATGGCGCTCGGTAGAAGGAGACAGACTTTTTAGCGTGTATATTATCATTATACATGCCCAATAGCTGAGAGTGTTCTAATTCATTGCTGAATGAATGATGCGTAGATGCTAGAGTACCTACTGTTTTATGAGTATGCATCAACAGCTTCGTACTCTGATACAGTTATGTTCTTTTTAAAATCATTTAATCCCAAGGAAACGATGTAACCACTAAGACGAAACGCGTTACTGAAAGTGATTGAGCATGACAAGTGAGTAGAAAGAACATTAAAAGAACAGGTTTCAGGAAAACAGAAGATGACGATTGAAGTTGCATTTAAACTTTTGAAAATTGTATGTACTAAGGAAACAAAAAACCAAAAAAGAATTCCACAGTCGGGAAGTGCGAGAAAAGAAAACTATTAGAACAGGACTTACGTTTACATATAGTTAGTTCGACATTAAAACTATGAGACCTAGTTGCTAATCCAATCAGTCATTTAAGTGTGATACACGTGGGCGATCTTATCTCTCTTTTGATCCATGACTGACTGAATTTTTCCCACTTTGTGTGGTAGACAGGTTGCCAACCAGGGCTATAGAACCCAATCTGACCTGCTACTTAACCTGGAGTTGGTGGAAGAAGAGACCTATTAATACATTTTCCAAAGGTATCTGCGCGTAAGTGAATGCAACAAATTCAACTGAAATTTGAACTCGACTCTCCGATTTTTCATTCCGAGCCGATATCAACTGCACTACAACTTAGTACGTTTAAATTCATGCTGTCATAGTACCAAGGAGGAGAGTTCATTAAAACAATTGCGATAAAAATATTTATAGCAGTGGTTCTCAAACTATTTTAGGATTTTTTTGCATGGCGGTCTCTTTATAATATATTAGATGGCCCGCGGAACCTTTTATATTAACCACAGTTAACATATAGGCTACTGAAAGAAAACATTTTTGGCAAATAAATATTTATTCAAAAATTAACAACTCAAAAAATATTTATTCAAAAAATGGCAACCAATTTCTATTGCAACAAAAACATTTTTCGGAAATCAATTATTCATTGCGAAAATGGCAACCTTAAACATAAAAAACACATTCAATGAGATGGGTGCATTTGCTTGGCCTCAACCAGATCTTCTAGGTTTGCCTTTGTTTTGGCGAGTGCAACTCTCGTGTCATTTGTTGCTTCTAATCTGTTTCGGAATTTTGTTTTGGGGGCAAGTAACGTAGAAAATGCTGTCTCACGCTCATAGGTGGTTGCAAATGGAATCAGCACCTTTAGAGCCAGCTTTACAACATCAGGATAGGATTGTGCCATTTTAATTAAAAAATCGCTGCAGGACAATAATGCGTACAAATGCATAGGAAAAAGGGGGTAAATAAGGGAGAGTTGGATATGAAAAGGTATAATCTCCCTTTCCAACAACAAAACTGCCATTATGACTCGTCAGTTAAGTGCCATACGTGATACCCGCTTGGGCGATCATGTCTCGAAAGAGACATGACTGACTGGGCAGAAGATTATCCTGCAGTAGGTTGCCATTGATTTCTGCGGTAGACTGGTTGCCGACCAAGGCTATAGAACCCAATCTGTCCTGCTATTTCACCCATAACTGGAAGGAAGAGACGGATTAATACCTTTCCCAAGGGTATTTGCGCGTAAGTGAATACAATGGATTCAACTGGAATTCGAACTCGGCTCTCCCGATTTCTCGTTCCGAGCCAATATCCACTGTACCACAACGCACATCCTATGACTTGGTAACCATCTCAAATAGCCAATAATTTCAACTGAGTGGCCTCTTTGCGGTCTCCTCGAAACCCCTTCCTGGACTCCAGTTTGAGAACCGCTGATTTATAGAAAACATATGGGTAAGCCACGGCAGTGGGAAAGTGACTGAATTTGAGATGCCAGGCTAAGATCAATAACATTACAGATTCTTTTTTGGTTATTGTGGAGAATCTTGGAGCAGTAGATCAGATATTGCAGCAATATTCAATGCGCGGTCAAATCGTAAATGTATAAATGTGAAAGATTTTGATCTGGAATTTTCTCTGTATAATGTTTGATCAATTTGATCAAGGAAAGAGATGATGTTGAAAAATAGATATTTTGGGGGATGAAATAACTGCTTTTTTCATCACTCGGCAGCATACTTGTTTATGCATGTGTATAACTATTTTGGTAATTCAATTTGGTTATAAAAGGGAATCCTCTCATCAAATGCTTCTGTTGTTTTGTTGGTTGCCTTGCAGGTATGTGAGAGTCTGAGATGGCAGTGTCGCGGGGAGAGTTTAAAGGCATTGTGGGAAGTAAGAGATGAGAGAACAGAATGAAAAAAGCAAACTTTATGCTATGAGAAGCGTATGGCCGAGGTCAACGTAGTGGCGCTCGTATGGCTTAATACGGACCGCAGGGACCCCGTGTGCGAGCGTACACACACACACACACACACACACACACACACACACGCACACAAACAAATACACACACACACAGACAAATAAAAAATCAAAAACTCTTCATGTAATCCTCAATCGGATGCTCTATGCTTTATTTAGCTACCATCGTCCTCGTTTTACCAGTCTTTCTATCGTCTCTTTCTCTCATTCTCTCACACGGTTTCTCTCTTTCTCTCTCTAATTCTCACTCTTACTATTTCTGTTTCTCCCTCTCCCTCTCTTTTTCTCCCCCAACACTATGTTTGTTTCTCTCTCTTTCTCTCTCTCTGTCTTTCTCTTTCTCTTTTTCTTCCTGTATCTCTTTCGTTCTCTCTTTCTCTTCCGTTTTCTATGCGTTTGTCTCTCTTTCTCTCTTTTTTCTATCTCTCTAAATCGCAGTGTCTTTTTCTATCACTCTCTCTCTCTCTCTTGCTCATTCTTTTGATTCCTCCCGCCTCCAATTTCTCTTTATCTTTCTCCCTCATGCTCTCTTTCTCTCTCTATTTCTATTTCTCCCTCTCTCTCTTTCTCTCTATTTTCATCTACTCTCTCGCTCTCTCTCTCTCTCTCTCTCTCTCTCTCTCTCTCTGTATTTGTCTCGCTTTGCAATAGACAATTTTTATTCTGCAGGTGGGAGATACATATATACACAATTTTATTTATTTTATTATCAGTTACACTTCATACCTACCCATCTTTTTCCCCAAATATAACATTCAATCGCTCAGTTCTTGATAATGACCATGAATGTTTAAAATACTCAAACAAAAATAGAACAACATGAAATTTGAACAGTTTACCCACAATTTTGATCCAGATGTGTGTGTGTTGGCAACAAGAATTCGTTCAAACAGGTTCAGCTGACAAGGTCTGTCTGTTTAATTTTAATTTTTTTTTTTCGATTTTTGAATAATATAATTGTATTGTGCAAAGCTACTTTGAATTCATTTGAATTCCAGCGTTCCCCGTAAGATTTCTGAAATGGACGAAAATACTGGAACAAATATGTGAAATTCGGAGAATTTATCCACAATTTTGATCTCGATGTACAACAATTAATTCTAAAATTGTAAAAATAAAATAAACATTAAATAAACAAATATTATAAGATGAATTTAATAAAACTTGTTTGAATGAATTCTTACGATCTAAATACACATTGAAGAGTAGCGGGACAGGCCCGCCTATGAAACATTGGAGTCAAGATGCTTAAATTAACATCAATCAGCTAAGTGACAAACATTTACTCGTATATATATATATTATGCTCTTACACCCTCATTGAGCACTCTGGAAGAATGGTAGACTTTGAAAAACAATAGCTACTCTGGCATCTACGCATCGTTCATTCAGCAATGAATTAGAACACTCTCAGCTATTGGGCGTGTATAATGATAATATACACGCTAAAAGGTCTGCCTCCTTCTACCGAGCGCCCGTAGATCAGAGGTAGACTGACTGATGCCAATTCGGTTGGGCTTCAATCTTGGGTAAAATGCAATCGGCTGTCTAACCATACTGATGAGCTGTGATACAGCGAAACAGATCTGCCTGTGGATGACTATATATATATATATAGTACCGTGCAAAAAGATTAGGACAAGAACTATTTCATTTTTTATGAGGCATCAAAATGAAGTTTAAAATCACCCCTGTCCTAACACTTTTGCACACTACCGGTAATGTGCAAAAGTATTAGGATAGGGGTGATGTTCCTAAAAACCTTACTGAAATTCAAATACAGGGTGAAAAGCCAAGTGAATTGCTAATAAATATTGATTATTTAAAACTAAATGTAAAAGAAATGTATTAAAAAGAGGTTATATTTAATTTTTCCTATTTTCTATTAAACAATTTATTTTGAAACTACTCATTATTCTATTATCCTTAGATATGACTGACGTTTTTCTTATTACACCCTCTCGAACTGATAGATCTTCGCAAGACACACTTTGGGAACAAATACAAGCTGCTTGGCAGGAGATACCATTAGATACATTGAAGAAGCTTGTGATGTCAGTGCCTGACAAAATGAAGGCTGTAATCAAAGCAAAAGGCTATTATACTAAATATTAAAATTATTTTGTAACAAGTATTTTTTCTTGTTAAGGCATTTATTGAGTAAATCAAATAAAATTACTTTAATAAAATTGTTTATTTTCTGTCAATATGGCTCATAAAAGATAAAATAGTTCTTGTCCTAATACTTTTGTACAGTACTGTATATATATATATATATATATATATATATATATATATATATATATATATAATTTGTCACTTAGCTGATTGATGTTACCTTTAGCATCCCGACTCAAGGGTTTCGTAGACGGACCCTCCAGAAATCGCTACATCCATTCGTCAGGGGAATATCACCAATTGACTCTTTATATTTTTCGTTTGCACTTTTCGTTGGTGCAAAGTTGATTTCTATCTTTCTGTGTATGTGTGTTCAAGAAATGACAAAAATATCTTGGCTCGACCAAAGCAGCATTTCACAAAATAATTTGGCGACAATTAACCTATATCAGAAGCTTCAATAAATTCTCGTTGATTTTTCATGAAAAGTAATGCTTTAATTACAAAAATTAGTAAGTAACAAGACAGTGAAAGTATTGTCCATTGCTAACCACTACTTTTTCCTATCTTTCTGGCAGCATTTGAATTCCACTTCGTAAAAACGACAAGTCTTATGAGACTAACTACGAGTCTACCCATTTTTGGGCATCTTCATAGGAATGAAAGTGTCGCTCAACCAGGCCATGTATTATCGATCGGAACAAGTGATAATCAGAAAGAGGTAATGTCAGGTGAAAATGGCAGGTGGGGTAAGACTTCTCATTTAAGCGTTTCCAAGTAGGTTTTCGCCGGTTTTGCAACCAGTTTTTAAGTTTCAACTCCTACGATACCCAACTTCTTTGCTTTTAAATCATTCCTAATGCTTTCAAACGTTTCGAAACTATTATGTGATCAACTCCTAATGATTCTGCGAGTTCAGTTTCGTCTGACATGAGCCTTCATGAAGTAATGCCTCCAATTCTTCGTTTTCGAACTTTTTTCGGTGCGCCAGAGAGTTCTTTATTTTCAACATCAAAATCATTATTTTTGAACCGTCTAAACCAATATCTGCATGTTTCTGACAGAGCATGGTCGCCGTAAGTCTCAACAAGAATTCTGTGTGCTTCAGCTGCGGATTTATTTTGAATAAAGTAGTGCAGTAAAGTTCTCCAAAAATACACTTTCTTTGGCATGAAATCCGACATGTCTAACGCTATAAAAAACAAAGTTGTTTACAGTTCGGCAAAATGACATACACTGAGAATTTCAAGCTTGCTTATAATACTTCCTTATAGATGCATTACCATCTGAAACTACACGCACGCAGTTTAGGGAACGTCATCTTTTGGAAAATAGCGAGAACATATTCAAGGTCCTAATATATATATATATATATATATATATATATATATATATATATATATACACTATTCGGACTGTTATACTCATGGTTAATGCCGTATTTAAGACGTTTCGGCCGTTGTACTCTTCTACTTTACCAGGTGAACAATGTAAATAGTGCAAACAGTTACAATACTTCATCTTATATATATATATATATATATATATATATATATATATATCGTGTTTAATAATGATAGTATTTAGCGCCATTGTTGTTAGTTTTCAATAGTTTTACTGATAAAATTTTGGGAGGCAAGCAGGTTTTTTTCTCGTAAAGTGCTCGATATCAGGGTGTAGATAGAGCGTTGATAGTTACAAAAAGTTTTTCTCTTTAACAGAGCAGATAAACCCCGACTTCAAAGTTTCGTTAGGACACCGTTATTTTGTTATACATACATACATACATACATACATACATATTTATATATGTGTGGGGGGGGTGCTTATCCCGAACCAACCACGTCGGATCTAACGGCGGTTTCTGCTGTCAAAACAGACAACATTTCGAATCCTGCCGAAGGGCGCATATCTTTCTTTAATAAGATCTTTCGAATACTCAGACCGTTAGAAAACAATAAATATACTGTTTTAAAAAAATGGGTATCAACAAAAAATATCATTTAAGGGATATATATATATATATATATATATATATATATATATGTGTGTGTGTGTGTGTGTGTGTGTGTGTGTGTGTGTGTTCTATTTACCCTATTAATGAAAGCGCTTTTCCTTGTTTAGATTTTCTCGAAAACCCATTATCTGCTCAGTTGCGTATCTGACACGTATACAAAGAAATGTCAAAAGAAGTTATTAATTTGTTTTCAATCCGGCATTTATGTTGCTTCAAGCATTATTTTAAGTGGATGTCCGCATTTGAAATATGTACAAAAAATTTAGCGAACATCTGGGCACCGATGAGTATTTCGTCGCAAAGCTTTTGGTTCAGTCACTTAGTTAAGTCATTTGAGCTTTTATTGATTTTCTGAATATTTTTAACTCGAATTATCGATTTAGCGCTTTTGACCAGTAGTTCTGCTGACCCGAAAAAAATACTTAAACCTTTGAACTTCTTTTACATATATGTGAATATTTCACGCAATTTCGATGTTGGTTTTGGAGATACTGAATTTTTCATTTTTGTTCCCTAATTTTAGACGCTACTGTATAAACACAGGGCCGGTGCAGTGTCTTTTATCCCTTCCTCAATCTATGCTACGTTTTTGATTCTATTACATCTCAATTTTCATAAGGCAGTATTCATATAAAATACAAATTTTCATTTAACCTAATTATGTACAATAATTGATCATATGCAATATAGGTGTACAATTTAACTAGAAAAATCGAAAATATACACAATGTATCTAAATACAAATTAGAGACATATCATAATAGATGATCTCATGTTAAATAAATCAACGATGTTTTGTGGCATTTTTAAAATCATTTTGAGAATTTTCTTGTTAAAAAGTTGAATAATTTTAACACATTCAACATTATGGATAAAAAATAGTAAATATTATATTTAGGAACTTAGCAACATAGGCAAGACAAATTCACGGATTTGTGCAAAACAAATTCACGGATTTTTGAAAAACAGTGAAAACAGACCCCTGCCAGAATGAAGTCAAAACCTGCACAATTGTAGTGAATTCGATATCGGTTCGGAATGAGAAGTCTGAGGGCCGAGTTCGAATTCTAGTTGAATTGCATTCACTTACGGGAAAATACTCTTGGGACATTAATCCGTCTCTTCTCCCTCCAGCTATGGGTTTGAATAGCAGAATATATTAAGTTCTATATTCTTAGTTGGCAACCAGCTTACCGCAAAAAGAAATGGCAACCTTCTGCGGGAAAATCTTTTGCCTAGTCAGTCATGCCACGACAGGGAAATGATCGCCCGAGCGTGTATCACGTATGGCACATAACTGACTGAATCGTCAGTTTTGCTCGGTTTAATTTGTGACGTATAGGAATTTAGACAGAAAAGAAATAAATAATTTAGCGGGGATCACAAAGGACTGTTTTGAGCTCCCCAATCAGGCATGCACCCATATTGGGGTAGTACGCGCAGGTCATTCATATATATATATATTAATGCATATACATTATCCTACATCTATGGCACGAGTTTCATGCGTTATGCAATCATCAGGTGCAAATATATAATACAGCTCTGTTCATTCATTGGGCACTGTTTTATTTACACAGTGAATAATAATGCTATATATAGGTACAGCTTTATTAATTTACGTCATTTTATATATATATATATATATATATTTAGTATATCGAGGCAGAAAGTAATTTTCTAAACATATGCTATTAAATATAAGAGACAATGAATGTCTATTATGTTTAATCATGAGCCGTTCTAAACGTCGTATTTTTGCTTTAATTTCAGTTAAAAATAAAGACACAAATTCTCCAACAATTATTTATTGGTTTTCTTCTCCACTCAATAAAATCAACTTTAAAACAGGAAATAACATATTACATTGCATTTGACTACATGGTTTTGTTGTCATTTCGCGCTATCCCGCGGTGTGAGGTCATAAAACCGCATCGCAAACTTAAGAACTGCGTTTATTATTTTTGGTAACTATTGCCGTTGCCAAGCGGAGTTTTATGTCAACACAAAATAAAATCGTCGGTGATGGTGGATTTTATAATATTTCAGTTTAAACAACCTCTCTGAAGATGGCTCATGTGAGCCGAAAGCTTAGAAGAAAACCAATAAATAATTATCCAAATGTTGGAGAATTTTTGTCTATTTTCAACTGAAATTAAAGCAAAAATACGACGTTTAGAACGGCTCATGATTAAACATAATAGACATTCATTGTCTCTTATATTTAATAGCATATGTTTAGAATATATATATATATATATATATATATATATATATATACATTAGCATAAAAATGACGGGATTATGCATGTATGGACGGGCGTCATTACGTATGTATCGGCGGTTCTGCCTTGGATTTTAGTGTATTTGAGCTCTCTGCTTGGGATTAAATTCTCGTTGACTTCCACCGTTTGTACATAAGATAGGAAAATAATGGTTTCTCTCTGAAAGGTTTAAATGTGTCACACTCATCTGATAAGTAACATTGCATAAAGCCAATGTTTCCGTAGTAAAATTAGTAGCAACCAACAGATGTTGATAAAAATATCATGTCTATCATTAAAATGAGAAACATGCATACTTTTCTGCTTATGATATACATACATATATATATATATGTGTGTGTGTGTGTGTGTGTGTGTGTGTGTGTGTGTGTGTGTGTGTGTGTGTGTGTGTGTGTGTGTGTGTGTAAAGAGATAGATGGATAGAAAGAAAGGCATAGGGATACCGGTGTGTGGTCAAGTGGATAGAAATTTCGTTTCTCAACCGGAGTTTCGTTTTGAGAGTAGATTTCGAATCTCACCAGGGACGTCTTGACGGGAAGTTGACTCCCCTTTATATTATCAAGGGTAGGCAATCTCAGTACGGTCTTCTTAAAACTTTTGATCACGCTAAGTGATGCGCCCTCTCCTAGAAACTGTAACTACGGTCAGCTCAGCATAGTAGCGAAATAAATCACATGTGCACTCTGTGGATGTTGAATAACCAAAAGTGTGACTGAGCAGACGTCTGCAATAATGGTTGGTTATCAAACGGGTGTCTTAGGAAACCAGCAGTTGGCCAAGGATAGATAGATAGATAGATAGATAGATAGATAGATAGATAGATAGATAGATAGATAGATAATGAACAGACTGAGATAGATAGATAGATAGATAGATAGATAGATAGATAGATAGATGTGAAGAGAACTAAGATAGATAGATAGATAGATAGATAGATAGATAGATAGATAGATAGATAGATGTGAAGAGAACTAAGATAGATAGATAGATAGATAGATAGATAGATAGATAGATAGATAGATAGATAGATAGATGTGAAGAGAACTAAGATAGATAGATAGATAGATAGATAGATAGATAGATAAAATACTTATACTTAGTTACGTATTCGCAGCCTGTTTCATGCTTAGCAATTTTCAAGATGAGTAATTGTTATTTTGAACACTCCCCGTGTGTGTGTGTGTGTGTGTGTGTGTGTGTGTGTGTGTGTGTGTGTGTGTGTGTGTGTGTGTGTGTGTGTGATATTAAGACCTTGAATAAGTTCTCGATGTTCTCCAAAAAATGACATTCCCTGAATTGAGTGTGTGTAGTTTCAGATGGTAACGCATTTATAAGGAAGTATTATAACCAAGCTTGAAATTCAGTATATGACATTTCACAGAAGTGTAAACATTTTTTTTTTTCAAAGCTTTAAATATGTCGGGTTTCGTGCCAAAGAAAGTGTATTTTCGGAAAAGTTTTCTGCACTACTTTATTTAAAATAAATCCGCAGCTGAAGCACACAAAATTCTTATTGTGACTTACGGCAACCATGCTCTGTCGAAAACAACATGCAGAGAATGGTTTTAAAAAGCTATAATTCAAAAATAATGATTTAACGTTGAAGATAAAGAATGCTCTGACGCACTGAAAAAGTTTGAAGACGAAGAGTTGGAGATATTACTTCATGAAGACTCTTGTCAGGCTCAATCTGAACTTGCAGAATCATTAGAAGTTGATCACACAACAGTTTCGAAAGGTTTGAACGAATAAGGAATTATTTAAAAGTAAGAACATTGGGCAAGGTACTAGTTTAAGCCGAGAGACGTCGAACAACGACTTTCCACGGGTGAACAGATGCCTCAACGGCAGAAAATAAAATGTTTTTGCATCGTATCGTGACCGGCGATGAAAAGTGGATACACTACAATAACCCTAAACGTAGATCATAGGGTAAGCCCGGTCATGCATCAACATAAGTAGCAAAGTGGAATATACATTGTTCGATGCTTCTGTACTGGAGTTGTTGAGAAAGGCTCAGTGTAGTTTATTATGCGCAGCTCAAACTGATCGAAACCATCACGGGAAATTGCTATCGACTACAACTGATGCGTTTGAGCCGAGCACTGAAGAAAAAACGACCGCTATACGAACAGAGATACGACAAAGTAACTTTACAACGTGACAACGCTTGGCCACATGGTTCAAAACGGGTGAAAATCTACTTAGAAACGCTTAAATGAGAAGTCCTACCTCATACGGCGTATTCACCGATTATCACTTATTTCGATCGATGGCACATGACCTACGTACGATAATATATATATATATATATATATTAAGATAGATAGATAGATAGATAGATAGATAGATAGATAGATTTCAGATCTAAAGTCTGATAATATCTATTTTACGCCACAGACTTATAGATCCATAAAACAAGGTATTATAAATCTTTGTTTTTAATTAGGATAGACATATAGATGTCATAACCTGAAACTTACACGATATGTTGTTCCTATACATATATCGTGATTATATATATATATATATATATATATATATATAGAGTGAGAGAGAGAGAGAGAGAGAGAGAGAGAGAGGTGGATATTTATTTTATGACGGTCTGTACCGTTTTGCCTTTCGCATTTCTCTTTCTTTCTCATTCATCATCTTGTAATGGTTCTCCCAAGTTTTCTATATTGTTTTTCTTTTTTATTTTTCCCCTTTTTCGTACCAAGCGCTGTAAATCTCAAGGGAGGGTTCCGAGGAAATGTGCTGATAGAATCTGCTACTTCTCAAGACACGCGGAGGGTGCATTAGTTCTTGAATACTTTACCAAACCCTTGTGCTTTTTTTTTTATTCTGAGAACACACTTTTTTTTTTGCAAAAGATTTTTAAGATGTACCTTGTATATTAGATATCTGAAAATAACACGCACACTCATACATTCACTTGGTGCATCATATGAAAATTATAAATATATATTTTTCATACACGACATTTTTTCTGTATAACGCGTCTCCGCAACTTTCTATCCCGTTCTACTTTTCTCTATCAGTTTTTCTCACCTTGCTTAGTCCTAATAATCTCGGACTTGTGAAGATAATGTCAGTATTTATTCTATTAAAAAAACATCCTTCTTAATGTTTTTGATTGATTTGATTTTTACTGGGGGTTTTTTGTGTGGGGGGGGGTGAATTTATGATAAGATGTTTACACACGAAAAGTGTTTAATATCTAATAAGAAACCCGGATTACATTCACTTCCTGTAAAAAAAAAAACAAAAAAAACGAGTTCGCCATATTTAAGGCCGGTACGTCGAGCAAGGTAAGACAAAAATTAAACATGGCAAGATCTTTCAGTCTGAGGGAAAATCTCGAGAAGCGTTTCTTTTGTTTTTTCTTATTCTTGTAACATTGTGTGTGTGTGTGCGTGCGTGTGTGTGTGTGTGTGTGTGTGTGTGTGTGTGTGTGTGTGTGTGTGTGTGTG
>JBBBDQ010001127.1:8227500-8252500 GCA_037127315.1 Ascarosepion bandense | reverse complement strand
ATACACTTTTCACACACACACACACACACACACACACATATATATATATATATATATATATATATATATAAATAAAAGGCAATATGTTTGTGTGCGTGTCTGTTTATCTGCTTGTATGTCTGTATTTTTTCAGCCCTTTTATTTTAGTTTTTGCTTTGGGCTTGGCTCTAAGTAGGTATAATTGTAGTTCTTAGTCTCAGCCATTATAACATTTACTCAGTGGACTTATTTAGCCTTCAAAATTCAGTTTACGATGAAAAAAACTTATTTGATATCGATAGCAGGAAATCAAAATTTGACTTACATCCATTCATTTTTCTTTCAGTCTATGGTTTCGCTTTAACTGGAAACAACTATTGCTTTTAGTCTTTTGTGCGAATGTCAAGAGTCTGATCTTCAGGACCATGGATTAGTTTTAAAGCTTTCATTACACCTGAGCAACGCTGGGCTATACTGCTAGTTAATATACATATTATCCTATGTTTTACACATGACTCAGTTTCATGCATCTTTCAGCAATTATTGGTTGCTTATCATTCTGGCCTTTTCTCAATTTGAATTATTTATTAGTGTTCCTTTTTTAAAGTTTGTTATGGGTATGAAATAAGATGTGTGAATATTTTATTTATTAAATGTATAATCAACTTAATAGTTGAGCCTAAAAATGGAATAGGATACTAAAAAGATGATGGGAGAAAAAAAAAAAGATTTATAATTTAATTATAAATAGAATAAAGATCTCTAAGTGTTAAGCCCAAGATGCAAGGGTGGTAACAAGTTTACATTTAAAAAAAAAATAGTGTAAAAAATACAAATAATTATTACAGATTTATGCATCCATTCATATGCATGTATTTATAGATTCATACTAATTTAATGGCTGATGATTGTTCAGTTGGAATTATATTGAAGTATTATTACTGTACTACATGTATAAATAAATAATTGATTATTAATCAGTTAAGGTAAAGTAAAAATTAGTTTGGTTTAATAGAATAAAAATTAATAGGATAATTAATATAATCCAATTATATATGTGTGTGTGTGTGTGTCTGTATAAAACTACATTTGAATCCTACTAAAAAGCTTCTACAATAACTTGAAGCATAACTGTTACTGCCAACCCAATTCAGTCAGTCAGTTAAGTGCCATGCATGAAACAAGCTTGAGTGATCCTGTCTTGAAAGAGACATGACTGACTGGGCAGAAGATTAGGTTGCCATTGCTTTCTGCGGTAGATTGGTTGCCAGCCAAGGCTATAGAATCCAATCTGTCCTGTTATTTAACCCATAACTGGCGGGAAAAAACGGATCAATACCTTTCCCAAGGGTATTTGCGCGTAAGTGAATGTAATGAATTCAACTGGAATTCAAACTCGGCTTTCCGATTTCTCGTTCCGAGCCGATATCCACTGCACCACAACTTTTCTACTCATAATTGACCAGCCAAAATACCCATGGCCTGAAGATTGTGTTGAAGCATGGAAAAGACTGTCACTATTCAGTGTTCAAGTAAATTTCCACTTTATATATAATCCACATTGCATGGTGGTTGTCATTATCAGTCTCAAGACAACCATTGGACAAAATCTCCATGAATTGTATATATATATATATATATATATATTGGTCAGTGGGACTCTTCCCATATCTTTTGTTTAGGCTTAATAATTTGGGTTGTTTATAGTCATACTCTCTAGATTGTTTATTTATATGTTTAATTTTAACATTATTTACATTGTTTGATGGTTGTCCTCATCTTTATAGGTCCTGGGTATGACAGTAAACTGCATTTGGCAGCAAGGCCTCTGATTGGGAGTTTTTGAGGAGTGTAGAACCACCTCATAATTGCTGCTGTTCCCAGGTCTACCCTGACCTGGAGTGGTAGCACCTGTAAGGGTTCCAGCTATGGGTGAATAGTTAACCCCCAAATTGGTGTCAAAACACTATGAGTTTGGTTGTTATGGCATATCAATCTCAGTGGGTTATTTATTGCCAACTAAATTTTATTTATTTATTGCTGGTAATACCTTTTTCTTTCAACAATTGTTTTTATATAAGTTTTGTGTTTAGTAATACTTTTTTCTTTTCGAGTATCAAGATTCATTGGGATTTGATTTTAAGGGCAGGGTCCCTGTTATTTAACCCATAACTGGAGGAAAGGGACAGATTAATACCTTCCCCAAGGGTACCAGTGCTTAAGTGAATTCAGGCTATTCAACTGGAATTCAAACTCGGCTCACCGATTTCTCTTTCCGAGCCGATATCCACTGCACCACAATGCACATCTGTCACTAAATGCTTACAGCACCTGGTATTCCCAAGCGGTCACCCATCTAAGTACTGACCAGGCTCAATGTTGTTTAACTTTGGTGATTAAGCAAGAACCGGTGTATTCAACGTGATATGGCCGTAAGCCAAAACATTTTGAAAGTATAAAAATATTTTTATAGAAATATATATATATATATATATATATATATAAGTATAGACGTTATAGAAAAATATCTATTTTTGAAGGGAAAATATTACCAACAATACATTTTTGAAAGAAAAAGTTATTGCCATAATACATTTTTGAAGAAAAATAAAAAATTATTACCAGCAGTACATTTTTGAATACAAAACTAGAAGACATTTTCAGTTTTCTAAAAAAGAATTTATCATAATCTGATTAAATCAACCTTCTTACTATAACTGAATATTAAAAGAAATACCTTAAAACCCCATCTTTTTGGCATTAAATAACCCACAGAGGTTGATATGCTGTTAAACAAAACTCACTCATCTTTATAGCCATATTCACATTTTGTTTTGTTTGTACACTCCAGCTTTTTTCAGGTGATTAGAATTTTGAACAAAACTCATTTCAGTCATTAAGGTGTACTGTTCTTGTTCCATGAGCCATGCCACTTCTGGATGTTTTAGGTATCCCCTTTTAACGTGTGTTGTATGGACTGAAGCATACAGCAGCCAAAATGTTTGGAATACGACAATAAAGATGAGGACAAAAGTCTGAACAATGTAAATACTACCTCATCTCAGAAGTATAGAAAAATGTTTATTTTTTATTTTATTTGTTTGTATTTCTTTTATTTGTTTTGTATATTTGTCTTTCATTCTAAGTTTTGGTGTATGGAATAAAGTTTATTAGTCGTTCTTGTAGGTCATGACCATAAGCCTATTTTTGGGGCATTTTGCTAGTGATTGGTCATTCTGAATATATATCCTCTTGAACCAAACTTGAAACGCATGTGTCACACAAAACTCTGCATTCAGACTAAAGAATGTTTGCCAAGAGTCTGACAAAGCATTTTGTAGATTTTGAGTTTCACACAAGGTTTGATGCAGACATGTTGTTCAATTTGTCAGTCATTCTAAAGCTTGATAAGCTGTTCGCCAGTGGACAGTTGGCATTTTTGGGAACTTTTCTGAGTGATGTGTGCTATATCTAGTCTCAGGATTCAGCGTCAGTCTAACTTGGTTGTAACATTTAAGGATTTGTCAGTTGATCATCCTTTGAAGTTAATCAATGCTCAAATGCTTAATATTTGTCAGTTGATCATCCTTTGAAGTTAATCAATGCTCAAATGCTTAATATTTGTCAGTTGATCATCCTTTGAAGTTAATCAATGCTCAAATGCTTAATATTTGTCAGTTGATCATCCTTTGAAGTTAATCAATGCTCAAATGCTTAATATTTGTCAGTTGATCATCCTTTGAAGTTAATCAATGCTCAAATGCTTAATATTTGTCAGTTGATCATCCTTTGAAGTTAATCAATGCTCAAATGCTTAATATTTGTCAGTTGATCATCCTTTGAAGTTAATCAATGCTCAAATGCTTAATATTTGTCAGTTGATCATCCTTTGAAGTTAATCAATGCTCAAATGCTTAATATTTGTCAGTTGATCATCCTTTGAAGTTAATCAATTTGTCAAATGCTTAATTTGTCAGTTGATCATCCTTTGAAGTTAATCAATTTGTCAGTTGATCATCCTTTGAAGTTAATCAATTTGTCAGTTGATCATCCTTTGAAGTTAATCAATTTGTCAGTTGATCATCCTTTGAAGTTAATCAATTTGTCAGTTGATCATCCTTTGAAGTTAATCAATTTGTCAGTTGATCATCCTTTGAAGTTAATCAATGCTCAAACATGTTTAATCATTTTATTATAGGTAATCACTTCTGAATAGTTACATTTTTGCTTCTTTTTGTTAGAAAAGTCATTGGAACCTTGATGAGATTGGTAACTGACATTCTTTTTCAAAAATCACCTGTATAAAGCTGATTTTAGGCCTCTGCTAAATTTCATTGAAATTAACACAATTATTTGTAATATTTTACCTGCTTTTTTTTGTCTCTGATCCACCAACTTTGAATAATGTTAAAAACAAAAATGGCCAAAAGAAAGCCTTTCTCCTTTTTAGTGTAAGTTCCCAAATATGAAAACATTTTAAATTTGCAAAATTTAAAATATTTAAATTATTTAAAACATACTTTTCTGTTTCTATATGAGGCTTTTGGCCATATGTTGAAAGATCACTGAAGTTAAGCAACATTGAGCTTGGTTGGTACCAAGATGAGTAACTGGTGATGAGTAAGTGCTTTAAGCTTCGATGGGCAGATGGTGTAATGGTTAAGGGCTTGAAATTGGAAATCAGAGAGCCAAGTTTCAACTCCAGTCAGGTTTATTATATTCATATACATGCAAATACCTTTGGGAAAAGTATGATTCTGCCTCATCTTCTTCCAGGTATGGTTTTATTAGTAGGAGTTATATATCAATAAATCTTTATTAATGCTAAAAATTCTTACAAGCTAAAAATATTTTCTGGCTTTAAATAACCTACAAAAGGTTAAGCCATAAAATTCAATCAATTATCATAAAATAAGGATATGGACCTGTATTTCTAATTTTTAGGAGTGCTGAATTCCTTTTTAACATGGAAAAGTCACCCCAAAAAGCATTAAATTTATTTTTTTTTATTTTTAGCTTTTGACTTGAACTGGTTTTATTAACAATATCTCCAATTAGAATTTTCTGGAACTTTCAATTTATACATTAAATTTCACTCTGGAGAACTTTCCCATAAGGCTAATGACACACGATTGGAATCTCTCTTTTTTCTTGACTTGATTTATACTATTTTTTATATTTAATTATTACATGTTTGTAATATTAGATATTGTAAAATTATTACTTTTTATTTGTGGTCATCTTATCAGCAATATTACATTATTATATTTTCTTGTTGTTTGTAATATTGTTTTTCTCTTGTGTTCTTATGTATTTTACTAATTTTCTAAGATTGCTGCTGTTCTGAATAATGAATTATTTTTTGTTGGTGTGTGTGTGGAAATTATTTAATATTCTTAGTACTCAATATCTTTGCTATCACTATAGTTCATTAAAAAGAAAACATTAAAGGTATTTTTTATTGAAATTCTTTTGTAAAGAGTAGGAGAAAAATAATTTATATTAATTCAGCTGTATTTATTTTCTAAAAAAATAAAAACCTACTTAAATGCAGGATTGAAAAACTAGTGTTGTTGTTTAGACAAACATGGATAAATGTGTCCATAAGATGGTGTGTCAAAAGAGCTTTTTTTTCTCTTGACATCACGTTTTTAACTACCTTCACTCCTCAACAGTTAGTTTTTAAAAAATGATGATTAGAATTGGAATAAAACCTAAACATGCAAAAGTAGATTTATACATTTTCTTTGTTGAGAATTTATAACAAAAATAATAAACACTATTTATTAAATTGTTTTATTTCATTGTGGTTCAGTGGATATCGGCTCGGAATGAGAAACCAGGTGAGCCGAGTTCGAATTCCAGTTGAATCCATTGCATTCACTTACGCGCAAATACCCTTGGGAAAGGTATTAATCTGTCTCTTCCTTCCAGTTATGGGATAAATAGCAGGATACATTGGGTTCTATAGCCTTGGTCGGCAACCAGTCTACCGCAGAAAGCAATGGCAACCTACTGCGGGATAATCTTCTGCCCAGTCAGTCATGTCTCTTTTGAGACATGATCGCCCAAGCGTGTATTACGTATGGCACTTAACTGACTGAATCATATTTATTAGAATAATTGCTAATAGATTCAAACTTTATAAAATGGTAAATAATTAGGATTTCCTTATTAGTTGGTTCGCATATTTTGATAATTTAGTAAATGTTTATAAATCTATGAATAAAATTGTTTTCACATTTGTTTCTTTTGAAATTGGTTGATAATAAATAATCACTTAGTTTGTATTTGTATTATTTTTTTTAGAATGTTGTAAATATAAAATTATTCTTGTAAATAAACAATCTAATAAATATTGTTTAATATCTTTGTTGTAAACTTTCAAGAACAAAAAAAATGTATAAATTCTTTTGATGTTTAGTTTTTATTCAAATTTTGATCATTGCTTTTTAAAACAATAAGCATTAAAAGTAAAGGTAGTTAAAAAAGCCATGTCATTGGAAAAAAAAAATTTTTTTTCACACAATGTCTTTTTTGCTGGTACTAAGTTCTGTTTGCCTATATTTGTTTCATGTCTATTGGGTAACCAAGAATGAAAAATATTTTGCATTATTTATTATTTTTAATATTTGTCATTCATAATTTTGGAAATGTCATTTTTAATCTTTAAAGTATAATGTATAATCATTGTATTCTGTATGATTTAACTAAAAAAAACAAAAATCATTTTCTCTCTCTCTCTGGTTTATTTGGATTCTCTTTCTGGGCTTGTTTCATTCCCTCCATCCTCCCCCATCTCAAGCTGGTGTTCTTCTTGAGTTATTCTTTTGTTGGTGGGAGGGGATATCCTGCTTTTTGTATTTCGTATCTTCCTTTTGTGACTTTAAACTCATTTTAAAGTTGATCTTTTTTTTAATGTCTCTCTTTTTTTTCTTTTTTTTTGACCCCCCTCAACATTAGAATGGATTTTAATTTAATCTGTTGTTTTGCTTTGCTCTCAAGATTTAATGCATCATATAAGTGAAGTAAATATGTTGGGATTTATACAATGGTTTTTATCTCAATGACATGGTCAAGTTTCTCTTGACAAACTGGTTGAACAAATTTATATTTTCAAAATTTCCAGTTGCCAAAAATCAGTAATAAAAAAATTTATTAGACTTGATTAAAAACTAAAAAGAATAGAATTAAAGTAAATATCAATAGGTGTCTTGGATTATTATTCAGATTACCTCAGTAAAAGATGGCTAAACTCTTTCACACACACTAAAATGAAGTTAAAGGAAATAAAACTGTGCACTGACTTTCATCATGCAGTGTTGATTCCAATGTCAACATTGACTATCTCTATTGTCAATATTGACACTGTTTGCTTATGACTTGTAAATGACTTGTTAACAAGTTCCATCTCTCTGGGTTTTGAAAATTATTTTCCTGCTCTTAGATTGGTTGCCAACCAAGGTTGAAGAGTCCTAATATTTAACCCTTAGTTGGGAGAGGAGAGATGGATTCATATTTTCCCAAGGGTATTTGTGTGAAAGTAAATGTAGCAAATTCAAATGGAATTTGAACTTAGCTTATCAATTTGTCTTTCTAAGCTGCTGAACATTACATCACATGTACACACACACACACACACACACACACTCTCTCTCTCTCTCTCTCTCTGATGGCAGCAGCTTTTTGCTTCAGGGAGAAGTGGATTTATATATTTGCCAAGTCTACTGCAAATATAAGTAGTTTTTGATAAAATTTACACCACTTCATAGCTTTCTGAATGATACATCTAATTTAACAAGGAAAATAGGATTTATTAAAATTTTGTTCACTCATTCACAAATAACTGCTTGCAAACTTTTTATTGATGGTTAGATTTTCATAATTTTGGAACACTACACTTTCACCAAAGAAGATCATGCATGTAAACAAACATCTTGTTGCTATAGAAACAGGAAGCATTTATATATATATATATATATATATATAAATTTCTCTGCAAAAGAAATAATTTTTTTTTTTTAAAAAAAAATAATTTTTTACTTTTTTCAAATGAATAAATTGCAAACAAATCCCAATTTAGAAGTGTGTGTTATTCAAACTGTAATCAATGATGATAATTTTTTTATGCCAAGACTAATTTTTTTATTAGACATAGTTTTTCTTTAATGTAAAAAGGTATTTTCTTCTAAGGCAGATGTTTATGCATATTATCTTTTGTAGTGGCAAAAGCAAACATATATCAACAAAAAATGCTTTTTAGTATAGGAAAATTTTTTCTTCAACATAACAAAAATAGATTTTCCAGTTTTGCAGAATATCATCTTCTGTTGTGAAAATGGCAAACATACTTTCAACAAAAAATTGACATTATTAATTTTTAGCTGTATGGCCTGCCTTATGATGAGACATATTTCATGTGACCCACTGAGTGGAAAAAACCTGTCTATGCTTGATTTAACCCCTGTCAGTTTCTTCTGGATAATCTTAACACGAATGAAAAGAAGTAAATGAGACATAGTTCTATTAATAAAAGTTAAGAATATAAAGAATGGAGCTTCTTACAGTTTTAAGCAGAATAGAAACTATAAAGAAACCGTTGATTGTAATCAGAAAGCAAAAAAAAAAATCACTTGGGAACATGTAAAATAAGAAAAAAAAAAGCATGGAGCATTTCTTCTTTTATGTGCCATGTCCATTCAGGTTGTAGACAATCATGACCCTCCTGCCCTTTGTAGCTCTTAAAACATTGTGTCTTATTTCTTCCAAACCCTGCTTTGCCACCCATTTGCTCAAGCCCATCAAGTATGCCTTACACTGTTTTTCCTTGTTCCTCTATCTGCCTTGTGAGTATCAGAATCTCCAAACTCCCCTTCCTCATTACGTGTTCCAGAAACTTCAACTGTCTCTTTCTAATTTTAAGTTTTTTTTTTTTGTTACCTTTCTCTCCAAAACCTTGTTGTTGCTCACATGTTTCTTCCATGGAACCCTCAGCATCCTTTTGAAGAACCACATTTCTGTTTGCTTTGACTCTCTCCTTCATCTTTATTCAACATTTACTGCCATGCAAAAAGATATCATGTAACAGTTTGGTACTCTTTTTCTTTGTTTCCAACAGAATTTTCCTGATTCTCAATACTCTACTCGGCTTTTGAAATGTGTCCTAATACACCTTTGGATCTCAGTGTTGCGCTTTCCGTCCTGTGTTAAAACTATTCCCAGATACTTTACTTTCTCTACCTGCTTGATTTTATTATCTCTGACCTGTAATTTGCATTTTGGGTTCCTCTTTTTCATTATGACCATGTATTTAGTTTTCTTGTAGTTTGTTTAGCCCTTTCTTCTCACCAGCCTTTGCTACATTCAGTAGGCAGTCTTGTAGTTACTTTTCCATGTTTACTATGAGCACTGTGTCATCTGTGTAAGGCAAGAAAATCAGAAGAAAATTAGTTAGTCACTCAGCTGAGAAGCTTGAGCAAATGGATCAAGACTTAAGTACCACAAAGACCAAGCCAGTCAGTCAGTCAAGTGCCATACATGAAACACGCTTGGGCGATCATGTCTCGAAAGAGACGTGACTGACTGGGCAGAAGATTATCCCACAGTAGGTTGCCATTGCTTTCTGTGGTAGACTGGTTGCCAGCCAAGGCTATAGAACCCAAGCTGTCTTGCTATTTAACCCATAACTGGAAGGAAGAGATGGATTAATACCTTTCCCAAGGGTATTTGCGCGTAAGTGAATACAATGGATTCAACTGGAATTCGAACTTGGCTCACCCGGTTTCTCGTTCTGAGCCGATATCCACTGTACCACAACGCACATAGATTTTGTAAAAAAGAAAGTGTTGCTGAGAGTAACAAAAGACAAGAAATTATGGAGAGTCAAGTCTGGAGGAGACTGGCTACAAAAAAAAGATTCATTATGTTTGTTCCTTTTGTATATTACCATCAAATTCTCTTTAGGCAATTATTGTTGAATGTAACTGACAAAGAATGATGGTTATATTATTTTTGAATCTCCTTTCCTTGGGGGTCAAACCAAATGCTTTACATTGCATCTAAAATTTCAATTAGGGGCTGTTCATTCATAGATTTCCATCTTGTGTAATACATGTTGAAAAATGAAAAGATCACCATTTCGTCTTGTGGATATAACTCACTACACCCCTCCAGTATTCCCTGTGCATTTGGAACCCTGGCACAGTTTGCAGCAAAATTCATAATCTTGTCATGCTTATGGCATATCACAATGAATACACCGGTTCTCATTCGATCACTGAAGTTAAGCAATGTTGAGCCTGGTCAGTACTTAGTTGGGTGAATATCAGGCGCTGTAAGTGCTCAGTGACGGATGTGTGTTGTGGTGCAGTGGATATCGGCTTGGAAAGAGAAATCAGTGAGCTGAGTTTGAATTCCAGTCGAGTACCCTGCATTCACTTCAGTGCTGGTATCCTTGGGAAAGGTATTAATCTGTCACTTCCCTCTAGTTATGGGTTAAATAACAGGATGGGGCCTGGAGGCAACCCATCTAGTGTTGGTGTTACAATAAAAACATCCTTGGTAGCCCTGGTGAAGCATCAAGTATTCAGCTATTTGACAAGATTATGAATGTTCACCACTTACTTGCAACCCAGGCTTCACCCATGCAAGTCGCAGTAAGAGCTAGCTGCATTTATTAATGCTTCTGTATGGTTGAAACCTGGGTACCAAGTAAGTGTTGAACATTTCGTTCTTTGACATATTGTTGGCTCTGCATATTTAGTACTTTTGTTTGTGCATTGAGCACTTTTTTTTGAGTAACTGTCTACTGGTCTAACTAGTACCTCATTTACTCTTGTGTGTTTGTGTGTATATATATATATATA
Source organism: Ascarosepion bandense (assembly GCA_037127315.1). NCBI lineage: Eukaryota > Metazoa > Mollusca > Cephalopoda > Sepiida > Sepiidae > Ascarosepion > Ascarosepion bandense. Next base: position 8,241,656 of record JBBBDQ010001127.1, on the reverse strand, counting down.
TATATATATATATATATATATATATATATATATCTGTAATATTGTCACAAGCCTTGTGACTTTGACTTCCTAGAGTTGTTGGAGCACCACAGTATTGCAGCTGCCATAGAAGTGTTGTATCTTGGGAAAGATATCCAGACAGTCCAATCCTCTCCAGGCTGGTTTTGAATTTAGTTTTTCTTCTCCTAAACTGGTTGCTATCCAAGGCTATAGAACACACACTGTCCTCCTATTTACCCAGAGGTGGGAGAAGAAGAGACAAATTCATGCCTTTCCCAAGGGTATTAGTATATAAGCAAATGTAATGAACCTAGCTCTCTGATTCCTCAATCTGAGGCACTATCCATTACTCCACTGTGTGTCCATATATAATTATACATTATACTTTAGAACATGTACAAACTACAATCTACTACAAAATTGTAGATTCTGTTTCGGCATTGAAAAAACAATGTCTCATCAGGTAGTTAATGATGGTAATAAATGTTATTTTTTAAAAGAAAATTAAAAAAACTCACTTCCTTTTATTTTGGAAAACTTTTTTTATGAGGTAAGAGTGATGAAATCACATACATAAACATAGGAATTATTAAAAAAAAGCGCAGATCTGACGACATTGTGTTGTATTTTTAAATGTCCTCAGATCTGAGCTTTTTTGAATAATTCCAATGTTTATGTATGTGATTTCATCATTTAAAAAAGAAATGCCAAAGGATTTAGTTTTATACAGCGACTGTATCTATCTGCAATTCACTTTTGGCCAAAGTTTAAAATTTCTATTTCTTTACTGCTTTCGTTGTCTTCCTCACACTTTCCTTCCCCTGTGCATTTTCTCACTTTTTCCTCTTTAAGCCCAGACGTTGTGTGACCGATATCTGTCTATATTTTACTTCCTACCTAAATTTGGAGTCTCTTTCTCTCTGAGCCGTTTTCATTGACTCTTGCCTCTCGGTTCTCTTTCTTATTTTTTTCCTTTCCTCCTTGCTTTTTATTTCCTGCATCCTTCCCTTTCCTCTTTCTTTCCCCTTTTTTTGATTTATCATCTTTTCTACCTTCTACCCTCTTTCTTTTTTTTCATCATTTTTTAATATCCTCATACCTCATCTGAAAAGTTTTCCAAAAATAAAAGGAAGTGTTTTTTTAATTTTCTTTTTAAAAAATAACATTTATTACCATCATTAACTACTTAATGAGACATTGTTCTTTCATTGTCGAAACAAAATGTACAATTTTGTAGTAGATTGTAGTTTGTACATGTTCTAAAGTATAATTTATAATAAATATTAATTGCTCTATTTTTATATTGAGCACTGTTTTAAATTAATGTTTTGAATATTGCAAATATTTTATTTATTCCTTATTCATTTGAATATATATATATATATATATATATATATATATATATATATATACAGTTTTAAGTAAGTACTTCCACTAATTTGCAATACCTAAGGTTTAAAATGAATTTACGATAATTAAGAAGCTTTTTAAATGTAGTTGTAAAAAAAAAAAGATTTTTTGAAAAAAAAGTGATACCTTTAAAAATAATCTAATTTATTTATCAATAAGTCCTGATATTTTTATTAAAGTTTGATATTTGATTTTGGCAGGAATTTGTAAATTACCAGAAAAAAATAGTGCTAAAACTTTCATAGCTTTGTTACATTCCTGATGCCAAAAAGCAAAATTCCTAACGTGCTTGAAAGAATTAAAAAATTTAATAAAAAATGAAAATGTATTTTGATCTTTCCTTTTAATAATAACAAAAATTTTTCCAATAAAGCTTTGTTTTTATTAAGTTTGGGAACTTTTTTTTCATCATGCTATGTTGTGTTTTTCAGTGAATAAGTGGATGTACCTAGTTTTAATGTATGTTATATCTAAGAATAAAAGTGCTCAAAATCAGAGAGCTCATAGAAATAGAAAAATCGACACCCAAGTCAACACCAAGCATTGACTTCATTCTTCAACACAATTTTCAGGCCATGAATGCATTGAAGTATGAAGTATAAAACACTGTTGCTGCTTGGTGTTAACCTCAGTTTCCACTTACATATTAGCGGAGTTTCACAATAGGCACAATGACTAGGAATAATCACTTTTTTTCCATATTACTATAGATTAAACATTTCAGACTATGAATATTCTGAAAAACAATTATTTGTTATTAATTATTATAAAATTTAATGTGTGGGACTCTTGTTTGCTATGTAAACTCATTGTAAATTGATCTCCCTATGAAAATCAAAGCAAAGATAACCAAATATGCTAGGCCACAAAAATCTAATTCTGCCAAGTATAGAAATGAATACAATATGGAGTGCTAGATAAAAACAATGAAAAACAACAAAATTGTAATATATGTTCTGATAAAAAAGAAAAAAATAATGTTTGAGAGACATTAGGTTTATCTGTCCCCAAAATTCATACACTCATGTCCTCAGGTATAAGAGTTGGTTGAATCAAGTTCTGAGCTAAATACCTGGCTACTACAAAAATAAACTTTGGGAGTTGAGTTAAAGGGAGAGAGCTGATACTGACACATCTGGAAGAGGCATATCTTGTGGAACTAGAACAATCTATCTCAGTTAATAAAATAAAGGGTTCAGTTCAAAATTCCAATCACTTGAAGAAGGCTGTATCATACAACATCTGAAACGTTGTGAATATGACAACAAAATTGAGAACAACAGTCTGAACAATGTAAGTAGTGTAAATGATAACCAAATATGTGGGTGAATATGTTGAAAACAGATAACTTGCTAAAAGAACTAACACCTTAATCGACAATTGAATATATGGATCGGAATCTGACAAGATGATAGAATAAAGCAAAAAGAAGAGAGGATATTATCTCAATCTAACATGTTTTGCTTTTATTAAAGTTCCTTATAGATTAAGGTAAAAATAAAAAAAAAATTATAAAGAGACAGTATACTACAATGTTGTGATTTGGGGTTGATTCTTATTGTATATAATTCTGAATATTCAAGAAATCTTGTTAGAAAAATATCTATTTTCTGGCAGGGGGATATATATAAATGTACTGTTTAATTATAGAAAACAGATGACTCAAATACTAGTATCCATTAAAAATAGTGTTCAAACAAATAAATTTATATATGTTGGATAATAACATTTCCTAACTTTCTGTAAGATTTTGTAGTATTGTCTTTGTTTACGTTTGTTTACACTAGGATACAAACCAGAGCATATATGAATTTTATGAGAAATCAGGAACTTATATATTTATGGCTTAATTTGACTTAGTTAAACAATAAAATCTTCTGTGGCCAAGTGGTTAAGACATGTCAGATCTACTGATGGCTTCTCCTTGTTATATGGGAGTCACAGGTTTGAATCCTGCTGGAAGATGCATATTTTCTTAACAAGATTTCCAGAATATTCAAGGCCAGTGCACATATATGTTTAATTATAGAAAAAGACTGCCTACTTAAATACAAGTATCTATTAAAAATAATATTCAAAGAACTAAATTTAAATAAACATGTTGATTAATGCCATTTTGTAACTTTCTGTAGGATTTTGTACTATATATGTATCTATAGATTGTTGGCCATATATATATATATATTTGGGCAGCAACCTTTCTTTTAAACATGTTTCGTTAAAAACAATCAACATGGAAGATTTTATTAATTTTTGATTTAATTTTTCTAGTATTTTTACATGTTTCCTTTTTGTTGAAGATAAGGAATGTAAAGATGTATAATTTTTGACTTTCCAAACACTTTCAGCCACTTCACTAGCCATTTTTCAAAGATGTTATTTTATCCTCATGTTTTGACTGTAACATAGTTTATTTTGTGTCTTTGTAAAATAGTGTTCATTAAAAGCTATCATATTACATGTGCAAGGACTCTTAAGAAAAATTTTGGTTGAAAATAGAAAAATACTATATAAATCACAATTTCTGATGCACATCAGACAGATGCTCACGCGAACATTGTAGCATGCTCCAATTCAGAGAGTTGTGTTCTCCTAGTAAAATTAATGGTTCCATGGGAAGAGAACAGGGAGGAGGTACACAAGTGAAAGAAAAACTGCTATGATTGTTGCAATCCAACTGCATGGAGAAGGGGTGGACATACCATGTGGTACATATTGAGGCCAGGTGCCATCGATTCCTTGGATGGTCAATTGTTTTCTTCTTTTAAGAGCAGGCATCACTGGCTGGAAGTTGAAGTGTACTTCTCATCGTTTGCTGACCACAGCTCAACAGGCATCAGGTTGGATCTGGTCAAGATCCCAAATAAACAAAGTTGATTGAAGCCATGCTCACAGCACAATTCTACTTCCGTCATGAAACACATCCTTTTCTTCTATTCTTTGTCAATGATAGGTCACTATGAGCGCATTGTGTATTGATTAATGATTAAAAGCAAATTCTTTTAACATGACCTTGAAAATCTGAATTGCAGTTGTAAAAAAAAATCACAAGAGACAGTCCCGTTTAGACAAAAACAATACCCTGTCTGGTGGCAAAAGTTGCTGGTGGTGTCAGAGGTGGCAGCACTGCCTTAGCCACTAAAACTGTTACTGGCCTGCATATACGAACCCCCATTAATTTCTCCTTCAAAAATTCAACCAGCATCTCTTCAGAAACTACTCCTTACCTGTACTATAAAAGCCTAATTTTATGATCATAATGCCAACACCTACACCCAAACTAATGGTGTCAACATGGGAAAACCATTAGATCCTACTCTCTCTAATTTTTAGATGTCTTATATTTAACACAAAGTTTTTAAAGCAGCTGATAAATCAGAAGTTTACATAAGGTATATGGATGACATTTTTGTTTTGATAAAAAGTAAGAACAAAGTTATAAATCTAAAATAGATTCTAGAAAAAAACCTAATGCCATATTTCTGCTGTAATTTCTGAAAAACATGAAAAATTCATAATATATTACAGAGGATGGAGGACTGCAAACCTTGTTGTCACTAATGAGAATAAACCCGTCAGATTTAAACTAGTGTATGAATTTCAATGCCTGATACAAGACTGTTTCTTGTCATAAATCAATTACCTGTATTCGATACACTACCACCTCCTTGAATAGACACTTTGCGTGTCACTTATCAAACCAAAGTGTTGTAAAAAAATATTTATTAACCCATGGCTTACAAGCACCCTTGGGGAAAATTCTGATCGAAAACACAAGAATTCTACATAAATCACAATATCAGAAACATCTTGCAATTTGAGAAGACATATATATATCAAACATTTCTCTCCTATGATCAACCTTACATTATTTAATAGTGGAAATGGAATGTTGGAAGTTTTTAAAAAATAGATGCTCACATGAATTTCAATCTTGCACAGTATGTGAAGGCTCGAAGTGAGTGCTCTTTTTTCAAAAACAATGCAAAAATATATTACTTCATAACAGTCAAAACATGAGGAAAAATAACTACACCAGAGGTAGAAAAACACTTGAAAATGGCTATAGAAGTGGCTGAAGGTGCTTGGAACAATGAAAAGTTATTGACAATTTTTTTATTCCTTAGCTTATACAAAATGGAAAAATGTTAGAAACTTAGTGAAAAATTAATCAAATCTTTTTTGTCAGCCGTATTTAATGAAATGTGTGTATGTGTGTGTGTGTATATATATGTGTGTGTGTGTGTGTGTGTGTGTATATATATATATGTGTGTGTGTGTGTATGTATGGTAGGATAGATAAATTGTCGTCTAAATGATATGCTGCACTGCTTGGCATTCATGCTGGAAGCTCTAATACAAACATTTGAGAGTGTTTGTGTTTCAGTCAAAAGACAGTGCAGAGGATTCAAAAAGAATGGGATGAGTCTAATGATGATTATGAATGTACGCCAAATCGGATGACTGACTCTGGCCATTCTGATAAGAGAACTACTCTAAAAGTTGTTGGTGAGTGCCTTACACTGAAACACTGAGGCCTGCATCAAGTACTTTGAAGAAGTAGTGCTAGCCCTAGTTCAAGATGCTGGTGGAAGACGCTACAGCTGACAACAGTACTCTGTACCATGAAACTTAACCAGAGGAACTCAATGATGGCTATTAAACAATTTCTGTAACCACATCACCCCTTACTAACTCCCCACACTGCAATCATCTTGATTATTATGACTTGGTTGTAGATGAGAGAGACCAACAAAAATTTCTTGTAACATAAACATGAACTGAAGGCAAGGATTATGGTAGCATTTACCAACTTTAACAAGGTGACTTTTCTGAAGACTTGCAGGAGATTCTGAAGTTGTTTGGAGGCCGTGTTTAAAGCCAATGACCATTTTATTGAAGTACTTGGAATACTAAAATATTTTTTAGTATTCCAAGATATTTTTGTGTAAATTTGGTAAATATATTTGGTAAAGGAAGATGTCAGTGTAATTTTATTTTTGTATAATTTAGATGAAAATTTATCTGTCTCACCCTCTGTGTGTGTGTGTGTGTGTGTATATATATATATATATATATATATATATATATAGTGTAGTTGGACAACAATCGTTCTTTTATACAGGTTTCATAAAAAATGACAAGGTATTACCAAGGTTTTACATAATTCTTCATGTGTTTGTATAACTTTTTTCTTTTTGGAACTCAAATTATATAAGAAATTTCCAAAGGTTTTGTACTTTCAAGCACTTTCAGCTATACTTTTAGCCATTATGTAGAATTTTGTTTTGTAAAGTTTATGCAGATGTATGTTAAGTTCCAAACACGGTAAGCACATTGTTATCATGTTCATAATTGATGCTGTTAAGTGTAGGATTTCTCTTTCTTTTTTTAGTAATGCCTCCATTATTTTTAATTTTTTTTTTTTCTTGGCTTGTCTTAATATACATAAATTATAAATTCATCCAAGTCTTTAATTATATATGTGTGTGTGCATGTATAGATAACAATGAATACAAATTTATATGTTAGACACCTAACTACTAGTCTATCTCTTAGATTAAAGTGTCATTTAGGTTCATATGTTATTTAGCACTGATATTTATTGTATAACTAGCAGTATAGCCTGGCATTGCTCAGGTGTAATGAAAGCTTTAAAACTAATCCATGGTCCTGAAGATCAGACTCTTTGGACGTTGGCACGAAAGACTAAAAAGCAATAGTTGTTTCCAGTTAAAGCGAAACCGTAGACTGAAAGAAAAATGAATGGATGTAAGTCAAATTTTGAAGTTTGGTGAGAATCAGATAGAAATTGTGGATTTGTATAAAGGACATACAGACAGATAAACAGACATACACACAAACATCTTGCCTTATATATATATATATATTATTGATTTTCTGCACTATTGTAAGAACTGCAACCTTGAAACTTCTGAATATCGTTTCTTATGTCTTTGTCTATGAGTGTATCAAATTTGATTAAAATCTGACCACTCCTTCTATAACCCGATTTTTTTTTTTATTATCGATTTTTGATATTTATTGGGAGTACCTCGACACAAAACCTAGCTAAGAACACTTGCATATGCAACTGTGTAAATTTTCAAGAAAATCGGTTCAGCTGTTTTGGAGTCTATAGGTTATGAACACACACACACACACACACACACAGACAAAGTTCCATTTATAAATAAGTTTAGATAAATACACAAAAGATAAAATTCTCTAGCATTTGGATCCATCTCATCTTCATGAAGTAGAACATTATTCATTCTGAGTTCATGATTAGCAGCAGGCAATCCAAAATATATTGTACTACGGTCATGTTGACCCAAGCAATGATCCAATTCACACAGGATATCATTCAGGACAATTTTCAAAGCTATTTGATGAAAGTAATCTTTGCAAAGATATGTTGTATAATTCTAGCAGTCTGAAAGGAGAGCAAAACTGAAGAATACTGACAAACAAATTTTGTAACTCATTCACTGAACATGTTATTCTTGCTTCATTTAGACAAAGTTCCCATTCTTGACAATTTTCTAGTAGATTCAGCATTTGATATGCACGCTTAAAAATTTTTGCAAACAACACTTAATTGTGAGTAAATTTTCTAAGCTTGTTACTCCATTTTTATGTTGAAGTAATGTGGATGTGCTTTGTGGTGCAGTAGATACTGATTCAAAACGATAAATCAGAGAGCCGAGTTCAAATTCCAGTTGAATTCCTTGTATTCACTTATGCAAATACTGTTGGAAAAGGTATTAATTTCTTTCCTCCAGTTATGGGTTAAATAATAGGACAGATTGTATAGCCTTGGCTGGCAACCAGTCTACTGTAGAAAGCAATGACAACCTACTGTGGGATAATCTTCTGCCCAGTCAGTTATGTCTCTTTCAAGACATGATTGCCCTAAGTGTGTATCATGTATTGCTCTTAACTGGCTGTAAGAATAATCTAATATAAAATAGCTCCCCTTGCAATTGATGTACTGCATACACTTGGTCAATAGCTTCTAGAATATCTTTACTTTGTCTAACTTTTCTCTGCCAACTTTTATTATTGTTAAACTAAGTATAATATTGTGGAAAGTCACAATAGAGTATATCTTTTGCTAAGGATACAAATCCACAATTTCATTCTGCTATTTTGTGCTAAAGCTTCTTGTGCATGATTTGGATTAAATACAATCATCTGTTGATTTGGCAAGTGTAATGCCAAACATCTAACAGCAGGCTGAACTGGAAACGCAAATAATCTCCAGCAAGCCTCTGATGCTCTAATATAGTGGCAATTTTCGTAATTTAGAATTTCATCTCTTTGATTTTTGTTGCCAACATTAAAATGCATGACATCTTCTTTTCCATCTAAAGAAACTGTGGCATGGTTTACACCTTTTAAAATGTACTTGTAAAAATATTTCATAGCCTTAATAGATGCACATCATTCAAGATTAATATGTACCTTGTACTTCTGCTGCATGGAACTACATGATAGTTATCAACAATAATTTCTTTATTTCCAATACGTATTGAAGCTGTGAAGCCACCATCTTGAGGCTTTCGGTGATGATATTATGGATAAGAATCATTTCCAATTAATGTAAAAAATATTTTACTGCAAACTTCATTCACCAAGCAGAGAGAAATTATCTTTTCTGCAAGGTGCATGTATCATGTTTCTTCACCCAGGAATAACAACGTGATGGTAATGGGTTTTTGGAAATTCAGCTGTAACAGCTTTATCAATTTCTTGCCATGTAATATGATGATTTTGTTTTTATGAATAAAAAATGGCAATGAGATAATGCTCTTTCTTGAAATTCCACTGTGTTCACATGAGCAATTAGTTTCCCCAAGGATTCCTCATTTGTTATTGTGCAATAGTTGTTGCTTTAATTTAAATACTCTTAAAGTAATATCTGATTGGCTAACAGAAAGCTTGTTAACTATTTCATGCCATTTTGGGTTGCATGTAAAAGTAAAAAAAATAAAGTAGGCTTCACAAATTTAAGTATGGCCATTGTGTCCTGGTAGTGCTTTGCCATATAGTGAGGAATTCCTGTAAATGAACCTGGTAATATATGTCTATGACTTGTACAATCAGTATCACCTGCAAGTACAGCATCTTCTAAGCCATTGTATAAATCTGCTCTTAAGGTTGCTTGATTGTTGCAAACATTTCGTAAACAGCTTGGTTGTACTTTGGTAAATTGATCTATGCAGTATTGCTGAAATAAATGCTGACTAAATTGCATTAGATTCTGCTTTTTTCATGATACTATTGAAATTTGACGGTTGCCATTTTGATTCATTAATCCAAGGTGCCACCCATGTAGGCCTGTAGGAAAAAATCACGGGTACATCATTTGGTCGCATGATCCATGCAAGTCATCTGATATTTGTAAAAAAATTTTGTTTATTCTCTGCTCTGAATTATGCTACGACCATTTATTCTGAACAGTTTTCTCATCAAGATTATTTGGTATAAGAATTGCAAGCTCATTAGAAGTCAGTAGATTATATCTCCTGGAGTGTTCTCCATTAGGCTTTTTATCTGCATGTAAGCCAACTGACATAAGTTGGAATATTTCCAGTGTCAATTTGTTCCTGCATGCACAGAAAAGATTGTAAGTAAATATTTCCAGCAGATGTCATAGCAGAATGAATTCTTTGAAATGTTTACATCAAAAGCTTGCTTTGCATTGTTAAGAGGCCTTTTTACAATTCTTCTACTTTCTTCCTCATGATCATAGAAATACGTTTGTAAGCAGAATGGGACGGATCTTATTTGGTTTCTAGGAGTTCCAGGGAATCTATAAACAATTCCATGTATGCTGTAATTCATAATTCCTCTCTGTATTGTAGCATCATTTACTTTCATAGAAAATGTTGCCAATTATGCTGTCAAACCTTTGAATATTACATTTGTGATATTTTACCTCAGGAGTATTAGAAATAAGAGATCGGCAAGTTTGCTGGGTAACTCAAGGATACTTTCAATTTGTATCACCCCTGATTTACAGCACATACTAAAATTTGGATTGTTCATTGTTCCTCCTGTAGGCTCTCCAAGAAATATCAAAGCATTATAGTGGCAGCAATGCACTTCAATGAGACCGCAACTATGGTGAGCAGTGTCAATAGGAACCTGTAGAAGTCCATCTATATCATATTGTTGAGCTATATTAAGAGTCAGCCTATTATTTACCGATGTCTTCTGTACTGCATTTTGTTCTAAAATCTGCTAATGATGTTCTTATAACAAGTGTTGCCTTGCATTTTGATGCTTGGCTGCATTTTGTGCTAAAATATTTTTTCTGCGCTCCTGTGACTGTGCTAAATGAAGATTACATCGTCTTTTATGTTGCTTTTACTTCTGTTCTTGAATTTGCTTCAATCTTTGTAATTGCTGACTCAAACCTTTTGCAGTTCTTCCATAATTGGACAATTCCTCTTCCATGGGTTAATCTTAAGTGTTTATTAATTGAATACTCTGAAAATAAAAACATAATACTGAGACAGGCTATTGTATTATGATGGCAATATCAGGAGGACATAATTAGGAATGGGTAGAGTTAAGTCCTTTGATGCTTGAGTGTCGAGACAAAAGGTAGAGATTGCCAGTCTCACTATTATGTTGTTATTGTTTTTAGACTAATCAAGAGTCCTAACTCTAACAGTTTCTAATTGACTTCGGACAGACAGATGAATATCTCTCTTATTATAGTAAAGATGGAGTGTAGAACTTTCCTGGGTTTGTCTTCATTAGAAACTGGGCCACCAAAACAAAATATGTATGACTAGTATTAGCATCTTAGATAGTCTTTTAGTCTCAATGCTTCAAATAATTTTCAGAAAAAAATTAGATGTTGATATGCATACTAGGCTCTATCTATCTATCTATCTATCTATCTATCTATAAGTTAATTCATTATATCTATCTGATTCTATTCATATCTATCTGTTGTATATCTACCTATATACAGGAATGGAATGTTCATATCCTCTTAAATACGTAGACACTTGGAATGTAGAGTAGAACTGACTAGTGGTTTCTTAGTAGTGTATCCACTTCACGCAGCATGTGAGTCTTGTATTTATTGATATACTATTATTCCTGACCTCTGTAATGGTGATTACTCATGCAGTAACCTTTTAAACACTGTCTAATTCTGTTCATATTTCCCTCTCAATCTGTCTATATATCTATTTTAGTTTGTTCATATTTATCTCTTTACATACATGTGTGGTCTTACGGCCATATCCCATTGAATACACCAGTTCTTGCTTGATCACTGAAGTTATGCAATGTTGAGCCTAGTCCGTACTTAGATGGGTGACCACTTAGGAATACCAGGTGCTGTAAGCGTATAGTGACAGATGTGCATTGTGATGCAGTGGATATTGGCTCGGAAAGAGAAATTGGTGAGTCGAGTTTGAATACCAGTTGAATACTCTGCATTCACTTAAGCACTGGTACCCTTGGGAAAGCTATTAATCTGTCCCTTCCCTCCAGTTAAGGGTTAAATAACAGCGTAGGACTTGGGGACCCTGGCCTTAAAAACAAATCCCAATGAATCTTGGTACTCAAAAAGAAAAAAGTATTACTAGACACAAAACTTATATAAAAAAAACAAAAAAAACAAATTGTTAAACAAATAGAAAGGTATTACCAGCAATAAATAAATAAAATTTAGTTGGCAATAAACGACCTGCAGAGGTTGCCATAAAACAAAAACAACCAACCAACATACATATGTACATACTGTAGGTCAAAATTTTTCTGACCACCCTCTGGATTTTGGAGTATTGCCTAAAAATTAAAGATTTGTATGCCCCCCCACTTTTTCTCTTTTTTTAAAAAAAACTAATTTACTAGCTCAGTTTGAACTAGATGGATTCTTTCTGAAGGTGGCTTACAACCACATCACATTGAAACACAGGTCTTCATACAATCATCAAAGTTAGGTCATGTGATGATCAGTTATACTAGGTATGGTCCTGGTCTCAGCACACTGTCCCCATTATTTCTTTTTAGTAAATACTTTTCTTTCCTTTTGAGACTCTCCTGATATATAGTATTGTGTTCTATTAAAGCCAACCATAATTTTTATTGCTGTTATTATTTATTTAATTTGTATATTTTCAAAATCATTGAAGTAAATAATTAAATCATTGTCTTTAAAATTCTATTTTTTTTATTTATCGATTTATTAATTCCTTTATAATGAATTTCTATTTAAGTCAAGTGTCTATTAGGATTAGAGATGTTTGTATTTTATTATTGGAATGATATTTTGTGGTGACGTGCTTGCACTCAAATTAGAAAATTGACTTTTTTTTTTTGTATTTTTAAGCATAATTTGGAAATAATTATCTCAAGCTATATGAAACTTTTATCTGAAATTTTTTTTTTATGCATAAAATAAACTTTCAATAAGTTTTTGCTTTGTGAATAAATTTAAATGTTCAGTTTGATAATATAAGACCAGGTTTCCAAATCAAATGTTAACCCATTAAATGCAGATAATAGGAATTTCTGTTATTGCAATTCAATGGCTAAACAGTGAATGAAAGAGATTTCTGGCACAGTTAATGGTTTGAGATTTCTGGCACAGTTAATGGTTTGAGGTTTTCCATTAAAAAATAGGAGTGAGCAAATCTTTTATTTGTAAAATAATCAACATGGCACTTTTTCTACAAAATCTTTGAACCAAATTTTTGAAACTTCCATGCTGTAGACATTTAAAAACTTTTTAGTTAAAAATGAATGATTTGGTCAAAAATATTTATTGGAATGATACTGTGTTAAGGATTGTTTTCGCCATTCAGAAAATCAGTTCTTTGTTTTCAAGGAAAGATAAAATATTGATAAATTATTTTATTTATCTATTTATTTTTTTTTCAGTTTACATTTCAAATTTCATGTTCAGCATTTTACTTCTTGAATTGCATGTTCAACTTAGATTGATTTTATTTTATTGTTTTTGCTCATTGGTTTCTAAGCTTGAATAAACATCTTTGTGAACAAATATTACTTTATTACTTCAGCATTGAGTAGGTCGTGAATTTATGGTTTTGTTTTTATCACTTGTTGTTCTTGAGTTTTTGTATGTTTTGATATAACATTTCTTTTGTTAAGTTTTAAAATTTTTTGTTTTATTTAATCGTATTGTCTGTAAAGATGACAGTTGGATCCAAGATTGAGCATTTGGTGGTCTGTAGTTCGTAGTTAGAGATGTTGATGAATTTTTCATTATTATTTGGAAAATTAATAGTTCCCTTGTACAGTGCATTATTTTTAATGTTCAGATGGGATTGAATTTCAGCCTTATTGTAAGTCTTTATAGAATTTCATTAATCTGTTCAAGACTGGTTGTCAGTTTTACTTTGTTGTGGATCTCTTGTGCTTTTTCGTTAATAGTTTTAAAGTTGTTTTTTTGCTATTTCAATATCTTTTCATAAGGTTATTTTTAAATTGTCAAGTGTTAGTATTATGATGAGCTACCGGATCATGTAGTTTAGAATGTGTATATTTAGGCAGCATATCTTCGTACAAGCATGTTTGATTGAATAATATAGATATATGATGTCTATTTTAATCCTTTCATAGTCAGGGATTAATCTCTTTGGGTTGGAAATAAAAATCATCAAGGAAGTTGTTGTAGGTTTTTTTTTCATTCATTTATTTTAAGTTTCATCCAAGATCTTTGAAGTGAATTGCTAAGACAAAAAGGAATG